>BLSH010515420.1:862915-875875 GCA_018402905.1 Glandirana rugosa
GGATTGGGTTCACACCTATCGACGTACACACAATATCACTCGACGTTACACTCACACAAAGTCTTACCTACCGTGACGTCGTACGACGCCAAACACGCAATTGTCCGTAACGTAGTCATACGCATCCGGGATTGTCACGTCAAAACTACGTTGGTGTTTCGTTCAAACAATATCGATATATGATGACTGATACATACCCTTTGGGAAAAGATTTGGTTTTGGTTACATATTTTATAATGGATAAGGAGTTCTATTTCATCTCGTTTATATGATATTCACAGGGTTCTGACTGTTGGCACAGGGTGAGCACCTGGAGGTAATTACTCATGTCTAATGGAGGTTTAGACAGAGCTTGTCAGTCTTGGGACACTTATAGTATATTTGCTCTACTTTATCTTGAGGAATAGGTAATATTTTATACATTGGTTTTGGTTTAGAAAAGGGTTTCCCATACATAGTCAGTAGTATATAGCTATAACAAACTTGCTTTGTGGTTGCATCAAAACTGCACTGTTAGGGCCTACGCATACTGATGCAATGCCTGTTAACGCACAAACCGCAGCATGCTGCAGTGCCATCCATTCTGAAACACACTCACATTGCAGCTCACTATAACACACATGCAGCTATCCACACTTGGGTTAGGTTAAACTGGGATGGGGGAATTTTTACCTGCCCTATTGAGGAACTGAAATTAATAATAAGCAATAAAGTAGATGCAAACCCTAACTGGATGACATTTAAGGTGGCCATAGGTGGTTTCAAATTCAGCTGGTCAACCACTTGAAGACTAGGCCTATTTGGACTTTTTGTTTGGATTTAAAAACCTGGATTCTTTTGCTAGAAGGATATTTAGAACCCCACACATTATATATATATATATATATATATATATATATATATATATATATTTTTTTTTTTTTTAGCAGAGGCCCTAGAGCAGTGATGGCGAACCTTGGTACCCCAGATGTTTTGGAACTACATTTCCCATGATACTCAACTACACTGCAGAGTGCATGAGCATCATGGGAAATGTAGTTCCAAAACATCTGGGGTGCCAAGGTTCGCCATCACTGCCCTAGAGCAGTGGTTCTCAACCCTGTCCTCAAGTACCCCCAACAGGCCATGTTTTGGGAATTTCTCTTAGATAAAATAGCTGTCCAAATTCCAAGCCATTGACTCTGATTTAAAGCACCTGTGCAAGATAAAGGAAAACGTGAAAACATGGCCTGTTGGGGGTACTTGAGGACAGGGTTGAGAAACACTGCCCTAGAGCATGGATCTCCAAACTACAGCCCTCCAGCTGTTGCGGAACTACACACCCTATGAGGCATTGTAAAACTCTGACATTCAGACATGAGTAGGCATGATGGGACTTGTAGTTCCTGAACAATTGTAGGGTCATAGTTTGGAGACCTTTGCCCTAGAGAATAAAATAACGGTTGTTGCAAATTTTTATGTTACACCGTATGTGTGTAGTGGTTTTTTTAATCACAATTTTTTTGTGAAAAAAAAAATACACTTTAATGAATTTTAATGCAAAAAAACACAATATATAACCCAATTTTTAGTAATATAGAAAATATGATGTTATGCAGAGTAAATAGATACCTAACATGTTATGCTTTACAATTGCGCACACTCGTGGAATAGCGACAAACTACATTATTTAAAAATCTCCATAGGCTACGATTTAAACATTTTTACAGATTAACAGTTTAGAATTACAAAGAAGGTCTAGTGTTAGAATGAATGGTCTTGCTATAACGTTGCCTTACATGTATGGTGCAAACACTATTTACATATGTGTGCGCGACCTACGTATGTGTTCACCTCTGTGCGCAAGCACGGGGGGGGCAGGAGGTGCTTTTAAAAATTTTTTCTATTTTATTGTTTATTTCATTTTTTTACACTGTTTCTTTACATGTTATTTGATAACTTTTATTGCTTTCACAAGGAATGTAAACATCCCTTGTGACAGCAATAGGCAGTGACAGGTACTCTTTATGGAGAGACCCCAGATGTCTCCTCTGCCCTTAAAGGCATCTGATCACACCAAGATCGGTGTGATCAGATGCTTTCTCTATTTAAAAATGGAGCTGTTTACACCTGGGAAACCAGAAGTGACGTAATTGGTAGTCGCTTCCAGTCTCCTAGGCCATAGAGGTGATCGGAGACAATGTGGTCTCTGGTCACCTCTATTGTAAGCCCGTGCCGGTGGCGTGGGACAGGAGTGCCCAAAGAGGCACCAGAAAGTAACGGGCGGGGGCCCCCTTCCACCGCCTGTAAGAGCAATCCAGCGGCTAATTAGCTGCTTGGATTGCTTTTACTTTGTAGAGCTTCACCGGCTCTAAAAAACAATTCTGGGGTTATGGTTGACAGCCGCAGCGATAATCCCCGATGTAACCACTTGCAGTCAATCACGTACATGTACGTGATTTGGCGGCAAGTGGCTGAGCAGGGGGCGACTGAATCTCGATCCATGCCTAGCCACTGCAGTTGAACAGGTCTATTTATCAACAACTTCTGTGCAAATGCCTTGTCAAATAAAAGTTGCTCAGACAGCAGAGCAGCCAATGGCTGCAGCACTGATCTGTGTATTCTGACATCTGACAGCAGGGAGGATTCCCCCATCCACCGTGAATATGTGGATAGTGGAATTGGAATTGGAAAGCTTTAGTGTGCGAAAACGCTGTGTATCCAAAACATTTGCCATTTTTAAATATGACATACTATTGTCACAATTTTTCAACCTTTGTTGCATCTTAGTTTTGCTGACCTCCTGTAACCTTTTTACAGCTGCTTCCTGCATTCCATTGCATTTCTCAGGACTGGCTTGTTAATGGGAACCATGTCAGTGTAATGTGTGTTGAAACAGCCACTTCACCATGTGGCTGGGTGACAACAGGAAAAGAGCAGTGTCACCCTGTTGAGAAGTGCCTAAATATGGACTTTCAGGGCAGGATTAGCAGGTATTACTTGAATGAAAAATGAAGATTTAAAAAGATTTGAAACAAGTATAAATCTTAGGTTACGTGAAAAGAACAAGAGCTTCTTACATGACCCTGTTAGAGTAGGTACTGTATATATTCAATCACTAAAAACTAAAAAAAAAAAAAAGTTTTACAGCTGAACTTCCCTTTAAGTGAAAAAATGACCCTTGCGGTGGGTCCACCAGCATTACAAGGGTTATATGCTTATTCTGTTTGGCAATATGAGGCTCACTCCCACGGGTGCTGTAGGACCGGTCTCCCCAAACCGCTTCCCTTTGCTGCTCCACCAGTCCTGCATTGTACTTCAAAATGGCCAGAGCCGGCCTACATCTCAAAATGTCAGAGAGTGGAGAAGAAGAATAAGGTATATTAGTCAAGGAAAAAGGTAAATATAGCTGCTTATTTCTATACCTCCATACAAAACAAGCATTCAACCCTTGCAGTGTAGAGAGGAAGGGGAGATTAGTGTATACTTCTACAGTTAGACACTGTTATTCTTTTCTTATATAGTAATGGTGGATTGTTATGAGCAAGCACATTGAAGTAAATGGGTAAGGCATATATCAGTCTGGATGTCACACCAACTCCTCAAACTCAATCTATCTAAAACCAAACTTACCACTTTTCTTCCATCACATGCCCCTTCTCCTGATCTCGCTGTCATAATCGATGGCACAACTATCAGCCCATCACCTCATGCCAAAGTCCTAGGCTTAGTCCTGGACTCTGAACTCTCCTTTAAGCCCCATGTCCAATCACTGTCCAAATCCTACTGCCTCAACCTCCGCAACATCTCAAAAATATGCCCATTTTTAACCAATGAAACAACAAAGCTCTTAATTCACTCCCTGGTCATCTCTCGCCTCGACTACTGCAACTCCCTTCTCATTGGCTTACCTCTACATAGGCTATCAACCCTTCAATCCATCATGAATGCTGCTGCCAGACTCATCCACCTTACCAGTCGCTCTGTGTCTGCTACTCCTCTCTGTCAATCCCTCCACTGGCTCCTGCTCACCCAACTAATTAAATTCAAAATACAACTTAAAAAGCCATCCACAATTTAGCCCCCAGTTACATCACCAGCCTAGTCTCAAAATACCAACCTAATTGTTCTCTTCGTTCCTCTCAAGACCTCCTGCTCTCTAGCTCCCTCGTCACCTCCTCCTTTGCTCACCTCCAGGACTTTTATAGAGCCACTCCAATCCTATGGAACTCCTTACCCAAACCTGTCCAATTATCTCCTACTCTATTAGCTTTTAGACAATCCCTGATAACCCTCCTCTTCAGAGAAGCTTATTCTACCCACACCTAACAACTACATTTTCATTTTCTCCATCAATTCATCACAGTTATTACCTTTTGTTTCACTTTTCCCTTGACCCTCCCTTCCAGATTGTAAGCTCTAACGATCAGGGCCCTCTGATTCCTCCTGTATTGAATTGTATTATAACTGTACTGTCTGCCCTCATATTGTAAAGCACTGCGCAAACTGTTGGTGCTATATAAGGCTTATCAGGAAGTGGCTTCATGATAAAATTGCCCAGCATTTTGTTTGTGCTTATGAGTCTCTCTTTACTATGATAACTGGGGGCTGCTACTGCAGAATATCTGTGTAGTGGCCCCAATAGAAATAGGTTGTTAGTTACAGGACATTTGATTCCTATTCCTATGCCTGCAGAGACCTCATGTACTGTGTATCTCTGGGATGGAAGTACAAACACATTTTCTACATAAAAGTGTTATTTTTCTTTAAAACTCCCTAGCGAGCTATTATTTTATCCATTTTGGGTACAGATAATGCTAAGTTTATTTCTTCAGTATATTTTATGATAATCCAGCTTTTCTGCAGCATTAGACAGTGACAATTGATTCATCTTGGAAGCTGTCAATGTATAATTTCTTGCATGTAATTTTCTACGAGTGGACTGGGAAACTTCCTCTCCACCGGTTGTTGGGTCGTATTTCTTCTTCCGTCCTCCTCTGGTCCATTGGGATCATGCTGATAAGTAATTTGTTCTATTAGAAACTTCAGATCTTAGCAACTGCTGGAGATTTATATGCTATTCTCCATGGCAGCAGCGGGAAAGAGAAAAGGAAAAGTCATATGGGAAATTGCATGAAAACTGAAAGGCTGGTATATGGTATCGGCCACAGAAACCAATCAGGTGATAGCTTGTTTGTGTGCCGAAAAGCAAGGGTAGGCTGGCAAATAGATTTGAGCAGCCATGATTGAAGGGTGGGTCTTGAAATCAAAGAAGTAGGTGTCTAAATACCAGTTCCATCATTCACTGTTTGGGTTCTGGAACATTTCTTATCCCACTGAGGTATTCATTAGGACAAAGACATTGGCCTAGCCTTCAAAACACCTTAGAGCAGAGATTGTAAACCTGTTTACCATTATAGGCTCCTAGGAGTTTGCCCAGTATATCCTTATACCCTCTTCACCAGACTGTCAAAATCATCACCAACCCAATTAGGGACCAGCATGACTTCAATATACATAAGTAGCTTGGTTTTGCTTTACATATACAGTAGATAGCTATGAACAGTACAATTGAAAGAAAATCAGAAGGCTATTATATTAAAAAAAAAAAGCAAATTACAATAAAACAAGCATGCTATAGCTAGTGAGATTTGCTGTTTTTGTGTGACCAGGACAAGGAATCTAGGTGCAATTACTGAAAATGTTACTGGCATGTTATCTCACACATTGGGGGAGATTTACTAAAACTGGAGAGTGCAAAATCTGGGGCAGTTCTACATATAAACCAATCAGCTTCCAGGTTTTATTGTCAAAGCTTAACTGCTTGACCTCTGGAAGATTTACCCCCCTTCATGACAAGGCCATTTTTTGTGATATGGCACTGCGTTACTTCACTTGACAGTTCCACAGCTGTACCCAACTAGAATTGATGTCCTTTTTTCCCACAAATAGAGCTTTCTTTTGGTGGTATTTGATCACCACTGCGTTTTTTATTTGTTGCGCTATAAATAAAAAAATGCTGACAATTTTGAAAAGAAAACAACGTTTTACGCTCTGCTATAAAACATATCTAATAAAAAATGTAAAAAAATTGAATTTCTTTTTCAATTTAAGCCAATATGTATTCTGTTACATATGTTTGCTAAAAAAAAATCCCAATAAGTGTATATTGATTGGTTTGCACAAAAGTTATGGGATACTTTTAATTATTTATTTAGTTTTTTTACTAGTAATGATGGTGATCAGCGACTTATAGCAGGACTTCGATATTGCGCCGAACAATTTGGACACTGATGCTTTTGACACTTTTTGGGGACCAGTGACATTATTAGAGTGATCAGTGCTAAAAAATATACACTGTCACTGTACTAATGGCAGTGGCTGGGAAGGGGTTAACTTCAGGGCTGATCAAGGGGTTAACTTTGCACCTAACTAGTGATTTTGTGTACTGTGGAAGGTGCATTTTCTCAGGGAAGGCATAGATTTGTGACCCTGGACACAGGATCAATGCCTTTCTTACTGACAGAAGGGCAATCTGCCTTGTTTACATATACAGATTGCCGTTCTGCCTGTGTGCTGAACAATCAGCAAGTGCCAGTGGACATCAAGTCTGTGGTACCTGCCACTGGGTTTCCGCTGTGTGTGATCACGGCGGGGCAAGCCGGCAGCGGCGCATATATGCGCACCCTACCCAGAAGAGCCGGATCATGTGTATTTTTTATATATATTTACAGAAAAGAAATGACATCTGGAACGACAAAACGCGTAAGCCGGAGCTAGGGTCGCGATTATGTCACATCCGCGAGTCCGGTTTTAGTATCGGCTGTTTTGGAACGCACGCCGTCACCATACAAGACGGCTGCACGGGACTGCATTTAGATTGTTTCCTTGTTTTTAACACTACTATTAGTGCATATTGGAGCTCCTTATATATTTTTATAGTTTAATAAATCCTTATTTTATGTGAAATCATACTATGAGTCCCCATTCTTCTCATTTTTAACCCACACATGTTGGAGAGTTTTGGATACCATTTCATCTGCACAGAGGAGGTCCATCCTTTGGAGTGATACCAACACCAGTGACAGCTTATATGCATTTACCCTTGCAGGGGTGCCGTTATCTGGTAAATGGGGAACCTAGAGGGGAGCACAAGTGGACTCCACATCTTTGCACAAAATGTAACTGGCATTGCACAAATCACTTGACGGATTCTGTTATCACATCTTAAGGGAACCTCTGGGAAGTTTGATGTCCATTTTTCTAATAATACCATGATGGCTGTTTATCCACCTCTCTTATGAATTTGAATACCCCGGATTTTTATTTGCTGTATATTTATCTCTCTTATGACTTTGAGTACTCTGGACTTTTATTTACTTGCCAAAATCATTTTTTTGGTTTTAAAAGGAGAACACATACCTATTAAGTTTCTAAAGTTTTATTGTAATCATGATATATATACTTGATTTGTAGTGTATGGATTGCAATGGGTGATATTGACTTTATATGTTCTAGCATGTGATTCATTTTTTAGTGAATGATTTTTCTGCTGCTATCTATACATGTGTGATTTACTTATTAAGCACACATCACTTTTTTGCATATTTTTGCACATATTCATTGCATCTATTGCACTTTATTGATTTGCACTGCATCCATTGCAATTTATTATGTAGGTCATTTACATACAGGCAGCGCCACATTCCCTCTTTCGTATATCTACATATGTATATACGTAATACAGCATACAGGTGCCGCCCAATAACTGTAAAACTGCTATGGGGCAGACCTGAAGCACGATATTTGAACAAGCTGAAGTTAGAAGATGATTGGCTACCATTCACAGCGGCACCAGATTCTGATTGCTCCAGTTTTAGTAAATCTCTCCCAATAGGTCAATTTCTCCACTTTGGTTTCAGGTTCAGTAATGCAGAAAATCGTGTTTTGAATTTTGTAAATGAAAAGCTAGTCCCAAACCCCCATCATTTCTTATGACCCCAAAAGATAGAAGGTATCAAATGGGGGCAAAAACATGCAATCCTTATGTCCATCAAGGACAAGAGAGCCTGCGTGATTACTTACATCTCTCATTGTCTTGCTTATCTCTCTTGCTCATGAGATCAACCAGCCAGGGGCTAGTACATAGGAATTTAATTATGAATGCCATGGCACACATGGGTGTCTGTCTAATGGTGTTAATTCAATGCTGACTGATGGAAACCCTGTTAATGGTTATCTTATGGTTACTACTTGGGTTTTCTTGGAAAATTGCTATATTATGTTTTATTCAGTAGAAGTAAACTTTATAATCTGTCACAAAGCCATACAAACACAGAGAGTTTAAAAGTATATGCAAATAGGTGTGCATTATGTACAAACCCTGTAAATGGTTATCCTATGGTAACGATTCATAGGGTTTTCTTGGAAAGTTGCTATTTTGTTTTATTCAGTGGAAGTAAACTAGAGCATCTGCGACAAGGCCATACAAACAGAGAGAGCTTACACGCATATGCAAATAGATGTGCAACATGTACAAGCCTTTAAAGCCGACCTCCAGGGAAATAAAAAAGTAAATGAATATATGTGAACTTTTTTATTAACTGAAGTGTTTGTGTTTTCTGGATCTTGTGAACCAGAAATCTCTGACCATAATGTGCAGCCAAGTCCAGTACAACTCTACTGTCTGCATTGCAGCTATACATTGCAGCCTGCTCCAGGAACTTCCCCATCCAGTAACTGAACAGAGGAGAAGCAGCATGCTAATGAGGTTATGGGGTTGATTTGTTACTCCAGAGCTCAGTAAATGAGCAGAAGTTCTGCTGACTTCCACCATCCAATCATGTGCAAGAAAAAAATCTTGTTTTTTTATTCCTTGCACATGATTGGGTATTCTTTTCAAAGTGAAGCTTTGCCTCATTTACTAAGCTTTGGAGCAACTGCACCTTCTAAAGTGCATAGTCTATTAGAAAATCAACCCTGTTCTCTGCAATTCTCCTAGTATGTTTGTAGTATTAGGCAGGCCATACATGGGTCGAATTCCAAACAAATTTTCTTTTCAAAATCATAAATTTTGTGCGTTTTGTGATCCGATGGTGCCACCATTGATTTTCAAAATTCAACCAATTTCCCCTCATGTTGCTACAGAAAAAAAATGTTGTGACCGAGAATCTTTTCTTTACGGGAATTTACTTTTCTTGCATTCATGCACATTCCTTTTTCTATTACATTTCTCGCACAATTCTCCCATTATTGATTAGAAAATAGTTTGTTTTTCTAAAAATTTCCAACATGCCCGATTTCTCAAATTTGATTGCCGGACGAAAATCTGCTGTTGCAGCGGTCCACTAATGGTGCGAAATACGAACAAAAATTCTTAGATACGATTTTGGAAAAAAAAATTCTTTCGATATTTGACCCATGTATTGCCAGCCTTAGATTGACATCACTGCTCAAAGCCTCTGTTGGTTTAATGTGCTCCCCTGTTATCCTCCGGTGTGTTTGCTGCTGTCCAGTCATATATGCTACTTGTATTGTATTCAATAATACTTGTAATTTTTTTTTTATGAATATGTACCAGGATTATTTGATGGTTTTTAATAGCTGCCTGAAGCTTTTTTTGTAGGTTTCCTGGAATATGTGTAATGTTCTGTACATGATATAAAATGTACAAGGTGAATATAAGATGTACAGCCCTTGTGACTTGTAATCTTGTATAATCTCTGACCCCATGATGATAGCGCCAGGGTTTAAAATATGCGTATCTCTGCTAACTATTACAAACACTACTGCATTTTGCAGATCTGATCAATCAATGCAGCAGCTTCACTGGGGATTCAGCATCAAACAAATGCACAGTGTATATTTTGCGATTGATTTCTCTTCGGAATGTTGTAGAATCAATCTGTAACTCTTACCCATCTGTCCGATGTGAAAAATGCACCGCAGTGGTACAATAACTGTTTAGAAAAGGTCAGGTGACACTTGCAGAAAAGAGCCTGGATTTTTCTTACTTTACATTCATATAGTATGACAGTAGGGCAGGAGACAAATGACAGGTCAGAGCTTTAAAAGGCAACTCTAGAAATAGAAAGAGGTAAAAGTAACCACTGAACTGCTAATGTCATCAGGAAAACATTGCATATGTGCATTACTCAGAAAGGCTGCATGTATGGCTAAGCAGCAAGTGCACTTAATTGCTGAACCCGAGGTAACCCATACTCACCCTGCGAAAAGTGACAGGCATATAATTGAGTGGATGCTGCTCTCCCAGCCAGGATTGGCCTTAGCCTATGCGTCTCCACAAACTATGGGCTGACGCGTTTCGCCTCACCCATCTTAGTCATTCAGTTGCATCATGTGCCGCTTGAAAAAATCATGTGGAAAATGTGAATAGAACAGGTGACACATATTACTGTAATAAGAGTCATTGCTTTGTTGTGAAAGCAAACTATATATAAAAAAATGAGTGGGAGTGGAAAAAGAAAAAGTGAAAAAATAAAAAAAGAAAGAGAATGACATAAGAATTAAAATTTTATTCTTCTCATTTTTTTTACATTATTTGTTAATTTATGGCTATTTTTTTTATTTCTTCTATTCTTTTTGTCTTTCCCTTTTTTTTATTTTTTTACACTCCCACTCATGCTTTTTTAAATGTATTTTTCTTTCACAACACAGCAATGAGTTTTATTACAGTAATATGCTTCACCTGTTTTATTCACCTCTTCCGCATGTCAACATCAATCCGAATGATTTCTTAAGTGGCACATGATGCATAAGAATGTCCATCCTGCTTCAAGCTCCTACCTCTATGACTAAGTCCCAATGGGCGTGACGAAATGCGTCAAAGGGCGTTTTTTGTGGAGAAGCATAGGCTAAGGCCGATCCGTATTTCTATACTACATGGACTGGCCAGGAGAGTAGCGTCCACTCTATTCACATGCCTGTCACTTTTCGCAAGGTAAGTATGGGTTACCTCAGGGGTCAGCATTACATTAAAATGTTTTACATGTTTTATTCACATTTTCTGTATGATTTCTTAAGTGGCACATGATGCATAAGAGCCTCCATCCTGCTTCCAGCTCCTACCTGTATGACTAAGCCTCTTTTTAGCCTTTTTTTTAGATAAGTACATTAAGATCTTGGTGTGAGGGAGAGAGAAATTCCGGTAAGCCGCACTCCAATTTCAATGCTTTATTTAGTGTAAGTCCATACAATACAAATGGAAGCAAAAGTTGATGCGTTTCACACCCTTCTATGGGTGCTTAATCATAGCTGGTCCTGGTACCCCATTTCGAAGGGAAAGTTTCCTCTTCAGGTTAGAGTGGTGCTCCAAGCTCTTCCTATACTTACCTTGCCTTCATTCAACCGCTACTCTATTCACCCCTGGGAATGAGAAGAAGAAGCCCATACAGTCTAGGCACCAGGTTGTCTCTTTTCCTACTCATATATGTTGGTGCTGCTTCCTTAGTGGTAAGTTGTTAAGCAGGAAAGGAAGGAAAGTGATTTACATGCTCCTCCATACCCAGAAGTACCATTTTTTTTCTCTTCTCTCTGTGCAATGGGAGAGCAAAGCGCAGGTTAATATAAGCAGCTTTGGGGTGCCATTATTAAGTGAACCTACACATGGGCAAAGCACAGGTTCTCATTAAAGGAAACCTGTAGAAGAGCCTGTCATTGCCTGATCTTCTTGCTTTAATTTTTGGAGTCACTTTCTCAGAACACATAAGGCCCTTTGATAATCCTTATATTCATACTTTTTAAGATCTGTAAATTAGCTCCTGTGACAAGTACAATACTTACTAGTATATGGGTTGTTTTCTTTTCTGGAGACAAAAAGAAAAGGGCTTTTACATTTCTAGCATCTCTGTTGAAAAGTCTTTTCTACTGGTGCTGGATTTATAGTTTCCGTATGGGCCACTGTGGAAGGGTGGCAAGTGATGCAAGTTTTTTTTTTATATGTTATAGGTTGTATCCCCGATTTAGTGTATATTCCCAATTGTCATATGTAACAAGAATGTACCTTTAACTGTGGACAGCTTTGTAATTATTATGTAATGGGTATATTTCACAGTGCTCTGGTGAACTTTAAGAAACCAGCCTCAAAATGATTTCCCCCTCACCCCCCAAACAAATTATCTCATCTGATCCCAATTTGAGCACACCAGAGTCCTGGAGCTTGTGTTTTCCCAAGTTCGTGTCTTACTTGAAGCAATCCAAAATATATTAAACGTTACAAATTCCCAGTAATATTCTGTAGATCATTTTCAGCCCTTGACTCCGTCGGCAAGTTTATTTTATTGACTTCAGAAATGTACTTGCCTGCTAATTTGTCTCATTTTCTATCGGCTGCCTGGCTGAAATATTAGAAGAGACTAAGCCAGACCCTAATATGCTGGCTTTAATCTTTGCCAGGCTCGAAGAAGCATTCATAGCTATCAGCTGTCTCTGTTTTTCGTGCAATGGTACCACTATGGACAAAAAAAATCCTTTTTTACCACTTATCTGATATACTGTGTGTATATTACAGTATATATATATATATATATATATATATATATATATATATATATATATATAATATAGGCTGCAGATTTTAAAGAAATTATCGTTTTTTTATTTGTTAAAAAAAAATAAAATAAAAAGTAGTTGCTTATAACAACTGCTATTTGACAGTCAGTATGAGGCTAGAGGCAAAGCTTTTGTTTATCTTTTTTTTAACAAAATGTTACAAAAACGCTGCTTTTGTGCATCAGTACAAATGGCTTAAAACATACAGTGATCATTTCACTAAAATATTGATTGTAATGTGGAGGCTTAAAACCTGACATGGTTTCAGTCTTTTCCAATCTACTGTACAGCAGAGCTCAGACTGGGAGAAGGAGATAAAGCACAAAGAGCCAATCAGGTGTGTTGCATTGCTAATGTGCTACTAATAGACATGTTGATAGGAGGAGAGAGCAGAAGGATGAGCTCATCAGC
>BLSH010515420.1:875885-890692 GCA_018402905.1 Glandirana rugosa
TATATATATATATATATATATATGACATTATATGTGTGTCATATAGTCTATTCACCATTTTTTCCTAAAAAAAACAGGTATCACCATGGTAACGTGCTTTTTGTCTCTGTCGACTATCGATACTTACGAAGAAGCTCGGACCGTTTCTAATTTCGGTCGTATAATCCCAGACCGAATCAGAGAAGATTATAAAGTCGGTCCGTCGGCTATCTTTTACTCTGTTTAATCGTCCGTTCATGTAAAGACTTCAGTTATTTTATTTGATGTGTATATTACAGTATATATATATATATATATATATATATATATATATATATATAAATAATATACTGAGGCTGCAGATTTTAAAGAAATTATCGTTTTTTTATTTGTTAAAAAAAAATAAAATAAAAAGTAGTTGCTTATAACAACTGCTATTTGACAGTCAGTATGAGGCTAGAGGCAAAGCTTTTGTTTATCTTTTTTTTAACAAAATGTTACAAAAACGCTGCTTTTGTGCATCAGTACAAATGGCTTAAAACATACAGTGATCATTTCACTAAAATATTGATTGTAATGTGGAGGCTTAAAACCTGACATGGTTTCAGTCTTTTCCAATCTACTGTACAGCAGAGCTCAGACTGGGAGAAGGAGATAAAGCACAAAGAGCCAATCAGGTGTGTTGCATTGCTAATGTGCTACTAATAGACATGTTGATAGGAGGAGAGAGCAGAAGGATGAGCTCATCAGCCTGCTGCCTCTTTTTCACTTTCCAGTCACAGGCTGGGGGGAGGCACTAGACCCGTAAGTGCTAATTAACTGCAGCAGGATCTTTATTGGGATTGATGGCAACATAGGCTTTTCTGTTAACTGTCATTGTTCCTTTCTAACATGGCAGCTTGTGAGCCAGTATACAATGTTAAGTCAAAAATGGTCGAACTGCAATCCATCTGGCTATACAATTCCAAGGGACTGCCCAGTTAGATTATTTAAGGCATATAAGAATAAGAAAAAAAATACCAAAGGAAAGAGGGCATAGAGGGCGATACTTTTCTTTTCAGCCTAAAATATCTCCATGAACTTCCTTTGCATATAAAAACGTTTTTAGAGTCAGAGCATAGACACACCTTTGCATCTCACAATGCAATTTCAGGGGCATGACCTAATAAAAAAATTCAACTGATGACACTTGTATGAGGGGAGGTGCCTATGCTCTGACTCTCAGTAAGTCACTATTTGCATACTGACAGCAATAGATATTATACTGCTGTCAGTAGGCAATATCTTGATAATGAACTGAAACAAGCATCCAGTCAATAGAGTCAGAGAAGAGTTAAAGCTCCTAATCTGCAAACCTTTGTGGCTTGGTGACTCCAACTATGGAAGCCATTAGATTAGCATGCCATCCAGAGAACTAGTATTTCTAGACTTTAGCAGTGGCAACCTAAATATTTTTCTCAGTACAGTTTTCCTCTTAGACGTTTACTTGTACGATATGATACCTGCATTTTCATACCCATATTATTTTCCATGTGTATATTTCTGAAACAATATTGGCAGTTGACGTACTCACCAGTCGTATAAAGGGCCCTGCTCTCATCAGTTGGTCATTGTCTGATACCTGTGAATACAACTGAAGGACCATCAGGCTATGTATAGGACAGCATAGACAAATGCAGACTTCCCGGTGTCGGGGGGAAAAGGCTGTCAGTTTGGAGAGTGTTGTTTTTCTGAGCTGAATATGTCTAAAGGTCACATAAATGTGAACACTCTTAGAATTCAAGCATGAATGCTTATGTGTCTGTTGGGCACAAGAAAGATTTCTGGCAGACCAGCTGCTTGCTAACGTTGAGCTGCTGCTCACTGGAGAGACTGGCATGCTTTGTATAATGAGCAACACATATCTTAGGGCACATGTAGAGTTCCGTGCTTAAAAAGACATGTAATTCGAATACTTTTTTTCAGTACGTTTTTATGTATGCATTTTTTTGTATATGTAGCTGTTTTTTGTGTGAAAGTTTTCACCAGCCCCCCGAGAGGCAGCCACCTACCAAAATACTTGCCTGCAGCCCCACTCCTGAGTTCCTCTAGGTTTAGCCTTGTCTGGCACCACACAGCCTCTGGGTAAAAATCCAGACCCCTTTCAGCTCCTACTGTACATGCACTCTGCCCATTTGTTCCTATGGCTGGGGTTGTACTTCTCTGGATGGCCATAAGTACGGTCCAGCCACAGAAATAAATGAACCAAGGATTGCTCCAAGTCTGTGGGGGAGCTGGATGCATCTGAGACTCTTTATTTGCAAAACCCCAGGGGTGCATCATCATACAGCCTGGGCTCACAGTGAAAAGCCACATAGGAAGTCACAAAGGCTAGCCATACACACAGATTTCTTTTGTTCAGTCCATATGATTCTTCATCCATGCTAAACAGCGTGAATGGAGGAATATCTCCTAACAGCTGCTATTCCCGCAACCTTCAAAATACCTGAACAGTGATTGCATCTAATTTGGCCAAGAATTTTCTGCAGCTCACTCGACTCTTTCTTCGAACTTTGTGGAGCCAGGTGGTGCTGACAGGGCCACCCACGTCTTGAATTTTGGCCGATTCAGCAGTAATTGGCCTAAAATCGAGCAGTGTACGACTAGCATTGTATGGAATCGCCATTCTATGCAGCAAGGAGGACTGCTGACACCAGAGATGAAGAGGAAGGACCACAGTAGTCAGGTGACCAGCTAGAAGAAATTGGGGTTTAAAATAAGTGTGAATTAAAACCAAAAAAGCTGGTGTTAGGCTTCTAGACAACTAGAAACTAATATCCAAGCCTACAAAGCAGGGTTGCTGACCACTTAGCACCACATAGTCCTATACCTTGCCCAGGACTAAATATATCCCAGGTAGCCAATATGTTTGAAAAAAGTCAAGTTTTTATCTATTTAAACCCTTTTTCTGGTGTCCTGTTGGCTTTCAAAATTAAACTGATGGGCTCCACTGATTGGCCCACCGCTGAGCCAGCCAGTTGTCCAATATGGTGCCATGATTGCTTTTGTGGCCATCAGCAAATAGTAGAGAGGAATTGGTGATTGCTCTGTCCAAGAGCTCATTTAGTGGCCTATAAGCATACACATGGATTGATCCAGTGAAGGAGTGCAGAATTGTATTTTACCCACTGCCAAATGACTTCAGATCCATATTTTAGATCTACAAATCATAATGGTGGAGCACCAAGTCACTGCTTTCAAATGGCGTGCCATGAAATTTAAACCTTTCAGATTATAACCTTTACAGTGGTAAATTGAAAGTTTTATTAAAATCATAATTCTTCTTATTTGTTGGAGATTATATAAGGTCTTGAGGGGAGGGAAAGAAAGATTTTGACTTTTTAATGGCAGTGGTTTATTGCTGGTTTATGTCAAACCATTCATAACTTGGTTATTTTTATTTGTTTTTAATTTGTGGACTTTATAAATATAGTTTAGCCCTAAATGTTCTTTACGTTGACTACAAGTACTTTTCGTAAAATCTGTCATTAAGGTAAACCTATTCTAAATTTTTTTAAGAGTGAAATTCTAAGGGGCTGTTGGCAAGGCTTACCGTTCTTGCCCTGTTCTGCAAAAATAGCAGCTATCTAAACAGAACTATGGGCAATTTATTTTTTTTCATTTTGGATAGAGTAAGGGAAGGTTATAACCCCTGTCATCTGTGTCCCATTGCGGAGATTACCCTTCACTTACTATCCAACAACCAAACAGGATGTGAGAGGACACCCCTGCAAAATAAAGGAATTTCTTGGGGACCCTAAGTTCACCAGAACTAGTGTCCCCATTGGAAGATTTCCTCTCTATTACTTTTTTGGGAACAACCCAACATTTGAAATTCTCCTTTATTTTTACTTTCTATCAAAATGGTAAACAGGACAAAAATTGTGAATCTCCCTAACAGGGATACAGACAGCAATAAAAACTGACAGGGGTTCTAATCTCTCTGCACTCTCTCCCAGACTAAAACAAAGTTTTGCCTTTAGTTATACTTTAAGTCTAGTATGTCTACTGATATTTGGATGTCCCTAGACTGAAGAGGCAGTGCTATATTCACGGAACTGGGATGCTCCTCAGCAACCCCAAAGAGAGAGAGTTCACATACCATGCAAGATGTTTTCAGATTGCAGAAGGGTTCAAGGTTGGCACAGTATGCAGGAGCGACTAGGACTAGTTGACCCGCTGATCACCAAGCTTGCAGAGCTCAGGGCTGACAATAGGCAGTGTTGATTATTCATGCAAGGTTTGGGGCAAGCAAGGATCAGTAGCGTAATTAACTATCCAGGCAAGGGTCAGGGCTAGAGGCAATCAAAGACATATCCGTTATCCAGGTAAGGGTCAGGGCAAGTGACAGTCAGTTGCGTAATCCATTTTCCAGGCAAAGGGTCAGGGCAGGTGGCAGTTCGTAATATATCCATTTTCCAAGCAAAGGGTCAGCGCATGTGGTAATTAGTAGTGTATTCGTTATCCAGGCAAGGGTCAAGCAAACAAGAACAGTCAGAGGAAAGGCACTTGGTACAGAAGGCAGCAAGCTTATGCTATCACAAGCTTGTGATGTATAAAAAAAGGGCCACAATGCCGACAACCAGCAAGAACAGAGGAGGCTAGGCAAATGGAGCCGACCAATTACCCAACAAGAGAAATGCCACCTGAGGGAATGCCATTGCTGTTCAATGGGATTGAAAGAGGCATTACCAGCATCACATGGCGTTATCAGAGAAGGGAGTTGGAAGAGCGGCAGCTGCAGGGAGATGGACAAACATCATAGGAGCATCTCTGATGTGAACTGTGTGTGTGTGTGGGGGGGGGGGGGGCATTGCAGGCTCCACACCTTGACAGCATTTTATGAATGTGACATATAATATTATTATTATACAGGATTTATATAGCGCCAACAGTTTTATCAGACAGCACAGTCATACAATTCAATACAGGAGGAATCAGAGGAACCTGCTCAATAAAGCTTACAATCTAATACGGGCCATGGTCTGTGTAGCCCTGTAGAGCAATGTTTCTCAACCTTTTTTCAGTCAAGGCACTCTTCAAAATTATGGACAATCTCAAGGCACCCTTCAAAATTATGGACAATCTCGAGGCACCCTTCAAAATTATGGACAATCTCGAGGCACCCTTCAAAATTATGGACAATCTTGAGGCACCCTCCAAATTTATGGACGGTCTTGAGGCACCCCATTCTAAAATGTAAGGTGGAGCAACATCAATACACATAGGACACCCAACGTTAGAGGTAATTTTTCCTTCCAAAGCAAATACACTTTTTAAAACTGGTACTGACTAGTATTCCATTGTTTCTTTTCTCCCTCAGTTTTTCTCCATCACTTAGCTAATGAGACCACAAAGCTGATGGAGAGAAGCAAGGGAGGGTCAAACAAGGATGATATGCAGGCAACTGGCATCCTCCTTATCAACTGATGATGTTATTGTTCATTAGGAGGTTGACAGCTAGAAGTTTGTAATGATGCACAATGAAAACCTGTGGCTTTGTGTAACTAAAAGGCAGCCTTCATTCACCCACCGGCTTGTATACAATTTTGGGCCAATTTTTAGGCATTTTGCCAAGGCACCCCTGAAGAAACCTCAAGGCACCCCAGGGTGCCTGGGCACCCTGGTTGAAAAAGGCTGCTTTAGAGTATCACAAAGAGTGGATAGCAATATCCGCCCTGGGTTTTAAATCGACCCATAAGTTACAAGTGTGAAAGATAGGACAGGCTAAAGCAGGTGTAGGCAACCTCCGCCCTCCAGCTGTGGTGAAACTATAAGTCTCATGAGACATTGCAAGACCCTGACAATCACAGGCATGACTCCTAGAGGCAGAGGCATGATGGGATTTGTAGTTTTACCACAGCAGGTTGTCTACTCCTGGGCTAGAGGTTAGTTATCTGGCTGGAATTGGCACTTAGTCATCAAACCCCAATGATGAAAATTTCAGGATTCAGGAAATATGTATACATTTCTGATTTGTTTTTACAATTTTACATTCAATAATTAGGGTTTTTTAAATAAAGGACAGCTAAATTAATAAAAAATGTTCTGTTTCAAGTGACATGGCCAGCAACAAGCAAGGTTTACAACTGCAAACAAGAATGAAGTTGGGCTTCATGCAAATATATGAGCTGACACAAGGAGAAAATGGAATGTGCAGAGAGATAACCTCATTGGTTAACTTTGTCTCGTTTACTGTCTAATAAGCAGGTTGTGGTGTAGAGAGGACACCATTGTATTTATTACAAAATAACTTTCTTTGGCAGACTAGCCTAGATTATTAATCACATCAACAAAAGTGTAAGGCTGGCCATACATTATAAAATTTTCTAGTACAATTTTCCTTTAGATTTACCAAAACCATATAATATGAGGTCAAACCTTAACAATTTCAATTTGTATGCAATCAGACAGACCCTAGCACTACATAGTTGGAGGTTAACCTAAAGGAAGTTGAATAAGAAAATTGTATAATGTATGGCCAGCTTAAGTAAGGAGTAGTTTAACCGCTTGCCGACCGCTGGTCGGCAATTGACGGCGACAGAGTGGCTCTATTGCGCAAATCGCCGTCATACGATGGCGGGTGCGGGATCGAGCCTAGTGAGCGCGCACGCGCCGCCGGAGGCACGCCCGTGCGCTCACTGTGTTCAGGGAGGGCCAGGGAGCGGGTGCGGCGGAGTCGATCTCTGCCGGCCACCCGCGATGCCCCCCCTCCCGGAGTGAAAGAACGGAGGTCCGTGTAAGTAAACACGGACCTCCGTTCTGTGAGGGGGGAAGGGCTGTGATCACAGCCTTCCTCTACATGGAGGCTGTGACCACTTCCCTTCCCCAGCTAGGGCAGTCCCCCCACAGTTAGAACATGCCCAGGGAACATAGTTAACCCTTAGAGCGCCCCCTGCAGGTTAACCCCTTCACTGCCAATGGCATTTACACAGTAATCAGTGCATTTTTATAGCACTGATCGCTGTATAAATGCCAATGGTCCCAAAAAAGTGTCAAAATGTTCCGACATGTCCGCTGAAATATCGCAGTACCGCTAAAAATCACAGATCGCCGCCATTACTAGTAAAAAATAAAAACCCCAGAAATGAATTCTCATCATCCGTAAACGCGACCAATTTTGCGCAAACCAATCAATAAACGCCGATTGCGATTTTTTTTTATCACAAATATGAGGAAGAATATAAATTGGCCAAAACCGATGAAAAAAAATGTTTTTTTATATTTTTTTTTTGGATTTGTATTTTAGCAAAAAGTAAGAAATTTTTGTTTTCTTTTGCAAAATTGTCGCTCTTCTTTTGTTTATAGCGGCGATCAGAAATGACGCAGCGGTGATAAAATACCACCAAAAGAAAGCTCTGTTTGTGGGAAAAAAAGGACGCAAATTTCATTTGGGTACAACGTTGCACGACCGCGCAATTTTCAGTTAAAGCGACGCAGTGCCGAATCGCAAAAAGGGCTCCGGTCCTAAAGCTGGAAATCCTTCCAGGGCTGAAGTGGTTAATATGCAAAGCATATATATACAGCCACAACCAAAAGCAGCAGAACTGAGTACACGAGCAGTTTTGTGTCTTTAAAGAGTACTTACCATGCAGCAATGAAAATTCTATTGTGTATTGTATTGTATTGCTTCAGTAAAAGTTAATTTACAATGCATTGTTACTGTTTAAGAGAAAGGTCTGTTACAAAATTTCCTTGTGCCTAACAAACTTTGACAAGAGCTTCTACACTAAAATCCATGTGATCACTTGGTGGCTCATGTTGGGAAGTTTCTGCAGATGAAAGCGCACAGCACAACCAGCATGCTTGTTTCTCATCCTGACACCTTCAGCACATAAGTATGAAAGGGTTAATATGGGAGCAATTACAGTGCCGAAATTGGCAGCTAATGTTGGCCCTGGCACAGTTTGGAAGTGAAGTGTGGACATTCTAATTCTGTTTCACAATAATTGTAAAAATTTGAAGCAGAAAAAAAATTCGCAAAAACAGTAATGTATTATATTGCAGTTTACCAATCCACAAAATGTGGTGGCTGCATTCGTTTTCCCTTTTTTTTTTTTTTTTTTAGTCTTTTTCCCTTTATTTTCACCTGATGATTCAGCCAGGAACACACTCCCTGTCTTAGAGTGCCTCCACTCTGAATGGAGGAGCACTGGAGACACCTTTGGATAGCAGCATTGTCAGTCTGTGGAGAGGGTAGGGTAGTGTTAGATGTGTGAGCAGATTTAGATGGACTTGAAGAAATTTAAGCTGAACTCCAGCTAACACCTTTTAACTACTTCAAGATTTACCCCCGTTTCTGATCAGGCCATTTTTTGCAATGAGGCACCGCGTTATTTTAACTGACAATTGTGCTGTCGTGCGACGCTGTACCCAATATTGATGTTGTTTTTTTCCTACAAATAGAGCTTTCTTTTGGTGGTATTTGATCATCTCTGCAGGTTTTTATTTTTTGTGCTATGAACAAAAAAGGACCAAAAATGTAGAAAAATAAACACAATTTTTTATTTTCTGCTATAAAACATATCCAATAAAAACATGTCAAAAATCTATTTTCTTCATCAGTTTGGACCACTATGTATTCTGCTACATGTTTTTGGTAAAAAAAATCCTGATAAGCGTATATTGATTGGTTTGCGCAAAAAATTATAGCATCTACAAACTATGGAATATATTTATGGACTTTTTATTTGTTTTCTACTAGCAGTGGCTGCAATCGAGCGACTTATAGCGGGACTGTGATATTGCGGCGGACAAATCAGACATCTAACTGATGCTTTTGATACTTTTTTGGGGACCAGTGATCAGTGCTAAAAATATGCACTGTTATTGTACTAATAACACTGGCAGGGAAGGGGTTAACATCAGGGGCAATCAAAGAATCAAATGTGTGTCTAGTTGGTGATTCAGTGTAGTGGGGAGGTGCTTTTACTAGTGGAAGGCATAGGTCAATGTTCCTGCTTTACAGGAAGGAACACAGGATTCATGCCTTCTGTACTGACAGAACGGCAATCTGCGTTATTTATATAGGCAGATTGCTGTTCTGCCTGTGTACCAAGCGATCAGCACGCAGGATCATGGCTGCCCTGTAGTAATAAATGTGCTATGGGGTGGTCGGCAAGTGGTTAAAGAGGAACTGCAGTCTGCTCACATAGTTTTCCCTCATATGAGCTTCCCTCCAACCACTTTGCATATTATTTATATATATACTGTGATTCTGTACTTGCCAAATATGCTGCAGAAATCTCCCTCCACTAAGTCTGGCTGCAGCCATTTTAATTGTGGGCAGCTGAAGCTGCTGCCTGTTCACTTCCTGGATTCACACAGACACACAGAGGCACACCTCTAGCTCTGCAGCCCTGCAGCTTTCATTTGCCCTCTTATGACTCCCCCCCTTCCTTCCTGGCAAACTCTCCCGAGAGTGATAGGTAGAGAGCTGTGCATGATGTCATAAGCCTAGGCTAATGACCAGACAAGAAAGAGGAAGTGGGCTGTATAAGGTATTTACTGGCAGGAAAAAAATGTTTTACTATCCAAAGTTAAAACAAGAAGGGCAGAAGATTTAATAGATGGAAAGCTGAAAAATGACTGAAGGTCCGCTTTAACCACTTCCCACCCGGCCTATAGACAAATGACGGCTGGGCGGTGGTTTAATTATCCTGACTGGACGTCTATTGATATCCGGCTGGATTTACCCCGCGATTGCGCACCCGCATTACCGATCTCGGTAAAGAGCCTCAGTCGGAAGCTCTTTACCACGTGATCAGCCGTGACCAATCACAACTGATCACAGTGGAAAACAGGAAGAGCCATGTCTCTGCTTTTCCTTTACTCACATCTGCAGACACGAGTAGAGGAGAGCCGATCTGCGGCTCTTCTGACAAAAGGGAGTCTGCGTTGATTGTTTATCAGTGCAGCCCCCCCCCCCTAGGATCGCCACCCAGGACCACCAGGGAACCCACCCGGGGACTACCAGGGAGCCCATCCAGGGGCCACCAGGGAGCCTGGGGCGTACAGTGCACTATAGGGATGGCGCTGTGCCCATCTGGGAGGCCTGCCAGTGCTTCCTTATCAGTGCTGCCTAACAGTGCCACTTATCAGTGCCCACCAGTGTCCTCTATCAGTGCCACATATGAGTGCCCACCAGTGCCACCTATCAGTGCTCAGTGCCACCTATCAGTGCTCTTCAGTGCCGCCTATGAGTGCCCATCAGTGCTGCTTATCAGTGCCCATCGGTGCTGCATATCAGTGCCACCTATCAGTGCCCGTCAGTGCTGCTTATCAGTGCCACCTATCAGTGCCCATCAGTGCTGCATATAAGTGCCTCATCAGTGCCACCTCATCGGTGCCGCTTCATCAGTGCCAATCAGTACTGCCTCATCAGTGCCCATCAGTGAACCCTCATCAGTGCCTGTCAGTGAAGGAGAAAACTGACTTATTACAAAAAATTTTGACAGAAACAAAGAAACTTTTTTTTTTTCACAATTTTCGGTCTTTTTTTATTTGTAGCGCAAAAAATAAAAGACCCAGTGGTGATCAAATACCACCAAAAGAAAGCTCTATTTGTGGGGAAAAAATGACAAAAACTTTGTTTGGGTACAGCGTCACACGATTGCGCAATTGTCATTCAAAATGTGACAGCGCTGAAAGCTGAAAGTTGATCTGGGCGGGAAGGGGGGTGAGTGCCTGGTATTGAAGTGCTTAAGCAGTTACAGCAACCGTTTTTTTCTTTTAGGATAAAGGTTTTACATAACTAAAAACAAGCTGATACTTGCAAGCACCCCCGTTAGTGTTCTATGGTGTTTGTCAGACTTCTAATTGCCATTTTTGCTGGACAGTTGGGTTTGTTAGAGGAGATTGAAAAATAAACTTACTGGTCAGGCCATCAGGTAAAAATAAAAGAGAAAATGCCTTAAAAAAGAATACACATGCAGCCACCGCATCTAACGCCTAGTTCACACTATTGCGGGCAGTTGTGGGAATCCCTCACAAATCTAAATACGCAGCACTTTTTCGGGTACAGGAACTGCAGGGAAATCTCATGGTATCAAAGCGTTTCAAAATGACACAGAAACCTTTTCCCTGCATGAAATGCATTCAAATGAGTGGGCTACCGTGCCCGCATGAACACAGCCCGCAGACCCACGATAGTGTGAACCAGGCCTAAGAATTGGTAAGCTGAAATATAAACAATTTTTGTTTTTGGGTTTAGCCAAAAGTGGGGTCATACGCTTGGCTGTGTGACCGAATGCAGGTGATCGCCCTCATATATGTAACGCTGTGTATGTAGACATTTGTCTGGAGTTCAGCTTTAAGAAATGAACAAGCTAGAAATTGTCATTTTGGTATCTATTTTTCAATAAAGACTCTTATTAGGGGATATTTAATCTGCTCCGCATGCATTTTAAATGTGTAAATATCCTTTTTCTGGTTTAACCACATCAATATCCAGCAACATCTAATAGAACATTACCAGCTTTCACACTCGGCATGCAGGATTAAGTATAATGGTTCCTAGAACCCCCCTGGGATTCACCCACTATGAATGAGACCAGAGTATATTAGTATGGGGCTGGGCTTCAGGCCAAAACGACAGGTCCAGGCAGATCAAATTAACCTCTAGCATCCTAGAAAAATGCCAAATCTATTAAATAACATACGCACAAATCATAAATGCTCGCTGATCGATACCAGCCAATCAAATAGTTGCTTTTTATTAACTACTGTATAGGCGTATTGGATGATGTGGCCTTTGTTAGACTGGATAATTATTAGGCAACCCCCTCCACCCTGCGTCTGTCCATGCAGCCAAAACCAATTAAAAGAAATTAGCAGAAAGAACAACTGCGCTTTTCTAAAGGGGTATATTATTCAGTACTTACATCATTATATACATAGTTCCAAATACAGTTATTTAACTGAACTCCTGGCAGATATAAGACACCAATTAATGCAATTGCATATTCATTAAAAAATCATTAAATCCAACTGGTGTCATGAACTGAATATGCTGTGATATGCTCTGTACAGCAGCACTCAGACTGGGGGAGGGAGGAGCAGCTCTAGGAGCCAATTAAGCTCGGCTCACACACGTGTTTCTAGGGAACATGCTCACAGGAGGAGAGAACACAGTGATAGTCAGAGTATAGCTGGCATTCATTATACAATTTTCTTATTCGATTTCCTTTAGATTTACTTTCAACTATGTAGTGCAAAGGACTGCCTAATTGCATACAAATTGAAAGTGTTTAGGTACAACCTCATAGTATATGGTTTTGGTAAATCTAAAGGAAAATTGTACAAGTAAATTGTATAATGTATGACCAGCCTAACACTGGACCTTTGTTGCCCCAAAGGGAGACACAGATGACAATAAAAATCTAATGGAGGCTCTAACACTTTGCCATGCTGAGACCAGAACAAGAAAGGTTTTGGTTGGCGCTCCACTTTAAGGCTGCTAACATGCAAATTCAGTCATTTGCAGATTGCATACCAGCGTTACAGTATATTAGGGGCAGACCTGCCATTTGTACGGGCTACTCAGCTCTCTGGGACTTAGGGGCCAGCCTATACCTAACGTGGCTATCTATCTATCTATCTATCTATCTATCTATCTATCTATCTATCTATCTATCTTATATCCATCTTAGATTGTAAGCTCTAATGATCAGGGCCCTCTGATTCCTCCTGTATTTAAGTGTATTGTATTTGTACCGTCTACCCTCAAGTTGTAAAGCGCTGTGTAAACTGTTGGCGCTATATAAATCCTGTATAGTAATAATAATAATCTGTCTGTCTGTCTGTCTATCTGTCTATCTATCTATCTATCTATCTATCTATCTATCTATCTATATATCACCAATCATGAATTTTCTACAGTGCCAAAAAAGTATTCATACCCCTTGAAATTTTCCACATTTTGTCATGTTACAACCAAAAATGTAAATATATTTTATTGGGATTTTATGTGATAGACCAATACAAAGTGGCACATAATTGTGAAGTGGAAGGAAAATGATAAATGGTTTTCCAAATTCTTTACAAATAAATATCTGAAAAGTGTGGCGTGCGTTTGTATTCAACCCCCTTTACTCTGATACCCCTAACTAAAATCTAGTGGAACCAATTGCTTTCAGAAGTCACCTAATTAGTAAATAGAGTCCACCTGTGTGTAATTTTATCTTAGTATAAATACAGCTGTTCTGTGAAGCCCTCAGAGGTTTGTTAGAGATCCTTAGACTCCTTTCACACCAGGGCTGCCCGAGCGGTAAAACAGGACTTTTTTTACTGTCCCGCAAGCGCACCGCCCCAGTGTGAAAGCAGTCGGGCTTTCATACTGGGGTGAATTGGGGGGAGTTTTTCAGGCACTTTTCTATCACTATTTTTAGTGCAAAAGTGCCTGAAAAACGTTTTGGTGTGAAAGGGGTCTTAGTGAACAAACAACATCATGAAGGCCAAGGAACACACCAGACACATCAGGGATAACTTGTTGGAGAAGTTTAAAGCAGGGCTAGATTATAAAAAAATATCCCAAGCTTTGAACATCTCACAGAGCACTGTTCAGTCCATCATCCGAAAATGGAAAGTGTATGGCACAACTGCAAACCTACCAAGACATGGCCGTCCACCTAAACTGACAGGCTGGGCAAGGAGAGCATTAATCAGAAGCAGCCAACATGCCCATGGTAACTCTGGAGGAGCTGCAGAGATCCACAGCTCAGGTGGGAGAATCTGTTAGTTGTGCACTCCACAAATCTGGCCTTTATGGAAGAGTGGCAAGAAGAAAGCCATGAGAAGTCCCTTTTGCAGTTTGCGAGAAGCTATGTGGGGGACACAGCAAATGTGTGGAAGAAGGTGCTCTGGTTAGATGAGACCAAAATTCAACGTTTTGGCCTAAAAGCAAAATGCTATGGGGTTGATTTACTAAAGCTTGAAAGTGAAAAATTTGTACACAGAAACCAATCAGCTTCAAGGATTTATTATCAAAGCTTGATTGAACAAGCTGAGGTTAGAAGTTGATTTGCTAGCATGCAAAGCTGCACCGGTTTTTGCACTCTCCAGCTTTAGTAAATCCAACCCCTATGTGTGGCAGAAAACTAACACTACACATCACCCTGAACACACCATCCCCACCGTGAAACATGGTGGTGGCAGCATCATGTTGTGGGGGTGTTTTTCTTCAGCAGGGACAGGGAAGCTGGTCAGAGTTGATGGGAAGATGGATGGAGCCAAATACAGGGCAATCTTACCAGAAAACCTGTTAGAGTCTGCAAAAGGATGGTTTAGATCAAAGCATATTCATGTGTTAGAATAGCCCTGTCAAAGTCCAGACCTAAATCCTATTGAGAATCTGTGGCAAGACTTGAAAATTGCTGTTCACAGCCGCTCTCCATCCAATCTCACAGAGCTTGAACTATTTTGTAAAGAAGAATGGGAAAAAATGTCACTCTCTAGATGTTCAAAGCTGGCAGAGAAATACCCGAAAAGACTTCCAGCTGTAATTGCAGCGAAAGGTGTTTCTACAAAGTATTAACATTTTAAAAAAGCATTTATCATTTTCCTTTCACTTCATCATTATGTGCCACTTTGTGTTGGTCTATCACCTAAAATGCCAATAAAATACATTTGTACTCGGAATCTTCAGAATGAAATGGTGAAACGTAATTAGACATAATTAAAATGACAGAGACCTAAGGTGTGTAAGGACAGAGACCTGAAGTGTGCCGTGGTCATGAAAGTCAGTATGCCTTTAAAGGGAGCAAAAAGGACACAGATAGGAATAAGTGACA
>BLSH010515420.1:893573-913007 GCA_018402905.1 Glandirana rugosa
ACGCCCCTGCACAGTCAATAACAGTTTTGGTCCCTAGTCTCCGAGTCAGCATTTGAAAGGTAGGGCCTCAAGCAGGACCGAAAGTCGTACATATCTCTATAGTATACAAGACACGTCGGTCCTGCGTCCCTTCTTGACCTGGACATAAACATGCGACATCAACTAAATCCGGTATTCATACCACCATGATCAAAAATACTAATGGTGGCAAGGAAAAGTCGGTGCTGACACCTGGCCGGGGAATGCCGGGCAGGGCAAGGAGATCCGTGTTTGGGCACCATGCAGTAGTATGGGAAGAA
This sequence comes from Glandirana rugosa, assembly GCA_018402905.1. Classification (NCBI taxonomy): domain Eukaryota; kingdom Metazoa; phylum Chordata; class Amphibia; order Anura; family Ranidae; genus Glandirana; species Glandirana rugosa. The sequence continues at coordinate 893,873 of BLSH010515420.1, forward strand.
GACTGACAATTAGCGCATACCGGAGCCCTTAGACCGGCAAAATGCCTGCAGAAGAGCTCGGTATCAATGTTCCCCCAGAAAACCATTACGTGATGTTGGAGCAACACCGCCGCCGCCTTGGCTGAAAAGGAACGGTGGTAATCATAAAAACTAGTACCACCATACTTATGGCCTAAATCAACTACAGCGTACAAATACAGGTCCAGTTCTTCCCTGCGTCCTGGCTGCACAGAACATATGATATCTCTATACATGCTGAAAGCCAGGACGAACTCCGGGATGGAAAGTTTACGACTGAGCCTCTGATCCCTGGTTTTGACAATAACTGACACGTCCCCGCAAGCGTAGGAGCGGTTGTCGGCAACATCATGCGCTGCGATCAGGAGGGATGCCAGGTTGACATCCTTACCCTCTAAAATATCTCTCCTAATGTTAGCGGGGACAAAATGGGCCGGAATGACAGAGGGTGTGGCTGAACCCATACCTGCCAACGGGGGCACCAGCGTAGGTACGGACGGAACCCCGGGTGCAGCCACAGACCCGGAAGGGGTTTGAACCTCTGGTGCTAGTGGAGGTCTGGCTTCCAATGCCTCGACCCTGGCCCTCAGCTCCTGCCCTGAAGTAACCAAGGACGCTAGCGTTGCCTGAATGTCAGCGAGCGAATTGGCAACTGCACGAAGAGTCACTTGCTCGGCATTAGAAACGGAAGACCGAGGAAATAATAATCTGAATAGCTCAGCCTTTCGGGCAGAAGCCGGGTAGGAAATGCCCCTGAGCTGGAGTTCAGCAATTAACTTTGGAATAGTCCATGATCTTAAGGAAGGGGAGCCTCCACGTTCGGAACTTCTGGCTGGTGAAGGAGGGTTGGACTGGAAATCCCTTATATCTTCCGCTTGAGACATGACCTGTATAATCAAGAAAAGTGTATGAGAGCCGATATATGAGAAAACGGAAACTGCCAAGAGGCGTGGGAGTGGGTGGCCTAAGCTTAGATCAAACTGTGCAAACCATTGTTGAACCTGAAAACGGTGGATCGTGCAACCCTATAGTGCAGGTACGTGATGTGAAGGTGTGGCGGTCCCTGCCGATGCATGGGAACCTGATGGTGATAGTAGTGCCAAAGCTCAAAAAAAAAACACCGGGGACCCTTGACCAGGTGATAACCGGGGTGATCAACCGTGCAACCGAAACCACCCCCCCCTTTTTTTTTTTTTTTTGCGAGTGACCCATGAGCTAGCATCCCTATCCAAAGTTACCGATCTCCTGCTGCCCCAGTATTACTTACCGGACTGCAGACTGAGATCCGTGAAATAGCTGACCACTTGAGCTTGACACTAAGAAAGAGGATAAACGTAAACTAGAACGTTATCAGAAGCCTACGCTGACCCTTCAATGCAAACTAACTGAAAACGAAAACATCACTACCCTCTCCTTCCTCCGTGGCCCTGTAAGGGCGGAAGGAGAGTCACCAGTACAGTCCGTAGTAAAGAAATAACAAGTACGTATAGAAATTCCGTAAAAAAGATGCTGCTCCTACCTCCGAGGCCCCGTGAGGGCGGAAGGAGCACCATCTAATATGCTAACCGAAACGGATTAAATGATGAAAAACATGCGACTTGAACGTATGGCATGCTGCTCCTTCCTCCGTGGCCCCGTGTGGGCGGAAGGAGCATGGCGAAAAAGAAATTCCCAGAATGATTGAAATGAAGCAAAAATGACATGCCGCTCTTTCCTCCGTGGCCCGTATGGGCGGAAGGAGCACAAAATGACATGCTTTACCAAAACAACTGGAAATAGAAAGTGAATATATAGACATACGACATGCCGCTCCTTCCTCCGTGGCCCCAGAGGGCGGAAGGAGCACAGAGAGAAATATCAGAACGACTGAAAAAAAAAAAAAAAGAAATGTGAACATTTAGAAGAATGACAAGCAGCCCCTTCCTCCGTGGCCTGAGAAGGCGGAAGGAGCTCCTTCTGTAACATCAACCCGGAAGGATTGCGAAAACAGCATACCTAGAAATGTAAGAAATTATTCTCCTTCCTCCGTGGCCCCGTATGGGCGGAAGGAGATAAATGAGAAAAAAAAAAATGAGTGACCTACTTTACTCCTTCCTCCGTGGCCCCGTGAGGGCGGAAGGAGATAAACGAGAAAATGAGTGACCTACTTTACTCCTTCCTCCGTGGCCCCGTGAGGGCGGAAGGAGATAAACGAGAAAAATGAGTGACCTATTTACTCCTTCCTCCGTGGCCCCGTGAGGGCGGAAGGAGTAAAAAGAGAAAGAACGCATGCCTTCCTCCGTGGCCCTGAGAGGGCGGAAGGGCAAGCCGCCAAAGTATACACCACCTAACCAACCCCCAGGATAATTGAATAAAAAGAAAAGTTTTTTTTTTTTTTTTTTTTTTGCACCTCCCCCTGTGGCCCATGAGGGCGGAAGGGAGCCGCACCGAATGTCAGAAACGCAAAAGAGACATGACAAAACAACATATTTTTTTCCTCAACGGACCCCTAACTTGAAAACAGAAGGTAAAAACACATAAAATTAAATATGCATCTTACCTTAGCGTAGAACAGGCTTCACACGGCAACTGACCACACCGTGCGACCAATGAAGTATTCTGCCAGGACGTCAACCAGGCTAGAAGCTCAAATCTGACAGTGGAATGAACTCTACCTACAAAGAATATGCACTTAATATCTGCAAACTAACATGAAACACCCCCACGGGTATGACCCTATCTAAAAACCTACTACCCAACCCCCGCCTGCTCCTGCAGGAAACCACCCCTGCGGCTGAGGCATGAGGACCTGCCAATAACAATCAGAGTATAGGAGAAATATAGGAGATACGGATTGAACATCATAACAATTGAACATCCTACAATGAACGAGTAGAATCTCAAACTGAGAGATATCAAATGCTGATAAGCAATGGTATAATCCCCCCCCGGCAGTTAAGGGTTAGGTTGGTATCCCCAGAACAGAGCATCTGACGCTGGGGATCAGTATAGCTGGGAACCCAGAATCTAGGACCAGATGTACATGAAAGACCATGGGGGGATACCCACACTCCACCCAATACAGGATTAGCCAGCCTGAGGTCCTACCGCTTGCTGGGGAACTACAAGTCCCAGCAGAAACAGGGGCTGGGACAGCTGGAACGCAACATTGTCCCTGGGAAGGTCCTGAAGGAGAGGAGTGTTCCCTGCCACTTACCACCGCCCGACCGACCGAAGCGCCGCAACGCCGGCAAAACACCCACCACGCGGCGAGACCCGGGAGACGGCGACCGGAAGTGACGTCACGCAGAAGCGCTCCCAGAAGCCGTGGATGAGGAAGGAGGAGGCTGGGTTATAAGAGCCCCAGACTCCTCCTACAAATACAGGCGGCCTGCGGCCAGCCTTAACATTTACGTTTTTGGTAGTAACATGACAAAATATGGAACATTTCAAGGTGTATGAATACTTTTTCAAAGCACTATCTATTGATGTTTATCTATATATTGACCTTTATCTATCTATCTATCTATCTATACTATATTACCAAAAGTATTGGGACACCTGACTTTACATGCACATGAACTTTAATAGTATCCCAGTCTTAGTCCGTAAGGTTCAATATTGAGTTTGCCCAACCTTTGCAGCTATAAAGGATTCAGCTCTTTGGGAAGGCTGTCCACAAGTTTTAGGAGTGTGTCTATGGGAATATTTGACCATTCTTCCAGAAGCGCATTTGTGAGGTCAGGCAATGATGTGGATGAGAAGGCCTGATTCGCAGTCTCCGCTCTAATTCATCCCAAAGGTGTTCTATCAGGTTGAGGTTAGGACTCTGTGCAGGCCAGTCAAGTTCCTCCACCCCAAACTCTCTCATCCATGTCTTTATGGACCTTGCTTTGTGCACCGGTGCGCAGTCATGTTAAACCATCCCCAAACTGTTCCCACAAAGTTGGGAGCTTGAAATTGTCCAAACTGTCTTGGTATGCTGACACCTTAAGAGGTCCCCTTCACTTTTGAACTAAGGGGCCAGACCCAACCCCTGAAAAACAACCCCACACCATAATCCCCCTCCACCAAATGATGTGGACCAGTCCTGACCTTAGCCCGTTAGAACACTTTTGAGATGAATTAGAGTGGAGACTGCGAGCCAGGCCTTCTGTCCATATCAGTGGCTGACCTCACAAATGCACTTCTGGAAGAATGGTAAAACATTCTCATGGACACACTCCTAAACCTTGTGGACAGCCTTCCCTGAAGAGCTAAAGCTGTCATAGCTGCAAAGGGTGGGCCAACTCAATATTGAAACCTACGGACTAACACTGGGATACCATTAAAGTTCATGTATGTGTAAAGGCAGAAGTCCCAATACTTTTGGTAATATAGTGTATCTATCTATCTATCTATCTATCTATCTATCTATCTATCTATCTATCTATCTATCTATCTTATCTATCTAATCTATCTCTATCTTTTATAAATCTATCAATCAATTATCTATCTATCTGAATATATATCATTTAAGAATCCACCAATCATCTATAATCTATCTATGGATGCTTATCTGCTAATGACCTATCTATCTATCTATCTATCTATCTATCTATCTATCTATCTATCTATCTATCTATCTATCTATCTATCTATCTATCTATCTATCTCTTTTTCTGTCTATCTCTATATCTCTCTATCTATCCAGAATATATGTTTAGACTTGGACATTGGAGGCTCACATTTATTTTTGCCTTGTTTAGCATGTACATATCTAATAAATTATATATACGTGCATGTTTTTTAAAAGAATTTAGTGGTACACAAAGCCTATATCTCCGTAGCATGTTGGCTAAGTGGCCTACTACTGATACAAAGTAGCGCTGTTATTAGGATCATTTTTTTATATGGAATTATTCTGTCATAATAACATTTTTTACATCAGGAACTATACACACAGCAGAACACCTTTCTGACCCAGCCAGCCTCAGACATATAGTAATGGCAAATTAAATAAGCGGTCACATGCCCCCTGACATGAGCGTAATTATGATAGATATCGCTGTGATGGTGTATGACCTGAGCCCCATATAATTTCGCCCGGCAGTACAGCCATTGTCCAGACCCCGGTGACTGCAGCCCACAGCTGAAGATGAAGAACACAAACACCTTAGGATAATTACATACATTAAGTCCCTTTAAAAGTCAATGTTATTACCAGTCTGTGTGCCGGGGCACCACTGAGGTAAGAGCCGACTACCAGGGACTTTCTTTATGGAAGCAGAGCAGTGGGAAATTTTTCTTCTTTTTGATTTTGTAAATATTTATTAACAACAGCAAAAAAAATCTCAATACAGCTCAAAGGAAAATTAGGTTGGTTGAGGTTTGATAAAATCCATTAAATGTTCATAAATAAAATCCATGAAATGCTCATTTAAGCCATTAGTCAACTTGATTTGCTGGCTAGGTTCACCCAGTAGTAGATTGCATCTGCTGTGCAAAACTTTAAAGAGCCCTCTCCTCCTGCAGATCACTCTATACCAGGGATGGCGAACCTTGGCACCCCAGATGTTTTGGAACTACATTACCCATGATGCTCAACTACACTGCAGAGTGCATGAAACATCATGGGGAATGAAGTTTCAAAACATCTGGGGTGCCAAGGTTCGCCATCACTGCTCTCTACTCTATACTTCTCCAGCTTACCCTGGACACTTCTTTTTCCTTGGCCGATTTGCAAAAAAAAACAAAAAAAAAAAAACAGTTTTTGGATATGGGGGAGCATGTAGCCTGCTCCCATGATATGGTGCCTGGGCCTATTGGTCAATTGCTAGGCTTGAGCACTGTCACATCACAAGTAGATGACGTTGTCACTATGACCTCAGATATTAGATATTACCATGAGTATTGGTGGCAGCTGTGACAAAGGGCGGCTAAGCAATGGAGAGATGAGTATAACATGGTTGCGTGTTAGAGTTAAACTGATGCTGTCACTTTGCTGTAAATTGCTAAGGTGATGGGATCTCTTCAGCCAGTCGTAGCCTGTATGTATCCCTTCATTACCAGGCTGTTTTTCAGTTTCAGTGCAACACTGATCCTCCCCACTTTCCCTTTAATCCTCCTCCTTGCCATATTTACAAACATTTAGCCTGTTCACAGCAGAGGAAGGGGTGTTTCCTCTGTTTTGAATGGGCTGAAAGTTTTAAACACCAGGGGCGGCCCGTGCATTGAGGGCGCATGGGCACTGCCCCCATATCCCTGTCGCCTCCCCCTATCCATGCACCTGGCCCCTTTTAGGCCGCCGGACTCATGGATTCTTATGGCGGGGGCGGGAGGGTGTTTTTTTTTAGCACCTGATTAGAGGCTCTAATAGGCTTCAAAAAAGGGTGGGCTCAGGGCGCAGAGAGTGTGCCCCGATCCCACCCAATTGTGTGACAATAGCAAATGATTCTTCGCTATTTTCACACTACTGTGCCTACCCGCCAAATCAGAAGACAGGTCATGAGAGCTGTCTCCCGATTGGCCAAAGCGCCAGGCAATACTATTGGATCGCCTGGCGCTTAGAAGGAGGAGGCACCAGCACACGGAGGAGACACGAGCTGCATTGGACCCGTCGGCACTGCTGCGGCTGCACAGGAGGACGCGGAGAGGAGAGGACACAGCCCGGTGGTAAGTTCCGGGGGCATGTGCCTTCTCAGACTGCAGAGCCGGGGGGGATCAGTGCCAAGAGCAGGGGGGAGGGTGATGGATGGTGCTGTGTAACTACCTGAACCTGTGACTATCAGTGCGGGCCCGTGCGGGGGGGAGGTTGGGAGGTGCTGTGTGACTACCTGTAATGCTGTGCTGTATACACTTACTACTTGTATTGCTGGGCTATATACTCTACCTGTGATGCTGTGCTATATACGCTACCTCTGTGATGCTGGGCTATATACTCTACCTGTGATACTGTGCTATATACACTACCTGTGATGCTATGCTATATAATCTACCTGTGATGCTGTGCTATATACACTACCTGTGATGCTGTGCTATATACCCTACCTGTGATGCTGAGCTATATACCCTAACTGAACTGTAATGCTGGGCTATATACCCTACCTGTAATGCTGGCCTGTATACCTTACCTGTGATGCTGTGCTGTATACCCTACCTGTGATGCTGAGCTATATACTCTACCTGTGGTGCTGTGCTATATACCCTACCTGTGACTCTGTGGTATATACCCTACCTGTGATGCTGGCCTATATAACCTACCTGACCTGTAATGCTGACCTATATACCCTATCTGTATTGCTGGCCTATATACCCTGATCTGTGAGGCTGAGCTATATACCCTGATTTGTGAGGCTAAACTATATACTCTGTCTTGTGAGGCTGGGCTGTATACTCTGTCCTATGATGCTGAGCTGTATACTCTGTCCTGTGATGCTGAGCTGTATACTCTGTCCTGTGATTCTGGGGCTGTATACTTTGTCCTGTGATTCTGGGGCTGTATACTCTGTCCTGTGATGCTGAGCTGTATACTCTGTCCTTTAAAGCTGAGCTATATACTCCTGACAATATGGGTGGAAGCAAGTGGAATACAGGGGACGGAGTGGGTAGATTCTATAAGGGGTGGGGCTTACGAGAAGTGTGAGGGATCAAAAATTAGGGGCGGGGTCTGGTGCCCCCCCCATCCTAAAACGTCACCAGCCGCCACTGCTATTAATGTTTACGCCTGTGATGGTTGTGATTGGTTCATAGTGGTCACAAGGGACAGAGCCACACTGATTGGCTTTGTACACTGTAAGTGTGATCTGAGCTGTCCAAAAACAGCTTAGACTACATCCATTCACAGGTGTGCTGACCACATAAATATGTTTCCTGAAGTGCCATTGTTAAATGTCACTCCAGAAATACGTGTCCTGCTCCCTACCGTCCACCTTCTCTGCGCGATTGACCCTGAATTAAAGTAGAAAAAAATTATTTTATGGGAAAGATTTACTAAAACTGGTGCACACAGAATCTGATGCAGCTGTGCATAGTAATCAGCTTCTAACTTCAGCTTGTTCAATTAAGCTTCAACAATTAGGGCTCATGCACACTGAAGCTCAAAGAAGCCGCTCCTACAGGCTTTTGAGCTTTTTTGAGCTCTTATTTTTTCTGCCTGTGTTAGCCAATGTGTCCATGCACATTATGGCTTTTTCAGGAGTTTACAGGCATATGCTCTTACAGGCTGAAAATAACCCCACCAAACTTGCATTTTTGAGAGGAGCTTTCGAGCAGAAGAGACACCTAAGTGCCCAAAAACGCATGAAAAAGCTCAACAAACCTCAAAGAAGCTCGAAAATGAATTCAAAAGAGCACAAAAAAGTACAAGTTTCTTCAAGCTTTAAAAGTTTAAATGCCTGTAAGCCTAGGTTCACATTGGTATGATTTGGCATGCGATTTGACATGTCAAATCGCATGCCAAATTGGCGGCAATTGCACCATCTGAATCAATGCAATGCCGACATACATACATTTATTCTATGGGTGATTACTATTGCTATTTGTATAAAATTCTCTCCGTCTCCCAGTTGGGCTCTTGTGTTGTCACCAGGGGCGGTCCGTCCATTAAGGGCGCACAGGCACCGCCCCCTCTGTCCTGGCCACCCCCTTATGCTAATGATCTATTCATGGCCATTGCTGCCACCCCCTATTCATGTGGCCGGCCCCTTCAGGACGCCGGCCGCATGAATCACAGCAACGTCATTGTTTTTTTTGAAGCACCTGATTAGAGCCATAGGCTCTAACAGGCTTCAAAATAGAGTGGCTCGTGGCGCAAAGCATGGCGCTCGCAAGCTCACTCACATGTGTTAGAAAACCAAATGGATATTTGTTTTTCTAACACTGAATCGCCTCTCAGCCAATCGGGAAGCGTCAGTATGTTACCCATTTCCCGATTAGCTCAATGGTCAGGCGATCCTATTGGACGCCTTTCTCAGAGGAAGAGGGGGTTTAGCTCCCGCTCGCCAGACACTGCTCGCTGCCCGCCAGCCCGCTTCCCAGATGGGGTAAGTGTGGGACTTTGATGTCCCGACTACCCTGGGGGGCATCTTCTGTCAGTGCCGTGAGCCCCGCGGCAGGGGTGGGGACTGTATACTCTATCTGCTGATGCTGTATACCACTACCTGGTGATGCTGTATAACCCTACCTGGTGATGCTGTATATACCCTTATCTGCTGATTCTGCTGTATACCTCTATCTGTGATGCTGTATACTCCATCTGGTTATGCTGTATACTCCTATCTGGTGATGCTGTATACTCCTACCTGGTGATGCTGTATACCCCTATCTGGTGATGCTGTATACCCCTATCAGGTAATGCTGTATACTCCTATCTGGTGATGCTGTATACTCCTATCTGGTGATGCTGTATACCCCTATCTGGTGAAGCTGTATACCCCTATCGGTGATGCTGTATACCCCTATCTGGTGATGCTGTATACTCCTATCTAGTGATGCTGTATATAGCCCTATCTGGTGATGCTGTATACTCCTGACACAATGGGTGGAATCTATAAGGGGTGGGGCTTATAAGAAATGGGAGGTGTAAAAAAGGAAGGGCAGGGTCTGGCGTCCCCCCATCCTAAAATTTCACCAGGAGCCGCTGGTTGTCTCCCTGTTACATGCTTTTCTTGTGGAGACTACAAGCCCTTGTGCTGATGCACATTTTTCTGCTGTTGTCGTCATCAGAAAACTCACCCTGAAAGATAAAGGGGTTGGTTTACTAAAGGCAAACAGACTGTGCACTTTGCAAAGTGTAGTTGCACTTAGCAAGAGCAGTTACTCCAGAGCTTAGTAAATGAGCAGAAGCTCTGCTGACTTCCATCATCCAATCGCGTGCCATAAAAATGCTGTTTTTTTTATTTTTATTTTCCCTGCATGTGATTGGGTATTCTTTACAAAATGAAGCTTTACCTCATTTACTAAGCTCTGGAGCAACTGTACTTTGCAAAGTGCATAGCCTATCTGCCTTTTGTAAATCAACCCCAATGTGCATCAATTGCTGGGGTGAATATAGACAGGAAATTGCTGCAGAAGATCAGCAACACTGAGATGCAATAAACTATGAAAAAAGTCAAAGTGGTATTTCTTTCATTAACTGCTTCCAGACCACCCTCCACACATATACTGTGCGAAACAGCGTACCTGTATGTTGTTTGCCTCTACCGGGTCCGCGGCGTGTGCACGCGCCGCTGGCGACCTACTCCCGCTGTGATTAGATACAGCAGGTGCCAATAAGTGGGTCCAGGGGACACTATGTCCGCCGGGAACTCGCCGATCATTCGGAGAGAGGCAGAACAATGGTCTGCATATGCAAACAAGGTAGACCGCCATTCTACCTGAGAGGAAAATGATGATCTTGTGTTTCTGCTAAGTAGAAACACGGATCTCTGTTTTCCTCCAGCAACAGCATTCCCCCCACAGCTACAGAGCACTCCCTAGGAGCACACTTAACCCTTTGATTGCCCCTGATATATTAACCCCTTCCCTACCAGTGTCATTTATACAGTGACAGCGCATTTTTTTCTTTTAGCACTGATCACTGTATTGGTGTCACTGGTCCTCAGAAAGTGTCACTTAGTGTCAAATTTGTCCGCCGCAATGTCGCAGTCCCGCTAAAATTCGCTGATCGCCCCCATTACTAGTATAAAATATAAAAAAAATAAAAAGTCCATAAATGTATCCCATAGTTTGTAGATGCTATAACGTTTGCGCAAACTAATATAGGCTTATTAGGATTTCTTTACCAAAAATATGTAGCAGAGTACATATTGGCCTAAATTGATGAAGATGTGCGATTTTTTACATTTTTTTTATTGGATATGTTTTATAGCAGAAAGTAAAACATCTTGTTTTTTTCAAAATTGTCAGTTTTTTTTGTTTATGCGCAAAAATTAAAAGCCGTAGAGGTGATCAAATACCACCAAAAGAAAGCTTTATTTGTGGGGAAAAAAAGGACATAGATTTTGTTTGGGTACAACGCCGCACGACTGCGCAATTGTCCGTTAAAGCGACGCAGTGCCGTATCGCAGAAAATGCTCTGGTCAGGAAGGGGGTGAAACCTTCCAGGGCTGAAGTGGTTAAAAAATGGCAGCTGTTTATGATACACAAACTAAATGATAATTGGTTAGTAAGTAAGTTGGGCTTTAAGCAAATACAAAATACAGTTAGTGCAGCTCTGCATTTCTGTGAACATCCTTAAAAGTATTTTTTAAATGCAAGCATTGTGAGTACCTGAATTTGACTTGTATCGGCATCTCGCAATTCCTCTACAGCAGAGCTCAGACTGGGGGAGGGAGAAGCATAACAAGGAGCCAGTCAGCTGTGCTGTATTGCTCATATCCTAACAAGCCACGTGTTGATAGGAGGAGAGAGCAGAGCGACAGAAAGATGAGCTTGTCAGTCTGCTGCTTCTCCTTTCTAGTCCAGTCACAGGCTCTGGGAGGGACAAGACCAATAAATGCTGCTGAATTGCAGTAGAAAAAAAAATCAGGTCTGGACTGTGTGGCAGAGCTGTGTAAATCTCAGGACTGGATTGACAGAAATGCAATCCCTTTGGTAAAACAGCTACTTTATTTGAATTTATTCAGCATATTTAGCGGTTTGCCTGAAGTTTAGCTTCAAATAATTTCGCAATTTTAACCGTAACTTGTGCTTAGTTTTTCAACTAGTGTAGCATTTCCCGAGCCTGCATCCTCAGCTGAGATTAATTATTTCTAATTTGCCAGCAGGCGCAAAGAGATACCAATACAAAGCAAGCGCAGACTAGCGCGGCAGAAAACACAAAACAATCGCTTTGCGCACATTTCCACATAGAAAACGCTTGCAAATGCGCAGGGAAAAAAAATGCACGAGTCGGAATGAATTTGCACGCTTTCAAAAGACGCTTGCATCCCTTTAGCTTCAATTTTCTTCCGACAATTCACCCAAAATGACTTCATGCTTCTGTAATGGTAAATTCCGCAGATCAAGGTGCAGGCTGAAGTGTCCCCCGTCTCTATCTCAATGAATGCAAATTCTCTCGCTCGCATAAAGTTACAAAGAGAGAGAGCCCACGGTTCAAATGTCTCTGTAATGCCAGCTGATAAATATTAATTCCCAGCTTCTTTCATCTATGTATTATTTTGAAGGGATTTCATTTAGTCCCTTTGCTTTATTTTTTTCAGAGCAGCCCCTGACATTTAAGGGATTCTCCTTTGTGCACTTGTATAGTCAAAGTTAAATGAATAAGCCTTTTAAAGATATTATGTCATGTAGGTTGAGCCTGTAAGACAGTTGGGTCTCCATTGGCTAATTGGGAGGTAGGAGGGGAGGGCTTGACGGAGTAAGCTGTATTACTTGAGAGCTGGCTCAGGGATTTTCTGTGGGTTTGCCCACTAGTGCAGCAGCTGCTGATGGTGCTCTCTAGCACAGCTCGGCAGCCAAACAGACCCAACAGCAGATAGAACTGAAAGCGGAGACTGGGGAGGACTGACAAGCTCCCTCTGAGAATATCCAGCCTTGCAAAGTCTCCTGGGTGATGCAAAAAAGCTTTTCTGGCCAAGACCACCTCCAACGTAGCATCATTTAAAGGGTCTTGATTTTATCGAAACATTTTTTTTTTTTTTGTATTTATTCCAAGTCTGGAACGCAAAATCACATTCATTTTTAAAATAAAGCTTGATGAATGGTGGCTTTATCTGAAGTTGGGCTGTTTTCTCCGTCACCCTCCCTCCCTCGGGGACTCTTCGAGGGTGTCCGGTTTGTGAATAGGGATCTGGCTACTAGCTGCTCTTCTACATTGTGCCGGATTTAATGCTGAGACATGCTAAACAATAACCGGGGAAAGGGACAGGTGAAGGACTATGGAAAAATCCAGCAGTGAGGACTCTTCCATACATCGAAGTCCGTCCGTGGACAGTAGGGATTCGGCAAAACCGTCTACCTCAAGTAGGGAGTTTGGTCGAGGATTCACAGCTGGGGCTTTTTTTGGCACTTCGGGATCTCGTACGCAAAGTCAAACCGGCGTGAAAAGGGACAAGTACAGCGCTCCCAAGGGTGGCAAATATGTTGTGTTTTACCTGGATCTATCGTTTGTTTTTCTTCTAGAATTCAAAAAGTGCAACATGGCTCGGGGCTGTCTCTGTTGTTTGAAATATATGATGTTCCTCTTTAACTTGATATTTTGGGTAAGTCAAACTTTCTTCTTATATATAAATTTGTTTTTGTATCTGTATTGCTCTATTGGTTTATATGAGCCTTTCTTAACCTCTTCAACCCAGGGGAACCCATAAAATAACTTTCAGGTCTCAGGGAACCCCTGCTACAAATGACTTTATCTACAATGCATGATACATTAGTGTGATGGTCAATGGGAAGAATGCTCCTTACACTTGTGGTCATTGGGAAGAATTACCCTCTTACAGATAGCTAAAAAGATCAATGGTGTTAGTGGGAACTTATCTGAGAGGAAGAAATTGACCATTGCTCAAGGAACCCCCAGCAACCTCTGAAGGAACCCTGGTTGAGAAACCCTGGTTTATATGAACCCTTATCGGTTGCTCCATAGTATAAGGCATCAAGGCTGCAGCAGCTGTAGGGTTAATCTGTCTTTTAGCCTAAGGAACTCTGGTGGGTTCATAATAAGAAATGATTGGTTTAAAGTTTACATGATTTTTTTTTTTTTTATCAAATACTTTTTATTAAGTTTACATTTTTCTTACACATATACAAACAAAGCTTGATTTATTGGACTAAGACCGATATACAGTTTGTCAAAATTTTTCTTTAAATAAAATTATGTGTGTCTCCAGATTAGGGTTGCTGCCTCATCCCTTTAAACCTGAACACATATGAATTACACAGGTTCTGTGGCCGATTAAAGTGGTTGTAAAGTCCGCTAACCCCCCCCCCTCCAAAAAAAAAACCCTGCAAAGCAAAGGCATAATGAGCTAGTATGCAGCGCATACTAGTTCATTACGAAATACTTACCTTGGAATAAAGCTATTGCAGTGGTCTCGGCACACCGCTGTGACCGGCGACATGCTTCTTCCGGGTCTGCGCCTCCGTCCAATCACAGCACGGGCTCCAGCTCTGTGATTGGCGGAGCCACGCTGATGTCACTCCCGCGCATGTGCACAGGAGCAGTCATTTACTGCACGTCAACAGAAGAAACGGCACCCTGGGCTACCACGGGTGCTGATATGTCAGTGCGCATGTGCTGATAACGTCAGCACATACAGATACAGGGGATATCTCCTAAACCGTACAGGTTTAGGAGATATTCTCTGGACCTACAGGTAAGCCTTATTGTAGGCTTACCTGTAGTTTAAAGTGGTTGTCATGAGTTGACAACCACTTTAAGGTGGTAATTATAGTCACTTGGTGCCTTATCTGCATTAAATTAGCCTCAGAACCTGTGTAATTCATATGTGTTCGGGTTTAAAGGGATGAGGTGGCAACCCTACTCCAGATGCCTTGCATGCTCAACCTAGGTGTTCTGTAACCATGTATACATGCATGCTGTTGAAATTGCCTGCTCATTTTCTTGTTGCACCAAACTTTCAAATCACAAAAGGTACAGACATAGCAGTTGCATTCCCAACACATATAATAACAGGTATGGCCAACGTATGGTCAGCTTTTCCTTTGTGGTTCATCAATACCTGAACTGTAGCTGCAGGAGTCCCTTTTGCCCCCCTATGGGCCAATCATCTTCAGATTAGAAGGAGATAACACAACAGCTTTGTGATTTATTGCTTTTTTTCCTTATCTGAAAAATCCCAGCATGCAAGATTCATCGCTAAGATGCTGACTTGCTCAGTCATTGGGAAAAGATACTTAAACATGCAGCATTTTTTGGAGACAATTCTTCTCTGTGACAGCTACACAGTCATGAAGCCCTGAGTAACGAGGCACGAGTAGCAGTCAGGTGACCTTAACCTAAGGTCTAAAACAGGCAAAAACTATTATTTCCTTAACTTTAAATACTGTAGGGCATCCATGCTAAACCAGGGTTCCTCCAGCGGTTGTTGAGAGTTCCTTGAGCTGAGACTGATTGACCTCCCATCTGATGGTGCTTGCATATTTCCAGGGCAAACACCACTTGGCAGAGCCAGCAGCACCGCACCAATAATCTTTTTTTAGCTGTCTGTATGGTTGGCATTCTCACCACCACTGTAAGAGGTTGCATTCTTCCCACTGATCACCAGTGTAAGGGTCATTTTTCCCACTGACCTCCAATAAATTGGGTTAAGCAGGGAATCCTCAAGACCAGAAAATGATTTTAAGGGTTCCTCTAGGTGGGGGGGGGGGGGGGCATGGGGTTGAGAAAGGCTGCTGCAAAGTGTGATAATTGTTGGTAATCAAATGTGAAACTTTTAATAAATATGCAATGAATTTTTTTTTCTATTAAACTGCTTTTTACATTTTTAAATCCAACTTTTTTAGGTTCCAATAGGTCACAGCATACAGATATCGACATTTAACTCAAATTGCCCAGTGTGCGCTCTTAAGTTATCTTAAGGATACTGACCAAAGTGACCCTAGACTGTATAGGTCTATGCATGGATAATTAATTATGGATTTGGAGTAGTAGCCATCTTTCAAGCTGCTGCCAGCTGTTTCATTTGAAATAACTTTGGAGTATCGGGGTCAGGAGGGGGGATGGTGGGGAGGTTTACAAAAAAAAAAAAAAAAAGAGGAAGCAATGCACCAAAGGTACCTTTGGGCTTTTTGTGTGCTACAAAGACAAAAGAGAGTGCCATCGTGCTGGTGACCACTTAATAGGCGACAGCAAGGGTTAAGAAATTGCTTCTAGCCTTGGCACGGTCCCATTTAACTGAGATAGACGAGCTCAGCACATGGCACTGATCTGATCCGGCTTGCGGATGAAGAAGCCTGCTTAAAGAGCAGGTCCACTTTGCGACATAGGTAGAGACCTCTCTTGCCTGACTGATTGCAGAGTGACACATATGTGACAGTGAAAGAGTTAAAACTGACCACTCTAACCCCTCCTCTGCTTCCCCAGGAATAGAAGGCAGGTCTCCTATTTAAAACAGGCTCAGTGCAGCAAGCTCCCAGCTCGCTGTAATCAGAAAAAGATAGATGTGCTTATGCCGCATTATTAGTTAGTGAAAAGCCCCTATGTGGCACTTTATACCATCGATTAAGCTCGCTCTTTCTGCCGCGCACCCTCTGCGCAACCTGTAATATATTCTGTCATAGCAGCAGCCTGCGATTTTATTGCAGAAAAAAGAAGAAGAATGGCAAGTCCGTGTTACAGCCCTCATAGTCTAAACTCGCTTCATTACAACAATGAATTACTGTTTGCCCAATTTAATTACAAAGTCCCTGTAAATTGAATCTTTTGTGGGGGGGGTTTTTATGTTTTTTAAGTTTACGTGTGAATTTATGCAATTGAATGTAAAAAGTGTTTTAAAAGACTTGTTAGTATATGTAGTTTGTAGGTATTTCTGCTTAGTAGTGCTACATAGTGGTTGTACTTTAGTCTTTCATTGTCATAATGTAAGCCTGAGTCTGCTCAAGTCAGCAGCTACAATTACAGTAGTTGCTGGCTTTTAAAAATCAGGTACTTACCCATAGGCATGTGTAGGGGGTGTGCCACTATTCTGATTGCCGATTCCCTCTACTGCCCAGCCCCCCCCCCCCCGGCCCTGCAGTGCTGCTGGCTTCCCTACTCTCCCCCCCCCCCTGCTGCTGCAGGGGTTGTTTCAGATTGGAGAGCAGGGAAAATGGCTAGCAATTATGTAATTTACTGGCCCCTTCCTTTTCTAAAAGAATGCAGTGAACACACTCGCTCACTGTGTTCATTCATAACTGAAGCATAGTAAACTCTGTTTATTATGCTTAAGTTTGTTAATGAATAGGAAGCCACTCAGCACAGAGCACTTCCCGCTCGGGCTGCAGAGAAAGGCATGTGTGTTTGAGCTTTGGAGTGCGCACCCTAATGCAATAGGCTGCGCACACCTATGTACTTACCTATGCCTGAAGGCCAGCATTGTCTTCCCACAGCAGATTCTTTTTACCATTGCAGGTCCCCAGCGCCACCATCTTGAATATGAGAGCCGGCTGTGGTTTCCTGAGGGACCAGAGTCTGCTACCCAGTGCGCATGGGCAAGCTCTTGCAACACTCTGTGAATGGTCCTGCTGCCTCCTGGAACATGGGACAAGTGGCAGCAGGGCAAGTGTCATGATTGCGGAAGTGGGAACAGGTACTGGTATTGGTAATCGGTGCCCCCCCTACAGCTAACTCGGTTACAAGCTGGAGCGGGATAGTGAACCAGCAATACTTCACTTTTTGAGTTCTGCTTTAAGCTGTCAAAGAATTTGCATTTTTTGTCCATCCAGTCCTCAGATTTATGCAACTCTGTAACTAAAAAGAGTGCAAAGGATGAGGGCACCACAACTTTGTAACCAGTCCAATATAAGTTAAGTAGAAGTTCAGCCTAAAACTAAAATCTTTAAATCTACTTTCAACCACAATCTAGACTAACCTATCTAGCCCTGTAAAGAAAAAATACCCATAAACACCTTTTCTGAAGCTGATCCGGTCCGGTCCTACGCTGAGCTGTCAATGGCGGCTTCTATGTGTAGGCGGGTGCAGAGGAGGCAGATGACAACGGAAGCCCCATAGTAACTCTATGGGTGGCGGCATTTCCCAGCTGTTGTCGGCTGTCTCCTGCACAGAGCTTCCGCCGCTGGAGACAGGATTGGCTTAAGAAAAGTTATGTATAGCGATTTCTTTTTTTCAGGGCTAGTTAGGTTAGTCTTACATTATGGATGCAAGTTGATTCACAGATTTTACCTTTAGGCTCCATGCACACTGTGCTTGAAAATACATATGTTCTCTTGGGATTAAAAAACGCTCATATAGAGCATTTTATGTACAAAGTTTAGACGAGTTTAGGAGAGTTTTACGTTATTTCTGCCAGAAATCTACAATCAAAACGCAAAGCAGAAGGGTTTTTTGCCTCTAAACGTTCTAATGTGCATGGACACATAGGATAACACTGAGCTGCTTCTACAGGCAGAACACAAAACTCCTATAGTAGCAACATTTTTTTAACCGCTTGCCGACCGCTGATCGGCAATTGACAGCGACAGTGTGGCACTCCTGCGCAAATCGCCGTCATATGGCTGCGAGATCCGTTCTGTGAGAAGGGCTGTGATCACAGTTAGAACACGCCCAGGGATCACTGTTAACCCTTAGAGCGCCCCCTGCAGGTTAACCCCTTCACTGCCAATGGCATTTACACAGTAATCAGTGCATTTTTATAGCACTGATCGCTGTATAAATGCCAATGGTCCCAAAAAAGTGTCAAAATGTTCTGACATGTCCGCTGAAATATCGCAGTACCGCTAAAAATCGCAGATCGCCGCCATTACTAGTAAAAAATAAAAAAAAAATAAAAACCCCAGAAATGAATTCTCATCATCCGTAAACGCGACCACTTTTGCGCAAACCAATCAATAAACGCCGATTTCGATTTTTTTTATCACAAATATGAGGAAGAATATAAATCGGCCAAAACCGATGAAAAAAATGTTTTTTTATATTTTTTTTTGGATTTGTATTTTAGCAAAAAGTAAGAAATTTGGGTTTTTTTGCAAAATTGTCGCTCTTCTTTTGTTTATAGCGGTGATCAGAAATGACGCAGCGGTGATCAAATACCACCAAAAGAAAGCTCTATTTGTTGGAAAAAAAGGACGCAAATTTCGTTTGGGTACAACGCCGCACGACCGCGCAATTTTCAGTTAAAGTGACGCAGTGCCGAATCGCAAAAAGGGCTCTGGTCCTAAAGGGGGAAATCCTTCCGGGGCTGAAGTGGTTAAGCCAGTGTGCATGGACCCTTAGTGCCGGTTCACACTGCCGCGACTTGCGTTCCGACTTGTGTCGCCCTAAGTCGCTTAACATCAGAAATCCCATTGAAATGAATGAGAGCCGTCTTTGTACACTACTGTAGTCGCTCCGACTTCAAAAAAGGTTCCTGTACAACTTCAAGGCGACTTCTATCCAACTTGTGCCCATAGAATTCAATGGAAGTCGCCTCCAAGTTGGATCCCCCATCTATATTGAAGTGACTTTACAGGAAAAAGAAAATAATTTACCCAGTGAATTCCC
>BLSH010515420.1:913017-924395 GCA_018402905.1 Glandirana rugosa
CTGAAGGTAACTTAAGATACCCGTGTTCAACCTATCTTCAGCGGAACTTCAACATGTCCTTGGAAAAAACTTCAGCCTCGCTGATGTCATCACATGTTTCTGCCGAGAGTAAGTAAAGTTACCCTAAAGACTACAATTCGCTAAAGCTCTATTTGTGGGAAAAAAAGGACGCAAATTTCGTTTGGGTACAACGCCGCACGACCGCGCAATTTTCAGTTAAAGTGACGCAGTGCCGAATCGCAAAAAGGGCTCTGGTCCTAAAGGGGGAAATCCTTCCGGGGCTGAAGTGGTTAAGCCAGTGTGCATGGACCCTTAGTGCCGGTTCACACTGCCGCGACTTGCGTTCCGACTTGTGTCGCCCTAAGTCGCTTAACATCAGAAATCCCATTGAAATGAATGAGAGCCGTCTTTGTACACTACTGTAGTCGCTCCGACTTCAAAAAAGGTTCCTGTACAACTTCAAGGCGACTTCTATCCAACTTGTGCCCATAGAATTCAATGGAAGTCGCCTCCAAGTTGGATCCCCCATCTATATTGAAGTGACTTTACAGGAAAAAGAAAATAATTTACCCAGTGAATTCCCAGGCAACCCTTCTCTGATTGGCCACAGGCAAATCGCCTGGCATAGTCGAGTTTGAAGGTGCCTTGAAGTTGCCTGGCAAAGTTGCCCCTGAAGTCAGATCGGATGTGTGAACCAGCCTCGGCTGAAATTCCACTTTAACCACTTGCCATCTGAGCCAATTATGACATTTTTCACATACATGTTGAAATCAGCATTTTGTTTGCTAGAAATTACTTAGAACCCCAAACATTATATATTTTCTGAAAGCAGAGGCACTGGAGAAAAAATTGGTGGTCGCTGCATTTTTTTACTGTCATGCGATATTTGCACAAATTTTCAGGGAAAAATATTCTTAATGCTTGTTAGTGCACACAAACTCAAATTCTTAGTAAAATATAAAAGATGATGTGCCGAGTAAATAGATACCAAACATGTCAAGATTTAAAATTTTGTACACCTGTGAAATGGAGACAAACTACGGTACCTAAATTTGTCCATAGGCGATGCTTTAAAAACCTTTACAGGTTACCAGTTTGGCGTTAAGCGTGAGCTCTGGAACTAGATTTATTGCTTTCACTCATACCTCATATGTGGTGCAATCACTGCTTACAAATGCGAGCAGCACCTACATGTGCATTTGCACATGAGCACTGGGGGGTGGGGTTGCTTTAAACATTTTTATTTATTCATTTTATTTAAATATCTTTTTTTTTTTTACACTTTTTTTTTTTTTTATATTCAGCTGTAATGCTATTACAAGTGAAGAACAACATACCTTGTGATAGCTTGGGGAAGTAACAAGTACTCTTTGTTGAGAGACCTGGGGTTTATTAGATCGCTGATCCCTTCTCTGCTCTCCAAGGCCACCGATCATACAGAGATCAGTTTGATCAGCTGCTTCCCGGGCTGATACTGGCCAAGGAAACGCAGTACCAAAACCTTGTCACTTCCGGCTTTATTTGTCACAGAGGGTAGGGAGAAACATATGTTCCTGTATCTCCTTTGTGGGCAGCTGACCTGACCGCTAGCATCGGTCCTGGGCTCCCCGGTGGAACAGATGTAGGGCCACTTAGATTACTTTTACAAGAAAGCCGATTGGTGGTTATGACCCTGGTGTAACCGCTTCTCGTCTGGGGCATTTCCTGGAAGGAAGCAATTTGGCGTTTTATATTGTAGGCCGGTAATTCTTAGGAATAACTTACTTAAATCTGTCCAAACAAGAGTCTAGTAGACATCCCGGGTATGAAAAAGTTTGAAAAATAAAATCATAAATTATAATATAATAAATAACTAAAAATAATTATCAATAATTATCAAAAATAATAACGTAATAGTAATAAAATGTATTCAATAATGTAATCAAACCAAAAACACTGAAATTTGCTCATTTGCAGAATTGTCGCTGTCGTCACTTTCAGTTTCTGATGATAAATTTCCCCTAAAATCAGTATCACTCAATTCTACAAATGATTCTTATTTACTATCGGTGTTTTCTAGCTGGTCAAAAACCACTTTTGACGCAAAGGGACACTTTTTGGTTGCTATGGACATTCTCATGTTTCCAGGCAGAAAGAATGACATATATTATATAACAGTGCATGCAGGGCTCTGGGCAAACCACTAGGGACGAAGGGGATGTGAAATGTTTTCATACAGTAATGTAATCTATAAGATTACAGTGTACTGTATGTGCTGTGTGCGTTTCACTTTTTGAATTTCCCGCCGGTCTCCGTCCCCGTGCGACGCGACACTCGCAGGGAACGGAGCCCGGCACACAGAGTCATCGGGCGGAGGACACAGCTCGCAGACACGGCGGGGGACATCGCTGGATCCAGGGGACAAGGTGAGTAGTGCTGCCTGGATCCAGCGATGCAATCCCGAGTGTGGCTTGGGGTTACCATTCTTGGTACTGAAAATCCACCCCGAGCCACACTCGGGAACACCACCAGGGAGGTTAAGGGTCCTTTCACACTTGTGCGACCTGAAAGTTGCGCGATTTTGCAGCGACTTTCGCACAATTTTGCAGCAACTTTGACACGACTTGAAGCAATGCCTGTTTGAGGTCTATGGACCTGAAGTCACATCAAAGTCGGACCAAAGTAGTGCAGGGACTACTTTAAAGTCGCTGCGACTTGAAGCTGCACAGATATGAATGATACCCATTGGAAATCATGCAGTCCCAAGTCGCAGAACAAGTCGCACAAGTGTGAAAGGGGCCTTAGGGACTCACAACTCCGTCTTCATCAGGTTTAAGAGACAAGAAAGCATAGGTAGAGCTAAAGATATCAAATGCAATACAATATACATAGCCAGATATATAGATACATTTATATTGTCTTAGGGCCGGTTCACACCTAGACAATTTGCGATCCGACTTGTGTCGCCCCAAGTCACCTCAAATCGCTTGACATCAGAAATCCCATTGAAATGAATGGGAGCCGTCTTAATATGCGCTACTCAAGTCGCTCCAACTTCAGGACAACTTCTGAAAAGGATCCTGTGCTATTTCAAGGCGACTTGTAGACGATTTGAGCCCTTAGAAGTCAATGGAAGTCGCTTCCAAGTCGCTTGGCCTGGAGGTCGCTTCAGGTCGTGTTGTAAGTCACCCAAAGTCACCTTGAAGTTGCGTTCAAACCGCCTAGCAAAGTTGGATCGGCTAGATGTGAACCGGCCCTTATGTTTTCTTATTTCTGATGAAGGGGGTGTTGTGAACCCCCAAAACACATTGGTTTTGCCTTCCGATCTTTTAGCAGGATTAATAAACTTATAATCCTATAGGGATTCCGCTTTGTTGGAGTGCTGCCTCGTAGAACTGGCGATCATACTTGATTATACTAAGGCTCCATTCACACCTGAGTGTAGCACAGCGACAGCTGCTGCAGTGTGTTTTTTAGCATGTTTTTGTTATTTTATTGGAGCGTTTTTAGAGCGGCATCAATAATTTGAATAGGCCTCCCTCCGCTCCAAAAACGCTCCAAAGAAGCTCAGGTACCAAATCTTGGCACAGAGCCAGGAGCGTTTGGCAGTGGCAAATTTTGCCGCAATTGTAGCGCTTTTTGTCGCCCGACAATTGCAGCAAAATCTCACCTCGCTCTGGGTGCCATTATGAAAAAATGGAATCGCAAACCCGTTCGGAAATCTTTCCTTGTTTTTCCGCGATTCTGGAATGAGTGTGTGAATGGAGCCTTACCATTGGGTTCAGTGCTGCACCAATTCTTTTGTGAAACCAGCCTGTGACTGAACAGTGATAGGAGAAACAACAGACAGACAACTTCATCACTCTGCTCTGTCTTCCTATCAGCATGCTCCTTGCACACTGGCTCCTTGTGCTGCCCCTTTCATTCTGATATTGGGACAAATTCTTGTACTTTAATAATTAATGATGCATTAATAAATACAGAGATTAATTATTTTTGTCTTTTATATCTGCCTGGGGATTAGATTTAAATATAATATGTCATTAAAGCTACACTGTTGCCAGAAAAAGGCACCCTGCTAAAGAAGAGTTATAAAACATACTAGTCCAGTGGGAAGAGACTTGGGTCTTCACTCTGCTGCCAAGCCATGCCATCTGATCAATCCTTCAGCATTGGATATTCTGGGAGCATCGGGTGCCTGGTCCCCTGCTGAATGCTGTGGTTCCACTTACTGGCTGCAACTCAGAACTGTATCCCTATAGAGATGTAATGACGTAGTGGCTGCCATGTGGAATCACAGCGCACAGTGGGGGACCAGGCATTGGACACTTCTGAAGGTGCATTGAATGCTGAAGATTCTTCAGCCATCATAACTCTGCAAGAGAATGAAGATAGAAGTCACAGTTAAGCACTGTAAATCTTCTTTTTTTTCTTGCAACAGAGTTGGTTTAAAGCTGATATAAAAGACACAAATGAATGCAGCTCTGTAATCATGAATCCATTGTTGCATTTATTTTTAAATGCAAGCGGTTTGGAAACCTGGCATCATCCAGTCCCTGTACAACGGGGCTTGGTGTGAAGGGAAGAAGCAGCTCCAAGAGTCATTTCGTTTACATCCTGAAGCATGCCGATAGGGATAAAAAACAAAATGGCAGAAAGATTAGCTCATCAGTTGTGCTGCTTCTCCTTTCACTGTCCAGTCACAGGCTGGGTTGGGTATAGGACAACCTGGAGTCCGAGGAAGTGAATCAAATGGTGCTGGCCATCACACTGAGGACATCTAGTGGCAGAATAAAAGTACTGTGAGGGATATCTCTAGATTGAAGGTGAGTTCAGCATATGGCATAACTATCATAATTCAGCATGTACCATAACAACCAACAATTCTATGTGTGCCTGCATCCTAGCAAACATTGATGCTGTGCAGCCCAGCCACCAGTGTCCTAGCATCTAGTGATACTGTGCAGCTTGGCCGCCAGCATCCTAGCAACCAATGGCACTGTATTGCTCTGTTGGCAGCACACAAGCAACCAATGACTGTGTGGCTTGACCACCCCACCAGCACCCTAGCAATCAGAGAAGCTGTTCGGTCCAGCCATGGTGTCCTAGCTACCAGTGATGAGGAGAAAAAGGTGGAAAAAATGGCTGCCCCAGACCCCCATCTGCTCCTGGCATAAGCCTGCTCAGAAGTCTTTTCACCTTTTGAAAAGGTTATTTGCATATCTGTATATGAAAATACAGAGCAACAGTGCATATTTTAAAAGCAGTGCAAGCACTACTTTTCCCGCAGACTGGTGGGTTTTGCAACCCATTCAAATAAATGGGCTGTCGAAACGCATAACACGGGAATGCGCAGGAGTGCTTGCCGAGTTCCCGGCCGTACGATCCTGGTGTGAACCGGCACTAAAGCATTTGATCCTTTATATAGATATCACATTGTATATGATTATTTACTTCACATGGTGAAGTTGAAAAGTTCTTATTTGTAGTAGGTGTTCCAAGCTCCCCCGTGTGCTGCGGGTTCTCAGTACATCTGTTGCTGCATTTTGCTGTTAGCATTGTTCATCACCATCACAGGTTCTCTTTACACTATGCAGTTATTTTTGTATATGCAAGGTTTGGGTTTATTACTAGTGTGTTTGTGATTGCATTGTGCCATCTGCTCTTGCTTCTTACTGAGATTAAAGATGTCTGAGCTGAGAGCTAGCATGCTTATAGCTTTTAATTATGACGCTGGGATTTTGAGCTAACAAAACAAAGAAAGCATACTTGTGTCATAGCTTATATGGAGGGATGAGTCTGTATGTGGGATAACCTTTGATAGAAATGAGTTAGTATATCCAAAGGTCAAGTGTTTTTAAGAATCTATACTTCATTTAGAACCAGCATGAAGCTAGCATTAAAAAAGTGCAAAAAGAAGAAAGGGGGAGTTGTGGGACTTTGAATGAAGCAAGCATCTGAGATGATAGAAACAGTCAAACATATCTGGCAAAAGTAGGTGTTTATTAGTACTATACATAGCATTTAATTAAATTAATGTGATTATTCAATAGAATATGCATATTAAAATTACATACTCTTACAAAGACTTATCAATTCATATTTTCCATTTGAAATAAAACTTATCAATTCATATATTTATATTTGACGCCAGACCTTATATATACTAGAAAGATGGTAAAAATGCCCTAATTAATTATTGGTTGCTTAAAAATCTGACCCATAAGGATGGGTGGTGATCTAAAAATATGTATCATGATATGGCATCTAATTAGCTTGACGCGTTTTGTGAATATTGATCACTTTTCAGGAGCAGATGTGAGATGTTATCTGAAAAAATAATATGGGTTAAGGAGGGTCTGACAATGGGGGCACTGCAAATTGAGAATGCCCCGACCCCACCCTACTTACAATTCACCCATGTATCTGGCGTACTAGGTCGTGAGGCCGGCTGAGGTCATTCGTCCTGGGAGCTGAGGTGGTAAAACCCTGCACCCAGTGTGGAAATATTCTCTTGGAAAGACAGGCATCCAAGAGTAGGGGTCCCCATGGAGAATGGGTGATCAGGGAAACCTGGGAAGGAAAATTATGATGGGTGTTGGTGCATGTGGGAAATAACAACAGAAGAATGATGGCAGAAATGGGTGGCGATATGGAGACTACAGGAAGGCGAAGGTGAATGGGTGACGGCCAAGAAACAGAATGTGAAATAAAGGAAGGCTGATTGAGCCCTGAGAAACCTGATTGAGCCCTGAGAATGAAGGGTGAAAAATAGTAGAGAGCCAACACCAAACTATTTTTCACCCTTCATTATCAGGGCTCAATCAGGTTTCCCTGATCACCCATTCTATTGCTTGCATCATTCAAAGTCCCACAACTCCCCCTTTCTTCTTTTTTGTATTTAATGATTAGGGATGGAGGTGCATGGCCCTGTGTACCTCATTTAAAACCCCACACATATCCCCTTTCCTCTTTTTGAAATTAAAATAGTACACTTCTTTGTCTTTCCCAATTGTTTGCTTGATTTCGGAGCTGATAGATAGCCAATACAATAAGAGCACAGTCAAAGAAAACAATATCAAAGTATCACTCCATTTTGGGGAAGATCCGCCGCATTTTACTTGTGTTCTGTGGTCCAGTTGGGCAAATCTTGATTACTTCCTGTCCCAGGAACAGTGTTTTTACCAGAACAGGTAAGTAAGAAAAAAAAACTCCACTAGTGTAACGGACAACAACTAGGACCTGGCAGACGTTTTAGCCATTTCTTACTCTAATAGAAAAGTGCTGCATGTTTCCTCTTTGGCTGATGTCATGGAGACGACTCTGCTGCTAGTGGCAAATCGTTAACAGCATGATCGCCAAAGAGGCTGCCTGTCTGTCGCTATGGAATTGCTCCCCATGTAGCCATAAGCAACAAAATGTCGCTCCATTGCTGGCTGAATCACAGTCTCAAGCGATATGAACGACATCTCACTATCTCAGCTAGCAAGGGAGAGATTCAAGAGAAGACACCCTACCAAAAAAAAAAAAGGTTTACTATAAAATAAAAGCAGCTTCTAAAGCCAAGGTACTTGCAGCCTGACACTTTAAGATGCTCCCACACACTACCATTATCCAAAGAGGAAAACTCAGGGGCCTGCCCATTTAGCATGTGATGACAGACGTGGTACAGGAGATGTTCAGAGATTGCAGATCTGATACAGGAGATGGTCAGAGACTGCAGATATGGTACAGCAGGTGGTCAGAGACCACAGATATGGCACAGGAGATAGTCAGAGAATGTTGACATGGTACAAGAGATGGTCAGAGACCGTGGGCATGGTACTGGAGAATGGCCAGACTATGGGCATAATACAAAAGATGGTTAGAGACTTCAGACATGGTGCAGGAGGTGGTCAGAGACTGCAGACATGGCACAAGAGATGGTCAAAGACTGCAGACATGGTACAAGAGATGGTCATAGACTGCAGACATGGTACAGAGATGGCCAAAGACTGCAGACATGGTACAAGAGATGGTCAGAGACTGCAGACATGATAAAAGACATGGTCAGAGACTGCAGACATGCTATAGGAGTTGTTGGAGGCTGAGGACATGCTGCAGGAAACAGTCACTGATTGGAGACACGTTACATGTGACTGCTAAAAATCACTACTATGTCAAGGCAATAGGGAAACACAAATCAATATCTGCAGAAGGGGGGGGCACATAAAGTGCCTAAGGGCCCCAGGTTAGGCACCAGGGTACTAATATCTGCTTTTGATATAAATGCCCAGTGATTTATGTACCTTGTTATGCTTTTGTATCTTTTTTTAATGCAAAAACCTTTTATAAACATACCTGCACCATTAGGAACTCTGCAGGATCAAACCAGTGGAACTTAAACCATGTCATCCCTCACTGCAAGTATTACATGCTAATAGAAAACTAGTTAGGTTTGTAGACCATGATACAAGGTAAAAATGTAGTACACTTAATCACTTTTCAAAAACGTGTAGTTCCAGATAAGAATATGCATGTTAAAAAAGAGGATGTATACGTCCCATGGAAATTCAAAGAATTCAGTGCCCTATGAGCTCTCGAACCTAGGATGCTCAATATGTCACTTGCCTAGAATTCCCCTTTAAATTCATTATTAATATAATATTAAGCTGTGAGCTGTGCAATCGCAATTTCCTGAAATGGTTTAATCTTTTGCATATTAATTATGGATATTTTAGTAAATTTGAAGTCTTTTTTTCTCATATGCCTGGCAGCAACCTATATATACTTTATTTATAGGAAGTGGTTGATTTATTGCTATAATTTTATGTCTCGCCCTGCTTTAATTAACTATTGCTTCTTCATTACTGGTATCGCACAGCAGAGACATAAATCATATATATTTTTTTCATTTTCATTATGTCTAATGAATTAACTCGATGACATAAATTTGGGTAATATGGCAGCACTCCATGAAAATAATAGGAAATTAAAGTCTAATCATCCTGTCTTCACATATGGGTCACAGAAAGCTATTTAAAGGATAAATTGTTTGGGGTTATAGGTTCTCCCGGGGAAGTGTTGTTCTGCACACACCTAACATTCTGTATATCAAAATATCAGAATATCAAAACAGGCACCACTTTAAAGCACAGTGAGTTTATTCTGAATATATAACCTGTACTAATTACAGAATTTACATGTTTAGGTTAAATTATTTGTAAACCCGATCATTCATCTTAAATTTAAATTGTTTTTGTAATTAATAAAGACATTTTAAATCTATTTAAATCTGCAGCTTTTATTAAAATAATACCTAGTGATCCTGCCATGAAGGTCCGTGTTTAGGCACTGCCTGTTATAGGCCAACAACGTTCTCTGCCCCTCTGCCAGTTATTCTTCTGTGTTTTCACATTGGCTTCTCATGATGACTACAAGCCAATGTGCAGACGCACATTTTTAAGGTATTGCCCACTGTTGCCACTATCAAGAAAGTCGCTGGAGACATGCCATGCAGCCTACCTTTGAATTAGCAGCAAAGAGGTTACAGGAGATCAGTATTACTTAAACGGTGAATAGAGAATATTATTTAAAAATATGACAAGGCTTTATGATAAACAATACTTTAGTAAACTAAATGTGCATCAGTTATGGTTTACGTTTACTTTAAATATAAACCCTTATCCCAAGGGACGCATGGTATATACCCTGATAGCACATACAAGCCTAAAAAGAAGCAATGATAATAGTTACCATTTACAAAGTTGATTACCGTATTTTGCCATTCTGTGATCAGTTAGCTTAGAAAAGGTTACCCTTTGTGTGTGTGTATATATATATATATATATATATATATATATATATATATATATATATATATTTGGATGCACTTGCTTTTCAGCTTCAAGGAAACCTTTCACGCTTCCTTTTAATCTTAAGTGTAGAACAGTTTGTATGTGTCACATGTACTCAAGAAAAATGTTCCACTTTAAGTATTTATTTGACACCTACACACAGTGATGTATAAGATGAGTTCTCATTCTTGGCAATTGATATTGGTTTTCCCCATGTTGGAAGATCAGATTAGAAAATAAAGAGCCAATTGAAGCTAGGTGCTTATCGGTGAGCCACGATTAATTTGAGAGCCCTAGCAGACCTCGTTCACACCTTTTGAAGACGTGGCTGTATTATGTGGTGCTGGCTTTAAGGTTCTGTTCCAGATAGAAATGCTGGGCTTCCAAACAATGAAAATTATTCTGTAGTTGATGAATCCTAAACTTTAATTGAACAAATCTGTTTTAAAAAAAACAAAGGGTTGAGTTACTAAACCTGGAGAGTGCAAAATCTGATGAAGCTATGCTTCTAACTTCAGTTTGTTCAACTAAGCTTTGACAAAAAAACTGGATGCTGCTTGGATTCTATGCAGAGCTGCACCAGATTTTGCACCCTGCAGTTTTAGTTAATCGATCCCATTGTCACCTTGCCCAGATTAAAATGACCTAGTGTCTCTACAATTGGGCCCTCCTAATCCACTGATTTTGACCTTGCCAGTGCTTCCTTCCAATGCCTACCTCTGTCACAACCGACACCAAAATCCCAGTGTTTGCTGGCATCACTGCCACTTTGCCCTGCAAGTAAAAAAAAAATAGGGCACGTTGTAGGGAAAGTGTTGGACAAAGGGCCCCTTTGTGAGAATAATTTTGGACCCCTAATTCAGTTAGGTGAATGGTTAACACATCAATAAGTATGTCTCCTGCTTTTCACCTTCCATTGGAATGAGCAGTGCCCGTGTCTGTGTGAGAGTGGGGCAAGGGTCCCAGCACTAACTTGACCCACATGTACATTGGCCCTTAACACCCAGAGGGCTGTTGTACTGTCTAAACAAATTTTATGTTGGTCCCTGTGTAGGGTCTCAGGCTCCCATGGCTATGAACTCACAGCAAAACTGCCGGACAGTATGAGAATCTGCAAGGAACTGTTAGGTATATATACACTGTGTGCAGAATTATTAGGCAAATGAGTATTTTGACCACATCATCCTCTTTATGCATGTTGTCTTACTCCAAGCTGTATAGGCTCGAAAGCCTACTACCAATTAAGCATATTAGGTGATGTGCATCTCAGTAATGAGAAGGGGTGTGGTTTAATGACATCAACACACTATATCAGGTGTGCATAATTATTAGGCAACTTCCTTTCCTTTGGCAAAATGGGTCAAAAGAAGGACTTGACAGGCTCCGAAAAGTCAAAAATAGTGAGATATCTTGCAGAGGGATGCAGCACTCTTAAAATTGCCAAGCTTCTGAAGCGTGATCATCGAACAATCAAGCGTTTCATTCAAAATAGCCAACAGGGTCGCAAGAAGCGTGTGGAAAAACCAAGGCGCAAAATAACTGCCCGTGAACTGAGAAAAGTCA
>BLSH010515420.1:934299-947168 GCA_018402905.1 Glandirana rugosa
TATCTTTAGAGTAAAGATACACCGATAGAAAATGCGTAGGGTTACGAAGAGGTTTCCTTACTTACTCTAAAAATGTACGTTGTCTTCTTCGTCGATGACCGGTCACCTAAAACGTTACCACAGATATGTCGAGGGTCACCCAGTGAATGATCATTGTACCTGTCCATTCATATTCTGATACCCCCTCCCCAATTCTATTTCCTATTGGTATGTTTTACTGGGTGGGATGTAAACAATATAAGTATAATTCCACAGGTATGTTACAGTTAACGAAGGTCCCGAAAGTCTGGAAGAGACTACCAAAATGATGTACATGCAGTCAATGATGGACGAGTGAATAGAGAGAAAGTGGGCAGCAGTTCCTACATGTAGTAAAACCATCAGAGAAGGTCTGAAAGCCCTGGAAGCAATTGACATTGTATGGACACCTTAATATGAATATAACAAATGTAGGGTGGGTCATTTTGTATGGTTATCCTTTATCTTAACCCCTCCCCCATAGTCTTATACTTACCTGTCCATGTTACTAGTAAGTGACCCACTGGGAGCTGTATAGACACCATTGCAAAATCCACTGGCCAGTAGCTGCTTCTTCTGTTGCATGTAAAAATCTCATTCATTCCTTTGGAGAAGCATTGGGATGCGTAAAAGATAGCCACATAGAAATGAGATTTCTATGAGAAATCCCCATGTATAATTACAGCTCCATGGGACATCTGCCTCTTTTGCCAAGCCATTAACATTTTTTTTCCAGATTTAAGGTTTCATGCACACAGGACGTTAAAAAAATATCCTTAAAACATCAGTAGCTTATCAGTGATTTTTTCAGCTTTTTTTAGCGTTTTTGCAGCGGCGTTAATGATCGTTAGTGAGTGTTAATGAGCGTTTTTTAGCGCTGGCGTCAATGAGCGTTTTTTTTATTTATTTTTTTTTTCTTTCAATGGATACAAAACGTTCAAAAAAAAGGTTAGTGAGTGGCGTTAGTGAGCGTTAGTGTGCGTTAATGAGCGTATTTGGGCGTTAGATCGTTTTTACAGCTGAAAAACGTCTCTCAGAACCCTCTGGTCTTGGATTTTTTTTACAGCTCAAAAACATCACTGCTAAAAACAGTTGATAACAGCCTATGTGTGCATGAACACATAGGATAACATGATGGAGGGTTTATTGACCGTAGAAAAAAACATCTGCAGCTGAAAACAGCAGCTGTAAAAACGTCAAAAAACGTCCTGTGTGCATGAGGCCTAAGTCTTATGGGCTTCAAAAAGAATGTTATCTCACCTGCTGTTAACGTTTTTGGATGGATGTATTTTAAGACTTCCACCAATTTTACAAAATGTAGCCAGAGTGGCCAGTTTGAACCTTTTACACGTATTGGTTCTGGAAAACATGGCAACTACTGGCCCTATTCTTGAACATTCTTTATGTCTAATTGGACCTGAGAATGTTGGTTTGCCTAAAGCTGAAACCCAGACAGATATAAACAAAGTAATGCAGCTCTGTAATCATTAATACCAGGGTTCTTCAAAAAGTTTTTTTAACTCTATTATCTATTTAAGAGTGTGGAAACTTTTTAAAGACCCCCTCATACATAAGTAAATGCATTCTCTTAAATTCATGCAGTCCAAGTCCATGAATTTGACTTGGTATCAGTTTCAGTGTTGGATTTATAAGGGGGTAAAAGGGGCAATTCTCCCGGGCCCCTTACCACAGGGGGCCCCAGACTTTTATAAAAACATGCGAGACTTCAGTAGTATGTTCACTGAGGAAATTGTCCAGTTTTCAGCATTTACCAAGCTCCAGTCGTGTCTCACTCCATCTCAATAGGCAGTTTTATACTTTACGTGATCTAGGGCTTGCTGATAACTTTCCAGGTGTTAATGTAGCTCTTACAATATATTTGAGCATGATGGTCCTGCAAGCAATTTACATTGTATGGACACCTTAATATGAATATGACACATTTAGGATAAGTCATTTTGTATGGTTATCCTTTATCTTAACCCCTCCCCAAAGTCTTATACTTACCTGTCCATGTTACTGCTGAACGACCCTCTGTGAGTTGCATAGACACCACTGCAAAATTTGCTGATCAATAGCTGCTTCTTCTGTTGCATGTATAAATCTCATGCATTCCTTTGGAGAAGCATTGGGAAAAGACACAAAGAAATGTGATTTTCCACGCACGCGCAGGAGGCGTTGATGTACAGCCAGGAGACCTTGTAGCAGTGCCTGTGCAACTCCCAGGCAGAAGCTTGGACATAACATGTCAGGAGTGAAATGGGTGGGGGGTGGAGAAGGGTCAGTTTAATGATAGCTGTACATATAAAACTATGGTTACGCATACTGTAAAAAATATCAGTATGATTAGAGAGCAGACAACAAAAGCTACCCGAAATACTATTTAAAGCTTCTAAAAGATTTTCCGGGAGCCCTGGTCCTGGACATTGTACCCCCTAAGGTCCACCCTAGTCATTTGATAGTCCAATACCAGGGCCTTCATTGACTAGTAGAGGCTTTGGTATTGGATTGCTGAATAACAAGGTGTTGGGTTTAAATGTATTTTGGTCAAGTCAAGGCCTATTCAGGACACACTAATGAGAGCTATGATTTAAGTGGTACTCTTCAATCATGTTATTGCATTCATTGTACTCTGGACAATTACAATCAGATGGCCGAGCGATCATCATTATGTACTGTACATAATAATGGTAGACCAAAGTTGACATTGAGCCTGATTTACAAAGCTGGAGCAGGGAAACAGGTGCAATAGGGAACTACTTGCCCGCAGCAACCAATCTGATTTCTGATTGGCTGTTCAATGCTTGCTTCAGTTTTTATAAGTCAGACCTATTATTATATCTTATACTCAAATCCACCTCCTCCTTTTTTCGAATCTATTCTTTACTCATATGGAAACCATAGGACGGGGAAATTGGGTTACCTTGTTTTGTTGTAACCAGCAGCTAACATTGCCAGGATGCAGAATATAGCGAAGAGCAGATTTTGGCACATGAAGAAACCTGAGGGGTTGGTGCAGCTTATCTGGTCATGCTACCGGTGGGTAGCTTAAAGGTTGTGCTGCTCACCGAATCTTATCACGTTTTTTAATCTTGTAATTTACAAACTGTAATTTATCTTCCATAGATGCCCTTCTCCCTTCCATAACCAGCCAGCCTATCGCTTTTATACAATCTCATTTATAATGTCGCCTGTGTTTATTGAATAGATTACAAGATTTGTGAATGTCTCACTCTGCTAAGATTAACTCCTATAACGTTTGAGAAACTTGCTTTGCTTTTTATTCAGGAGACAGAATCTATTTAAAGAAGAACCTTTGGTTGACTAGAAAGATAAATGGTGGAAATCTCCCGCTGAGCACTATTTGTATCTAAAAATTGCTTCATGAAAAAAATAATTATCATTTTAAAACTAGTGACAGCCCTTTTAGTGGGAGAAAAAATGTGCTCTAATTGCCTTTTGCTTGGAGTCTTAGATTCCATGTATCGCCACTCCACTCCTTAGTCCATCACCTTAGTGAAGGTGAGAATTGTAGGGTGTTTAGTACTGTTGCCTTGTGTGTAAGGAAGAGAATTTTGCATTTTTTTGATCAGTTTTAGAAATTCATGCTTCTTTGTGGATTGAAATTCCAAGATCATGTTTAATAAAATAAAAACATTTCTAATCCCAAGAACAAACATGTACTATATTGCTGTTTACCAGTCCTTAGATGAGGGTATACTATACATCAGTTTTCTTTTTCTTTCAGAGTTTCTTTTTCTTTTTACCTGTTGATCCTGCCATTACACTTCTTTTGATACGTGACAACGCTCACTCACTCTACTGTATCTATGGAGAAGCAGCGTTGTCACCCAAGGCTGCTCTCTTGATTTGGAGTACAAATCCCCCCTCCTACTTAGTTCTATAACATGGTTGGGAAGGGTTCTGTAATGCAGCCACCGCATATAAACGAGTAAGCTGCAAATAAATTCCATTTTTGTTCTTGGGTGTAGATATACTTTAGATTGCAAAATGGATTGTGTAGGAAATGTGTATATGCAATTTTTTAATTTTAGTTACTTACTTTTCTTCTGAATATATTATTATTATCATGTATTACACTTATTTGTGTCTGTTTTTAATATATATATATATATATATATATATATATATATATATATATATATAGTATATACACCGTATTTTATTTCTTTTTTTAACCTTTTTTGCTGTCTTTTTTAATGATTTGGATTTTTAATAACTTAATAATTTTAATATGTTTTAATATGATGATTTTAGCAGCAACTAGTCCCATTTTTACCTTTCGGCCAGGTAAAATATTGGACAGGTGGCAATCCTACTTCTGCTCCAGTTTGTGTTAATGGGGATGATGGGATTGCTGCTTGCTAACCAATTTCTGACTGTGTCTTTCTATGTTTTAGTGTTGTAAAATTATTAATGTAACCTAAATACTGCTGCAGTGCTGATCCGTTAAGGTTCAGCAGTTTGGCATCGTTGCTGTTTTCTTCCTTTAAACGGTGGCCTTGGACTACTTCCAGACAATTATGTCTTCATTCAGGTACAGCTCAGCTGCTGATGTTTACAGCAATAAAAGGCAAACATTTCTTTTCAGGTCTGTTGCTTTAATAGTAATACAACACTACAGATTCACCATGCCCATAGTAGTACAACAGCCCCATATTTATTCTTTATTCCTATTCTTTATGCCGGTATACAATTACAGCTCCATGGGACATCTGCTTCCTTTGGCAAGCCATTAACATTATTTTTCCAGATTTAAATCTGTATTATGGGCTTCAAAAAGAATGTTATCTCACCTGCTCTTAACTTTTTTGGATAGACGTATTTTAAGACTTCCACCAATTTTACAAAATGTAGCAAGAGTGGCCAGTTTGAACCTTACATGTACTGGTTCTGGAAAACATGGCAACTACTGGCCCTATTCTTGAAGGTTCTATATGTCTAATTGGGCCCAAAAAAGTTGGTCTGCCTAAAGCTAAACTCCAGGCAGATCTAAACAAAGTAATGCAGCTCTATAATCATTAATACAAGGGTTCTTCAAAAAGTTTCCACACTTTTGTAAACTCTATTATATGTTTAAAAGTACGGAAACTTTTTGAAGACCCATCGTACATAAGTAAATGCATTCTCTTAATTTCAAGCAGTCTATGTCTGTGAATTTTACTTGGTATCAGTTTAGGGGGGTTTAAGAGGGATTTATAAGGGTGCAAACGGGGCAATTCCCATGGGCCCCTTACCAGAGGGGCCTCAGACGTTTATAAAAAAAAAAAATAAACATATTTTCCCTTGAGACTTTAGTAGTGTGTCAGTTGAGGAAATTGTCCAGTTTGCAGCCTTTACCAAGCTCCAGTCATGTCTCACTCCATCTCAAGGGGCAGTTTTATTACATAACGAAGGGCTTGCTGATACCTTTCCAGGTGTAAATGTAGCTCTTACAATATATTTCAGCATGATGGTCACTAGTTGTTTGGGAGAAAGCAAATTGGCACTGATAAAAAATTACCGGAAAACCACGATGACACATAAAAGACTAAGAGCTCTGTGCCTACTGGCTGTTGAGAGCAGGGTCCTTAAGATGATACAGTTTGAGTTAGTTAAAGAATTTGCAGATTCTAAGTGCAGGAAGAAAGACTTTTTGTAAATTTTGTAGTGTGATCCATAACTGTGATGTATGACTTCCCAATTGCCTGTGTAATATGTTTTCTTACAGTCAATAAAATTGAGAAATAAAATCAGACAAGTGTCTTCTTCGGAACCTAACTTAAATTGAGGTTCATCATTAGTTTCAGTTCACTTTTTTATTTGCAATATAATTTAGTTTAATTTCTATGTTGAGGGGCCCCCAAACTTGAAGTGCCCTGCCGTCCCCCCCCACCCCCCCACCCCCACCCCCCCATGGTCTAATCCAGCTCTGATCAGCCTCTTGTAGTTTACTGTACAGTCTATAGAGTAGAGCTTGGTAAAGGGGAAGGAGGCCATCAAAGAGCATGTATGAAAGGGCAGAGTGACAGAGAGATGAACTCATCACTGTGCTGCTTCTCCTTTCACCGTCCAATCACAGCTTAAAAAAAATGGGGAGGGACCTTTAAAGTAAATTGAAATTGCAGCAAAGAAAGATCAAGAACCCTTCCCTGCCTGCCAGGCCTTTGCTGTGTGGCAGAGCTGTGTACTTTCCAGGAGTGAATAGGGAGAAATACAAACTCTTTGGCAGGCAGATAAACCTCTTATTTATGTATTTCATAATTTATTGGGTAATTTTTTGCTCAGAGTTCTGCATTAAAACATGTTGGTAAGCTTTATGGAGGGTTGGTTAGGGGAGTTATAATGTGAACTGACTTACTTATCTGATGGAATAAGCAGAACAGTACTTTGGTTCTGGGTCGTGTGACCTAAAGCTAGAGTTTCCATGCAGCGGGGTGCTGACATCAGTAAAAATTAATGAGCACTATGTCGGTATTGGTGGTCACAGTGTCACCTGACCTAATGCCATATTTAGATCATGCGTCCTCAAACCAGATATGCTTCACCTGCCTCGTTCATCCTCCCTAAGTCCCTTCAAACTTTTAAAGATGAACTAGAACTCTTGAGTTAAGGAACACTACAAAATCACTCACAAGTTGCTGAAAACATCAAATTTTTATCCTGGCGTTCATTAAATCCATTTGCCAGAATCTTTATTTTATGAATAAACCATGTTTTTGAAAAACATCTGTTTACACATATTTTTAGGCATTCCTATTTAGCCCATGGCGCTAAAGATACATGATACTGCTTCTGTACTACAACAAAATGTGTGTACAAAAATGCAAAAAACTGCCTAAAATCGTCTGGCTATGCTTACGCCAAGTGTGAATTGGAGTTTAGACAGTTGTCGCCAAAATGGGTATCTCCATTGGAAGATTTCCCCTCTCCCTTTGTTCTAGTGACAGCTGTATTGGCTTTCATATTGCTTTCTGTCTCATTGACAATGGTCACTTAGAGAGGGTGAATCTACCTAGTGGGGAAACAAACAGAAATAATTTTTTTTAAAAAACCTGACGATGGGGGGTTTGATCCTTTCCCATTTAACCCGCCTGGCGGTATTCCCGAGTGTGACTCGGGGTGAATTTTCATTACCAAAAGTGGTAACCCAAGTCACACTCGGGATCGCATCGCTGGATCCAGGCAGCATTACTTATCTTGTCCCCTGGATCCAGCGATGTCCCCCCGCTGTGTCAGTGGGCTGTGTCTTCCACCCGATTCAGAAATAAT
The DNA here is from genome assembly GCA_018402905.1 of Glandirana rugosa. Classification (NCBI taxonomy): domain Eukaryota; kingdom Metazoa; phylum Chordata; class Amphibia; order Anura; family Ranidae; genus Glandirana; species Glandirana rugosa. The sequence continues at coordinate 941,590 of BLSH010515420.1, forward strand.
GTTTCATTAGCACAGTTAATGAAGTAAATATTGATTGGCTTCTGTGGGATACTAGACATCACTTGCAAAGACAAAATTGTGAACCTGGGTACTATAGACATTGCTGGAGCCGGGATCATGTTGTCTATAGAGACTGCTCAGGTTAGAAATATGCTTCTCCCACTCCTTACAGCTCCACAGTATGAAAATGGGATGCTCAGTAGGTTAATTGGATCTTGTCTAAATTGGCCCTAGCATGTATGAATGTGAGTTAGGGTCCTTAGATTGTAAGCTCCTTGAGGGTAGGGACTGATGTGAATGTACAATGTATATGTAAAGCGCTGCGTAAACTGACGGCGCTATATAAGTACCTGAAATAAATAAATAAATGCTCAGGTGCCCAGAGCGTAGGTCTTTATACCTAATATTGGATTGATTCAGCCACCTTGTAATCACCCATCCACCTAGTCATCACTGTAGACTGCTTCAGGGCCTGTGTTCATTGACAGGTGGATTTCATCTGCAGTTGACCTCCTTTTGACTTGCAGTTGGCCTGCCTTAAGTGAGTTTTGCATTCCTATAGAATTTTATGGGAATTCAAAACCGATCCAAATAGATATGAATAGAAGCTCGTTGATACAGGGACTTAGACTTTTAACCTCAGTTGATGGTATGTGGAATGACACACTGCACACTGGTTAATTTGTCTAGTTTTATACTAAATATTTTGCAATAAAAAGAATTATAGAAAATATCTTTAAAATGTAATCCATAAACCATTGTATAAAGTGCTTTTTTTTAGATATGTACTATCGATTCCCTTTAGAGCATAGAGCTGTCATTCCAGTGGATACAGGGCGATCCGAGACACAAGATAATAGGGTCCTGAAAAATAGCAAAGTGATGTTCAGATAATGGCATACAACACAGAACATACTTTGCACGCCTGTAATCTTCAAGATGGACTTGCACGCAGGATTAAAGTACTTTAGACTGAAAGGTAAACACATGGCCAATAGAACAGCAGTAGTGCTCTATAATTTGTCTCACAGCACTTGTGAATGCATCATTGTTTTATCTATCTATCTATCTATTTATCTATCTATCTATCTATCTATCTATCTATCTATCTATCTATTTATCGATCTATCTATAAGTCTCGTGTCTATCTGTTAATCAATATTTTATATACTTGGAGCAGTAGAACTGTATCAGCCCCACCCATCTGTTTGTACTCATCTGTCCTGCCTTGATGCACATCCTTTCAGTTCCAGGTAGAAGTAGAGGGCAGTCGGGGAATCACAGCTTTCAGTCAATAGCAGAATTTACAATGTAGCACTGCTTTCATGCTACACCAAGCAGTTCTTCCGGAGCCCCAGACAAAGTGCTTGGTGTAGCACGAAATCGGTTGGCCTGTCTTCAGCAGCTGATGTATTGTTGTGTCTGCTGAATGATTTGCCATGTTGAATAAAGATTCCTCTTTCACGGATCAGTGGATTCCCGCTGATTGAAAGTTGTGATTCCCTGCTTGTCCTGCAGTGATACCTGGATTGTGGATCCTTTCTGACATATTCTGTTGTCCTTGCTTCCTGTTTGAAGCATGGTCAGCGCTATAAAAATCAAGGCTTATGCCATCACACAATCCCAGAATTGTATTCTGTCGTTCATCATATGATTGCCAAAATCAATTTGGACAGAATCAGTCCAAGTTGCTACATCCTATTTTCCACCACTTTATCAAAGTACATATAGGGGTTGATTTACTAAACCTGGAGAGTGCAGAATCTGGTGCAACTCTGCATAGAAATCAGCTTTCAGGTTGTTTTGTCAAAGCTTAATTGAACAAGCTGAGGTTAGAAGCTGATTGGCTACCATGCACAACTGCACCAGATTTTGCACTCTCCAGGTTTAGTAAATTAACCCCAAACAATCCACTTCAGTTCCTAGAAGGTTGCAGTCTAATATCTTTACCACGGTCATGTAGACCAACCTATTAGAAAGTCATTTAAGGTAAATGTAAACCCCTTAACTTAATGAAATTCAGGATTTAATTTACTGAAGGAAAATAGACCATGCACTCTGCAAGTGCAGTTGTTCCAGAGCTTAGTCGAAGCTTCACTTTGCAAAGAATACCCAACCATGTGCAAAAAAACAAAGCAGCATTTTGTGCTTGCACATAATTGGATGATAGAAGTCAGCAGAGCTTCCCCTCATTTACTAAGCTCTGTAGCAAATGCCCTTCCAAAGGGCACAGTCTATTTGCCTTTAGTAAATCAACCCCTTAGTTTGCTAAAGCACATAAACAATTTTTATTCTGTGCTCCTAGAACTAGATTTCCACTTAAATCTTGCAGCATGTTTTTTGGATTGTAGTGGGTAACCATTCAGAGGTAACTCACACAAAGTAAGGTATCCTCCGTATGCCACATAGTGCCACTGATGGGAACTAAACCCAAAATGTCAAAGTTGCAAACCTTTTTGCTGACCAAATGTTACAGTGCTGCTTGGCTTGCAAGAAAATCCTATGTATGTTATATACAGGCTAAGATATTGACAACTGCAACTTACCATTGCACGCAGCTATAACCAGTGCAGAGTCACGCATACACACACACATATATATATATATATATATACAGTATACGTAGCATATGTGTAAAATAGACACAAATAAAATTACATTATAAATATATATATATATAAAATATGCAGCATATACATGCATGCACATCTTAAAGTAAACATAGAAACATAGAAAAGTGACGGCAGAAAAAGACTGAGTAGTCCATCGAGTCTGCCCCTTTTTATTTATTTATTTATTTATGTATTTATTTTTTTACATTAACCTTGTTGTCTGACTATGGATTTATAGAAACATAGAAAAGTGACGGCAGAAAAAGACTGAGTAGTCCATCGAGAAAGTGATCCATACACAAAAATAATTCTATATGTATATGTATAATTGCATTCATCTGGTTGCTGAGTTTGTCAGAGAAGCCATAAAATGTATAATTTTATTATCCTGTAACCTCATTAGGTGGCAATACCAGAGATCTCCAGCTATTACCATTCATTAACAGTCATTTGCTTCAGTGATCATTAGTGCTAGTTTATAACTTTGCCATTGTGAAACAGACCCAGGCAGATCAGAACAAAAGACCCAAAGAAAGATTATATTGTAATATTCACAAATGTGTTTATTTTCAATTTAAAAAATGACATAATTGGAAATCATTCTGAATTCTATCGCTAAGAAAAGACTACTAAGAAAATGATTTCTTCCACAATATGTTTCCATTAGTGGATCATTTACAAATGCAGGGCTTGAATTAAGTAAAAAGTATTCTAATCAAAAGTATGAACAGTTTTCTCAGTGGGTACAATCTAGAGGTGCTGGCTAATATTAAAGTATTGACATCTGCTATGACAATAAGAAAAAAGATTGATGCATTATTCTGATCCATATAAATATGCATTTAAAGCTCAACTCCAAGCAAATAGCTAAATATCAAATGCAAAGACATTTATTATTATTATTATTATTATTATTATTATTATACAGGATTTATATAGCGCCAACAGTTTGCACAGCCCTTTACAACATGAAGGCAGACAGTACAGCTACAATACAATTCAATACAGGAGGAATCAGAGGGCCCTGCTCATTAGAGCTTACAATGTAGACGATTAATGGGAACTGTTTTGCCAGCCAATGAACTTGTAATTCTGTTTGAGCTTCCTTGTGATCCAGGGACCTCTTTCACAAAGTGTGTGCAGGTCCTGGACCTCCATGAACACTATAGTGCAGATGAGCAATGCAGCCTGGTCTAGGATCCCCAAGCCAGTAACTGTTTAACCATTTGACCGATTTAAAAAGGATATTTCAATGCAACAATAATTATAATGTAATAATAACCTTTATTTTGCATTGATGTGATCAGTTTTAGGCTCCCTTCACAACTGTCTGTCAGTTGTGGCATCTTACCGCACAAACGATGACATTCAGTATTTCACATGTTATTCATTTTGAATAAGCCGCCAATGCACCAAAAATTGGACATGTACTTCTTTCTACACACACCACAACAAAATGCATAGAGAGTTGCTGGTTCATATTTGTATGTGCCTTTGACGTAATTTTGGCATGTTAGCTACCTGTAAGGCTTTATTCTCACCTGAGCGTTTTGTAGCTCAAGGATCAAAGACGCTCAACAAGCAAAATCCCATTCATATCAATGGTCCCTGTTCACATCTGAGCGTGAACAGGGGCCATTGAAATGAATAGGATTTTGCTTTTCGAGCTTCGAGCTACACAACGCTTAGGTGCCAATGCAGACTTAAGCCTCGTACACACGGTGCGATGGTCGTACGACCCCATTTTCAACTTTTGCCCAAAATTGGCTGTTGGCTGTTGTGTCTAGCGTACTGACATGAGTCAAGTAATCGTACAACAAAGCTTCAACAAGCCGAACGTAGTGATATGTTAAGAGTGTATAAAGAGGAAGTTTAGGTGAATGTGATTTGTGAATTAAGAATGTAGGTTTACACGAACGGACACTTCCGGGTGTTCCTGACTTCGGAGCATGCGTGTTTTGCACGTACAGCTTTGTTGGCCCAACTTCTCTATACACACAATTTAACAGTCGTACGAAGCCTTGTTGTACAACAAAAGTTTTCTAGTCTGCTCATCCAACCTCTGTTGTACGACCGTCACACGTCGCTGTTGTAATTGCGCGTACTAGCGGCAGGATGATCGTACAACAAGCCGTTATAGGGTTGTTGTTGTACGACTGTCACACCATGTGTTCAGGCCTTTAGTCTTTATGTAGACAATCAAAGGCCCTGAGACTGCTGCTTGGCACCACCAACTTGAGTGTGATGTCTGCAACCCCAGCAGATGCAGAACTGTTAATCAAGTGACATTCCTTCCCCCAGCTACATAAAAGGTTAGGTACTAAGGGGAGGAGCTGAGCCATCACAGATTATGGGCACTCTGAGAAGAGAAGAGGGCTATGATATGCATGGAAGGAGGTGGCTTTGCTAGGGAATTGATACATCCTGAAGTAGTCAAACTTTCCAGCAAAGTGACAGGGTTATTGCAGTCTTTTTTGCAACTAATGCAGCTTCTTTTGTTTTTATTAAAATGGTCCTTTATCCCACTATCACCTAGTTCCTTCATTGCCCCCCCCCCCTTTCTGGATTCAGGGTAGAGACACCCTTGCATGCGCACTCCCACTTGGGACCAGAGCAGACACCATGTACAGTATGTCCACTCATACACGCAGCCCTGCAGGAAACCACTTCCCTGCTCCCCTTTCCTCTTTCTTCCCTGCATCTGTGCTGTTCTGGCTGTAAAGTACATGTGAGATCCTCAGGACATGAGCTCCCTTCCTGGAAAATGGCTGTTTTGAGCCTCCATCTGTTGTTTTACTTACACAGATAGAGCTTTCTTTTGAGCAGAAATCCAAAAACAAATTCTATGACTAATAAAATTGCAATCCATCCTGTCATTTTGATCTTCAATGCAAGGCTTTGAAATTGGTTGAAAGGGTTCAATATAGGGCTGCATATGATTCATAATTTCCAGATTAAGATTATCAA
>BLSH010515420.1:947178-993314 GCA_018402905.1 Glandirana rugosa
TATCCCACTACCACCTAGTTCCTTCATTGCCCCCCCCCCCCCTTTCTGGATTAAGGGTAGAGACACCCTTGCATGCGCACTCCCACTTGGGACCAGAGCAGACACCATGTACAGTATGTCCACTCATACACGCAGCCCTGCAGGAAACCACTTCCCTGCTCCCCTTTCCTCTTTCTTCCCTGCATCTGTGCTGTTCTGGCTGTAAAGTACATGTGAGATCCTCAGGACATGAGCTCCCTTCCTGGAAAATGGCTGTTTTGAGCCTCCATCTGTTGTTTTACTTACACAGATAGAGCTTTCTTTTGAGCAGAAATCCAAAAACAAATTCTATGACTAATAAAATTGCAATCCATCCTGTCATTTTGATCTTCAATGCAAGGCTTTGAAATTGGTTGAAAGGGTTCAATATAGGGCTGCATATGATTCATAATTTCCAGATTAAGATTATCAATTGGTTGCATTATTGTATGGCCAGCATTAGTCAAGACGCCTGTCAAGGTACATGACATAACTTTCAGCTAGGTAGGTCATAATGCAGCAAAAAGCGAACCCACCCAACTTGCTGGTGGCAGTAGATCACAGTAAGACACTGCTAGTTTATGTGACTGGAATTGGAAATACTGGGGTTGTTTTACTAAAGGCCAATAGGGTTTTCATTTTGCAAGGGAATTTTTCCTTAGCTTAGTCAATGTAGTATGAATTCACTTGCAAAGAATATCACGTGCAAGAAAAATGAAAAAAAAAAAACGAATTTTGCTTGCACATGATTGGATGATGGAACTAAGTAGAGCTTTAGCTCATTCACTAAACTAATAAGAACTCTTATGAATATGTTTCAAAAATTGCATGATGCCTGCAAGTCCACCTAAGCCTATGCACAGCTTTGGGGATATGCCTGTTTTATTTATTTTTTGGGTGCATTGACTCTAAAGATTGTTCAGACCTGGGAATTATTAGACATATTCATTTAGCAAGGTTCCTTGCCCATCTTTATTGACAAGCAACGTGACCAGAATGAAATGAATACTCAAATCTTAGTAACGAGCTGCCATGATCACAGGGCTGACCTATATCACTCCGTCTCGGTTGGTATAATTTGATAATCTGGTTTGGTAACCCAAGGCAGCCAGTCAGAATTCTCTTTTGACCTGACCACCACAACCTGCAGAAAGCTTTCTGATTGGTTGCCATGGGTTAGCGCACACCATTATGACAAAATTATTATTGAAGCCTATGTATGTGCCAGTGAAGAAATCTTATAATTTAGTTTTCCAGTTTGTAATATATTCATAATACATGCAGATCCAGCAGTTGTCTGTTTACCTAAATGTGCCGCTTCTTGCCGGCTGAATCTGTCAGCTGCTTCTCTGGCAATTAATTTCCCTAATGCTTTTACATTAAACCAGTGCATTTCTCTAAAGATGCTCTAATTTGTATCCTGCCCTGTTTGTCATCCACAAGATTTAGCTGTGTGAGCAGTAAAGTCTTGACATCAGCCTCTGGGGACAAGTTACAATGGGTGAACAGTTCCCTGCTTCAGCAGTCCTCAGGACTTTTTTTTTCCCCCTTTTTTATTGGTCTGTTGCGTTATATGGCTGACCCAATCCGTAGTGACAGCTTGTCGACCTGATTAATGCAGACCCCTGAGAATTGTTATCTGCTGTCTGATTTATTCACAGTGCCAATGTAATTCTTTTCTATGTCTCCCATAGTGTGTACAGTAAACAAAGCTGATTTAACAAGTAACCGAAAAACATATTTATTGCAGACACTGCTGTAAAATAAGAAATACACAAATCCTAGAAAAATGTTAAAGATTATAAGTCCAGTTTACAAAAAAGTGAAATTTTGGTTACAGGTGGTGCCTAGGGGCTAAGCCAGCTCCTGGTTTTCTTTTTTGTCTTGGATGCTCCAGAACGGGATCTCCCTACCATAATTTTTGATCCAAGTCCCTGTCCTCTTGAGGGCTTGTTCTCATCAGATGTATTAGGGTAAGTATGACCACTATTTCCAGGGCATAGATGAGGCAAAGGGGTTGATGAACTAAAGGAAAATAAACTTTGCACTTTGCAAAGTGCAGTTGCACTCTGCAAGTGCAGTTGCTCCAGAGCTTAGTAAATGAGGGAAAGCTCTGCTGACTTCCATCATCCAATCATGTGCGAGCAAAAATGCTGTTTATTTTCCTTGCACGTGATTGGGTATTCTTTGCAAAGTGAAGCCTTACCTTGTTTACTAAGCTTTGGAGCAACTGCACTTGCAAAATGCAATTGAACTTTGCAAAGTGCACAGCCTATTTGGCTTTAGTAAATCAACCCCAAAATGCCTTTTTTCTTATGTTGTCAGCTCACAGCATTGCTGGGGTGTGCGCTGACAAAAAATATTGCTGCTCCTGTGAACAGAACTGTATAGAAATGTCACTTGTAACATTTCAATAAAGTTTTGTGAAAAAAGAGTAAATTGCTTGATGCAACAGGATCAGTGCATTGGCACTGTAGGGTTGGTTTACTAAAACTGGAGAGTGCAAAATCTGGTGCAGCTCTGCATAGAAACCAATCAGCTTCTGGGTTTTATTGCCAAAGCTTAATTGAAGAAGCTGAAGTTAGAAGCTGATTGGCTACCATGCACAGCTGCACCAGATTCTGAGTGCTCCAGTTTTAGTAAATCAACCCGTGTCTCAGATTGCACACCAATGGCCATGTGTTCAGTGCAGTTTGAAGGTGTGAACAGGCCCTGAGTGTTTTGCGTGTTCCAGTCAGGTTTGCATGTCCCATATCCTCCTGTTGCACTCTCCAAAATGAAAGATAAATATAACAAAAACAAAGCAAATTAATAATGTATTAATTCAGAGGCAATTTTTTGGCATTTGTTTTAGCCTGGAGTTCAGCTTTAGCAGAGGGGGTAAGCACAGACACAAAGGGGTTGATTTGCTAAAGAGAAATAGACTGTGCAGTTGCTCCAGAGCTTAGTAAATGAGCAGAAGCTCTGCTGACTTCCGTCATCCAATCATGTGCAAGCAAAAATGCATCATTTTTTATTTTCCTTGCACGTGATTGGGAACTCTTTGCAGAGTGAAGCTTTACCAAATTTACTAAGCTCTGGAGCAACTGCACTTGCAGAGTGCAACTGCCCTTTGCAAAGTGCACAGTAAATTAACCCCAAAATGTTTGAGAACAATGCTGTCTAGGGTACATGTTATCCACCATTCCTTATCATGAAAATGGCGGAAAGTGGTAATTGTTTGTGATCATGAACCAGGTGACCTTTAATATCCATTGACCATTTTTCTTACATGTCCTGCCTATAACATGCCTTTCTTGGTTGTATTTCATCACCTTTTCTTCACCCAGGATAACATATTTAAAATAGTATTAAACCCTCACTGCAGGTTCCTTTTTTGCCTCTAGCTTCATGTAAGTGCCTGTGATCTCATGTAGCGGGAACTAGCATTCTCGCTCACGATTTTAAAGCGCGATTTTCTTGCAAGAAACTTCAATGGGCTGCCTTATGCTCGTTTGTCGCCCAAAAGAAGCTCCTGCTCCTTTATGGGCAACCAGATTAGTGTGATTTCTACTCTGCATTTTGCCACGCGTTTCTGTGCCAACAATTGCAGCAGAAATGCACAGGTTGGGTGGGGTGTTATTAACAATAATCATGCATTCTGTTGCAATTTTGAATTGCAGGCAGAATCGCAGTGATTCTGCCCATGAGTTCAAACCACCTTAAACAATTGTCCTGAACAGGGCCTTAAACAAATGTCCTCTCTTTTTGCATTAAAACAATTACCTTTTCTCTTTGAAAATTCTCTGCTGTGCTGCTTCTGGTCAAGAGTGTGCACTGCCCAAATAGTATGATATGACTTTTTGAACCTATACGTCCCATAATTCCTTGTGCACTAGTCACACTGCATATGCTAAACATGGCACCTAAGTGGGCACAATCATAAGGTCTTAGCCACAATGCACATGTACACCCAAAGCCTGGCATCCAAGTGGGCACATAATGATAAGCAACATGTGCTCCCTAAGTATGGCCCCCGAGCGGGTGCATAATGATAAGGACCTTGGCTACAATGTGCATGAGCACACATCTTAATGAGAGAGGCTAATCGAGAGAGTGGATATTAGGATGGCTCTATGGAGATCCGAAAGGCAATGGAGTCACCCTTATAGGGAAAAATTAGTTACAGTGAAGCTGCAAAAGCCAATTATGCTGCATTATGCTTATCATTATGGGTTCTTGTTTAATTAATTTTTTTTTTTTTTTGCATAGAGTAGAAGTGAATCCCTGTTGGTTTTTTTTTTTATTTATCTGTCTCATTGAAGAGATTCCCCTTGATTTCCTGTTACAGGGTAACTACAGAAAGTGAAAGGCAAACCCTCCAAAAGGAAGGGTAATCTTGCACCGAAAACCGAAACTGAAACTGAAAATGACAGATGTATACATATTTATATATAATTGTATTATATTCGACTTTTTAATTAATATAAATTTAAATGAATATGAATTTATTGTTGGCCATTATTGGCACCTTTAGCACAAGAAAAGTTCAAGAAAAATGCATTCCTTTAAATTCTATGTATGTCTTTATTCTGGTACATTGCGCTTCTATTGTGGTGTTAAAAATCCTGCTTGCTGCATTTTTGATCAGTTAAAAAAAAACACACCTCTCCATTGAAATGCATTAAAAATGTAACAACATATCAATAATGCACCCGTGTTACGTTTTTGATGCAGTTTTTAAATCACATGACCTATGAGAAACACACCATAAGCATAGTAAAATCGTGGTCAAATTGCAGCAAAATCACGGTAAAATCGCGTACGTTTTCATCGCCATTATCGACACCTTTTTCTCTTATCAGCATAATGCCATTATAGTAATTTCCTCTTAGTTGTCTGGGACAGGTGTCCTCCTGGAAGATTCTCACCTCCTGTTCTGGTGATAGCCATAAATACTCATCAGGCAAACAGAAAAATGTAACCTCTCCAGCAGGGACACAGATAGCAATATAAACCTGAAAGAGGTTCTAATACTCCCCCCCCCCCCCAAAACAATGTGGCTAGCGATACACCTGAATGAATCAAAGCAGGAGCACTCCTTATCCTTTCCTAGTAGAGGTGGTGACATGTAGATCTTCAACATGTAGCAAGTGATGACCTAGTCCTGGGCTTTATTAGGACCGGTTCACACAGGGGAAATCCGACTTCAGGCGCGACTTTGCTAGGCAATTGGAACGCGACTTCAGCGTGACTACATCGCGACTTTGAGCGGCTTACAACACGACTTAAAGTGACCTCCATGCCAGGTGACTTTGCCTGTGGCCAATCAGAGAAGGGAGGGGGCTGCCTGGGTAATTTGTGGGGAGTAACTGAGTAAATTCTATTCTTTTTCCTGTAAAGTTGCTTCATTATAGATGGGGATCCGACTTGGAGGCGACTTCCATTGAATTCTATGGGCACAAGTCAGATAGAAGTCTCCTAGAAGTAGTACAGGAACCTTTTTTTGAAGTCGGAGCAACTTCATTAGTGTACATTAAAGAGGGCTCTCATTCACTTCAATGGGATTTCTTATGTCAAGCGACTTGGTGTGACACAAGTTGGATTCCAAGTTGCCGTAGTGTGAACCGAGTCTTAGACAGCCCAGCATGCACTGTGGCATAATCACACTGTATTAAAAGTTAGTAAAATAAAGATGCATAAAACCGGTGGTTAAACTTGTGAACTTTCAAAGAAAAAATAAATTAAAATAGCTAAAACCACTCTAGTTTTCCTTTTAATAATGCATAACCAATTAATAGACCTCTAAAAAAACCTTCTCTGAAAGCAGTGATGTCTTATCAGCTCTTAATTAGTGAAGTGCATTTCCTTAACAGTCAGTTTTGACAGCAAAGCTCAATTCCAGCTTTCAGAAAAATGAGGAATGAAATATCTCATTTTGACAGTGTGGCAATTTTACTATTTCAAGTCAGATTTCCAGCAATAAATTGTCATTTATTCCAACCATCACAAAAAAAAAATATGTATATAAAATGTGAAAATCTCTCAAGGTGGCAGACTGGGTAATCGAGCCGTATTGCGCCTGTCAGTCAGGGCAGGAAGTGTGGCTGCCGTCGATGTGAAAGTTAGACCGCCTGATAATCAGATCTAGTATGAAAATGACTTTTCAAAGCTTCGGAGAATTTTAATGTAGCAGAATCACTGTGCAATCTGCAAGAGCAGATTCCGAAGCCAAAGAGAGGTAGCTGAACAAAAGTGTATTTGAGGAAGTTTTTTTTTAGAAAAATGTAAAATAAAGAAAGGAAAAATACAGCCATATAATTTGCTGTGAAGGTCAGGCAGTGACATCTTTAATCTGACCTGTTTTGCAGATTTGAGGAGGCTGGGTGAAAACCCATCTTTTTAAATATCTCGCTAGTTCATTTCACATCTGCCCTCTACTGAGTTTGTTCTTCTCTCTGGAGTTGCAAGAGTTTAAAGAAAGAAATAAAACATGATAAATTTGCAGGGACCTTTGCTATGTCCTAGAGCACTGTTTCTCAACCAGTGGTACATGTACCCAAGGAAGTACTTGTAACAGATTAATAGAGTAGATATAAAATACTGAACTCTGGGCACATAACTAATGCAGTTTAAAGAAAGAAAAAAAAATGGTATTGCTGTTTTTTTTTTATATCTTTATTTATTTTTTAAACAATGGGGGATCAATGCAGACATTTAAGTGTAGCATTTGAATAGACTTGAACAATTTTCAGTTCATAAATATAAAATCTCAGTGTATCAAACAGGTCTGGAGTCATTTCTTCTATCTGTCTTGTTTTTGTATTTAAAACACATTTAACACCATTGAAAAACTTTCTCATTCACTCCTTCCATTTAAAGCAGTGGTTCTCAACCCTCCTAGTGCCGTGACCCCGTGATAAAATTTCCCAAGTTGTGGGGACCCCGAACAGTAAAATTACTATCGTTGCTTCCTCATTGCTGTAATTTTGCGACTGTTATGGATTGATGGCAATTAATAAGATTGTTTGATAAAACAGTTTTATCAAACAATCGTATTAATTGCCATCAAACCATAAATCTTGAAGAACAATAAAAACCATCACATGATGTCGCTGCTGCATTAAAATGCATGGCAGCACTGGCAGTGTCATGCCGGTGCTGCCATGCATTTTAATGCAGCAGCGACATTATCACCACACCACTAACACACCACCCCCCCCCCCACGTGCACTGGCCTAGGCCCAGGCAGCTCAGCCACAGGGCAGTTGGCACTTGGCACCCTGATGCTTACCGCAACCGCACCCCCCCGCTGGGGCCCTGCATCCCCATAGCAACGCCACTCTGGCCCGGCCGCCGAGACAAGACATATTTATTGAGACACACAGTAGTACTGTGACAGTACTCACATCATGTGGGCGCAGTCTGCCAGACCTGCGGCTGGCGTCCTATCCGCTCGATGGCCTCCTGTCCATTGCTCGCCGCGCCTCATGCGGTCACGTGGGAGCGGGAGTCGCGTCCGCCCCCAGTGACCCGCCCCCGCATCGTGCCAGCCAATCACACTGAGCCACAGGACAGCCAATCAGACTATGAAATGTGCGCCTTCTCAGCGCACATCCATAGTCTTAATATGGCTGACCAGGAGGAGCCGAGTCCAAAAAAAAAAAAAAAAATAATAATTTTTTTTTCTTCTTGGCGGTGGCGTCGCGACCCCCTAGAAATCGGCAATCGACCCCACAGGGGGTCGCGACCCACGTGTTGAGAACCGCTGATTTAAAGACAAACTGTGAGCAAGCTATGGGCATTCAAGTATTTAACTATTCTTAACAAGTAGTAAATGAACAATAAAACAAGACCTCACTGACCTTTGTAGCTGGAGGCTCTTTAGAATAATTCATCCTCAAGCTCCATGTACATTATAAGCTAAAAAAAAAATGCCAGAAAATGCTAGATGAAAAACGCTCATAATAATGTTTTCTGTGCTAGCTTTTAGCAGCGGTGTAGCCACAGTTAATATCAGTTAGAAACTTTCAGTGTTTTCTTTTCTGCTAGCAAATTGCTCCCAAAAACGCAAAAAAAAAGAGTTTTTTTTCTGCTCCTTAAGGCCTCATACACACGGGCGTATCATAAAAAATAAACAAAACATCGGGCCCGACATCAGGGAAAAAATTCAGTGTATTTCGGCGTTATGCATCGGCGTTAGTGAGCTTTTTGCGGCGTCGGCATCAAATAACGCTAAAACATTACAGCCTCAGAACGCGCTGGCCGCGGGTTCTAGTTTCAGCTCACTAATGCCGACGCCCTCTACAGCTCAAAAACGTCTGCATTTTTATGGGGCCATTGATTAACATGGAGAGCTTCAAAAAACGCCAGAAAACGTCTGCGTCAAAAAACGTCCGTGTGTATGAGACCTAAAGCTGAAGCTTCAAATATGCTTCTAGACTAAAATAGTATGCATGGACACATAGGGGTTTATTTACTAAAGGAAAATAGACTGTGCACTTTGCAAAGTTCAGTTGCACTCTGTAAGAGCAGTTGCTCCAAAGCTTAGTAAATGAGCAGAAGCTCTGCTGACTTTCATCATCCAATCACGTGCAAAAAAAATGCATTTTTTTTGGGGGTGCTCCAGTCATGTTTGCATGTCCCATATCCTCCTGTTGCACTCTCCAAAATGAAAGATAAATATAACAAAAACAATGTGAATTAATAATGTATTAATGAATACAGAAGCATTTTTGGCGCTTGTTTTAGCCTGGATTTCAGCTTTAGCAGAAGGGATAAGCACAGACACTGAAGCTCTGCTGACTTGCATCATCCAATCACGTGCAAGCAAAATGCTGTTTTTTTTATTTTCCTTGAATGTGATTGGGTACTCTTTACAAAGTGAAGCTTTACCTCATTTATGAAGCTCTGGAGCAACTGCACTTTGCAAAAAAACAGCATTTTGCTTGCACGTGATCGGATGATGGAAGTCAGCAGAGCTTCTGCTCATTTACTAAGCTCTGGAGCAACTGCACTTTTCAAAGTGCACAGTATATTTGTCTTCAGCAAATCAACCCCTTTCTGTCTGTGCTTACCCCCTCTGCTAAAGCTGAAATCCAGGCTAAAACAAACGCCAAAAAATTGCCTCTGTATTCATTAATACATTATTAATTCGCTATGTTTTTGTTATATTTATCATTCATTTTAGAGAGTGTAACAGAAGGATATGGGACATGCAAACCTGACTGGAACACCCAAAAAAAACCCCAGCATTTTGCTTGCACGTGATTGGATGATGCAACTCAGCAGAGCTTCTGCTCATTTACTAAGCTTTGGAGCAACTGCTCTTGCAGAGTGCAACTGTACTTTGCAAAGTGCACCGTCTATTTGCCTTTAGTAAATCCACCCCATGGGCTAGCACTATTTGCTTCTAGAAGCAGAAAAAAAATGGCCAAAAGCTGCTGCTAGGAACGTTTTTGAAGCTTAGTGTGCATGGTTCCTCAAAGTTCAGAAGAATGGCACTAAAACACTGTATTCCTTTCTCTAAGCAGCTCAGTTCACCCTGCTTCTAGAACTTTCCAGCAGTTTTCCAGTTTCCTTTCTTTAATATAAACACAGAACAGGTGCCCTGGGAGAGGGGAGCAGAGAACCAACTTGAATGACATCAGTGCTTCTGTGAGCTTTGAAGATAATTTGTTGCACAGTGCCTGCAGCTACAGAGGTTATGAAGGGCTTGTTTTAAACATCGTGGCATCTGCTCTGGGTGTTTCTGCAGAGCTTAGGGTGAGTCTTATGCCTGTCCAGTAGCATGATGGGCATCAGCTTTAAATCACCACCTAAAGCACCACCCACAGATGCACCCATAAAATGGGCGGAGGGGGCAAGGTATCATGGGAGATGTAGTCACTATTTTCGCAGCAAGCAGGAACCCCCTAGCATGATTCAATACACAAATGCATGCTAATCAGAATTCAGCTTTGATGCCTTTGTGTATTTCTTTAGGCTTGTACTAGTCTGAAATGACCTGTGGACTTGCATTGACAAAAGAGAAACAGTAAAGCACCACCATCATGCAATACAAAGAATGGCGCTTTGTAGTATATAACTACTCTTTGTATACAGTAACTACAAACTATACATAGCTTTTAAAATGCTAGCACACAAAGATATTATTATTCAAATTGAGATGGTTATATATTTACTTTTAAAAATGCTTTCCTTTACATTTCCATAGTGATTAGAATCGTTTTGAGAAAAGCTTTTCATAATGTTCTGAACTGCTGCTTTTTATGGAAATTTCTTCTTGACATTGAGCACGCCGATGAAGATGCTCGGTCGTTCAAAGCTATGGTTTGATAATTACCTAAGAGTCTGCTAATTGAGAATTGATTATATTTTATGATCCCGTGTTCCCAGAATAACTGCTGCACAGCTGACCATTAATTTCGACAAGTCAACCAGAAGATACTGAACATTTGTATTGAATGGAAAAACTGTGCCTCTGCTTTTAATATTTAATTGTAATGATCTCTGCCAGCAAAAAAAAATACTCGTTTTAAAGCAGATAACTATAAGAAACTAAACCGCTGCTGGGGATAAAATGACTTTATTTCTGTCAAGGTCGTATTGAGCAATCTGTAAACTCTTTAAACAGCCTTCTGATTCTTCAAAGAAACCTTGGCTGAGTGCTCTGTGTCTAAATAGATAGCATGGTAAGTAGGGGCTAGAAAAGTGCATTTGCCTCATTATTATTGCAACCATGAATCTTCTCCATATATTTTTTTTTCATGTAGGGGGAAAAGCAGAGAACACAAAACACTGTTCTTGTATTCAAAATTGCTATTTTTTTTGTTTAGAAAAATCTCTTAACGGATGCCCTTGTATCCAGATCCCATAGTTTCTAGCTACAGGTGTGCTGATGTCATTAGAGACTGCAGACAGTCTAGCATTTTTAGTCATTAGACCTTGATTTGAAAGAAGATACGTGGAATCAATAATGCTAGCCATACACACATAGATTTCTCTCTTTCAACCCTGTGGCCTAAACAAGCAAAATTAATTGATTCCCCCATCCACACTAAACCAAGTAAATGGAAGAATCTGCAGTGATGGCTATTGCATTCAGACAGCCTCAGCATCCATGGTTGTCTGAATACCAATACTGCGACTGCATCCGATTGCACCCTTTTTCTGTAGCACAATGCATTTTACACTTTAAAAAGTTAAAAACCTGCCAAAGAGTAGACATAAAAAAAAATGTGCTTACCGTTAATTATGTCTGGGCAAAGTAAAAATAAAAAAAACATATGCAGAACATCTCTTCAATACATCCAATTTGTCCTATGCTTATATTCTTAAAAATGCTTTGCGAGCACAAAAAAAAAATAGTGGATGGTTTGGCGCAAATTGTAATCACTATTGATAGGAACCATCAGTCTATAGATGGGCTACGTATAACAGTGGGCAGCTGATGAAAGTCATAGGGGATGATCCATCCAATGATAAGATCCTAAAATGACGATGAACAATCCAATTCAATACTCAGGGCAAGCCTCTTCTGGGAAGCAGAAGTACATTCCAGAAACACATAAAGAAGAACAGAAACAGAGGCGCCTTCTCAGTGTAGACTGTATAACATTAATTAACACAAAGTATAAAACCACTCACATTTGAGCGAATAAAAACAGGCACATCAGGAACACCCTGCATTGGTGAGCATCTGTACATGCCGATTGGCTGGCCAGTGTGCATTGGCGAGTCTCTGTACATGCTGTTAGGCTGGCCAGTGGGCTGTGTTCTGCCGTATCTCCTGCTGAAACTGAACGCCGGCTCTGTGTGTGGAACAGGCCAGGAAGGAGGGTTGAAATGCACGTGGACCACAGCAGGAGGTATGTGACATTACCGGATATTACCGCAACGCATTTCTGCGATGTTTGCGTTTGCTGCTGCGGTCCATGTGCATTCCAGCCCTCCTTCTTGGCCCATTCCACACACATACAGCCGGCGTTCGGTTTCAGCAGGAGATACGGCAGAACACAGCCCACCGACCAGCCTACCAGCGTTGCAGGATGTTCCTGATGGGCCTGTTTTTATTCACTCAAATGAGAGTGGTTTTATACTTTGTCATAATTAATGTTATGCAGTCTACACTGAGAAGACGCCTCTGCTTCTGTTCTTAAGCAAAACAAAATACCTGGTGATCCTGGTTAAATCCCATAAGCTTATAACTTCCTGTTGTTGGCTGACAACGCCGACTCTGCTGTACTGGAATCTCAAGCTTTGCTGCCTGCCTGAGGTCTCCCCTGCTGGACTACAGAACTCCATCTGTAACCTGGCACCCAATCGACATATGCATACAGTGATTTCTTACACAGTAAAACAGCTTTGCTGCCTTGACTCCCAAGAGCTGGCCCAGCCAGCCCAGGGAAAAGGTATGTAGTTCTGGGGAATATATCACAGTGTTATCCTCTTAATAATCCTCTTGATAATAAAACCACTCTCTTTGGCCACTCATTAAATGGGGGAGATGGTGGGTGGGTGTAGTTTAGCTACAGGCGGTAGCGCTGTGACCACCTGATGAGCAACATGATAGCACTAAAAGTAAATCTAAGCAACAAAGTTGAAATTCAAATATCGGAATTGTTTTAACTGTTAAATGCTTTGTAAAGTAATTTGTATACTCTTTTGATCCATCCACTTATTGTCCCATCACATAGGGTGGAGGAACATTTCAGAACCTGTGTAGAATATGTGTCACCGCCCTGCCTCCTTTCTGCTCTTTGCACAACTAGTGAATATCAGCACACTGGTGACACCCATCCTTAAAGTGGAGGCCCTCTTAATGAAAGCCTGATTTCATCTTTCAGTTGGAGTATAGCAGCTTAATATATATATATATATATATATATATATATATATATATAAAACAAAAACGAAAAACTTTGTATGAATGCTTACAAATGATAATGTGTGTTATATATTGGTCCGGGTTTTAATATAAGTAACATTTTCCAGAGATAGCTACGTTGGTTACACTAGGTGGAGCAGGTGGCTGTTCTCCGTTGTCAACTTCTAAATCTCCTACGAAATGAAGATTCTTCAGAAACAACTGGTGCAGCCACCAACCTCAAAACCTTCTGTTTCCCAAGTGAACTATAAAGTCCCCTTCTCTTCTCAGGAAATGAGTCAGATTTACACTTCCTAGGAGTTAGCTGTTGGATAGACCAGATGGCTCTCCTACATCTCCAGTTACCACTGCGTAGCCTTTAAATGTATAGCCCGACTTAATCTTCCTTACAAGCCTGGAGACCCAGGGGACCCGGCCATAAGCCATAAACCCAAAAGGACCTGAGGTCACATCAATCTGCTTAGTCATCCACAATGGACGATTCCTGCAAGGCTTATTATGGAATGATTAGAGGACAGTGCTGCACATTAATAAGTGACCAGCTGAAGGAGTCTTCCTTGCAGTGTCAAGCTACAAAGGTACTATAGGTTCTATACTAAAATCTGTTAAGTGCAATCACAACAGTAAAATATATTTTCAGACTGGCCAATGTGGGGTACTGTATTTTGCACAGTGCTTTTGCATCTAAAAGTAAATGTATACACTAACTGGATGACATGTTGTTTGCTAAAGCATTGAGTATCATAAACTATTGTTATTTTTTTTTCTATTAGAGAATACTATTTTCACCATTTTCATCTTATTTTGTACATCAGTGCAGCAGATCTCATCCAACCTTTTGTTCCAGCCACTTCCTGTCTAGATGCACTTGCTTCAGCAATGTCTGTTTGTCATTTCTCTGGACCAGCTTCCTAATGGAGATAACAGTGGAACATGCCAGCACAATGCATATCAGCATGCTTGTTATATTTTTCATATGAAGCGCATCTAAAAGGGTGACAAACACAGGAGCGCAACTGGAAGACAGGGAAAGATTGATGCATCCTAGTACAGGAAGGGCCTGAACAAGGATCTCTATGGCAGGATCAACAATATTATTTTTATGAAAACTATGGATTTAAGCAGATTGAAAACAACTTAACTTTAAATTGCATTACCATGTGTTGGGGTACCCTTTTCATAGGTCAGATAGACTGATAGCCCTGCCCGCGTTGGTCCTCGTCTCAGCGAGCTCGGAGATCGATTCGGTTGAATAGAACACAAGACAGGCAGTGGTGTTGTTCAGAAAAGATCTGATTAGTGCTTTTATTTTCTCCGTTTATATAGTTTTTTTCTGCTAATCAGAAATACATAACAAGATGAAACATTTCTCATAACAAATGCAATGAAGACCATAACAGGAATAATAGTCAAAATATATGACGAGAATGGACCTTGGCTAGCAGATGTATAAGCGTCATTTCGGGGTAATAACATGTTTTGATCAAACTTGCTTATCTGGTGAGAAATGTGTGTGAGAACTTCTATACAAAACTTTTATTAGTTTGAATGGCTGCTGTAAAACAAAATGGAACTGAACAGGTATAGCAAATTACTTCATATTACTTCACTTCCCCTCTTAAATCATAGACATGATTTCTTTTTGGCTATCTCATAATTTTCCATGTACATTACATAAGGCAATACATTAATACATACATGAAAACTTATGTGAGATTTTAATGATTTACTGCTGTGCTTGATTGGCCTGGAGCAGAGGGAAGGAGAAATGTTAGGGGTCTATGAAGGGCACCTATCACCTACCTAATGCTATCAAAGTAGTGTTATTTAGCACTCTTGTGATAGTAATAAAGTAGGGGTTAACATTAAAATATAGCAAAATAAAAGCAATAGCAAAATAATGTAAAAGCATCTCCAAATATGAACACATAGGACACGTAAGTGTATGAAAACAGTGATTGCACAACACATATTAGGAATCACTGCACATGCAAGACTGCGGGAAATAATTCCAGGTCACTCATTTACTGTTATTGCTAAACTGATGATCTCTAAAGGCATTCAAGGTTTGCCTGTCGATTGTTTTGATAATATATTCACAAGCGCATGCAGTTTTGAAGCCTGACATATTTGGTATCTATTTACTTGACACAACCGCATTTATTTTGTAAAAATAAGTGCGGTTTATATTGAGTTTGTGTGCCTTGTACTGTATTGTTTACTGAAAATGTAGATTGGATAAACAGTTGCACTGATATCAAGTGACATAAATGCAGATTTTTACATGTATGCGGAAAATGAAAAAATTGCTAGAGGCTAACTGGTTAAATGAGTTTTCTAGATTTTAATCAAATTGTTTACTATTTTTCTATACAGTAT
This sequence comes from Glandirana rugosa, assembly GCA_018402905.1. Taxonomy (NCBI): domain Eukaryota; kingdom Metazoa; phylum Chordata; class Amphibia; order Anura; family Ranidae; genus Glandirana; species Glandirana rugosa. The sequence continues at coordinate 962,444 of BLSH010515420.1, forward strand.
ATTATTCATTTTAAAGTACATTATGATTAATTTTACATTATCTCCTAGGTCATTTTATTGCGTTTTATGTTGCTCTGCTGTTTTGATTGAGTTGTCATTACTGGCTGTGATAAAACACAATATCAATACTAAACCAGTAGTTTGAATCCAGTTGTCAAGAGGGCAAGGGAGGTGTGGAATTTAATGACTGCTTTTCACCATGATTTCTTTGACCTTTGGTCAAGATACACGTGGGAGGTTGTTATTGATTTCCAGTGTAGGTTGTATTTTAGCAGCATTTATTGCTGGATTGTGCACTATCCGCTCTGGTAACGACCACCATCCACATGTAACTTAATAAAATGCATAGGCTTAACAAGAGTCCCAGTCGGACATTATTTGATGTTATTCCAGTAGAATCAATTAAATGACTACAAGCTAATTAAACACCAACTGAAGGTGTACTGCTGCTAAACATTGTCAGTGTTTAATGATGTCCTGTCCACCATACGTTTATAAACGTCCTCGAACGGTAAGGGTCAGAGCTCGGTCATCTCTGCAGCTGCAGTAATGATTGAGATATCAGTCTTTAGCCCCAGTCATTCTGAACAAATAAATGAAATCCAAGCAACTACCAAGCCGCAGGATTACTTGTGCAGGCGGTGGAAGGTGGTCCCACCTCCCTCCCACTGCCACCCATACCAGGCTCTCCCGTGTAATCAGAGAGCTCGGTAAGGATTCAACTGGTGGCATCCAGCTCTAGGCACACAGTAAGAGGAACGGGTGTTGTTGATCCCAATATGTGGCATCAGAAACAGAAAGCGACAAGGATTTCCTCACTTCCTTGTTTGGTTCTTTGTTTACCTGGCCGTTACCAGCCAAGGGAAGCAGCCAATCAGATTGATCTGTGTCTGATCGGCTGCATTGGTGGCCCAATAGATCCCATAGGTCTAATAGACCCCAGATTTCTCCACAAAGAAGATCTGTCATGGCCCATGCTATTGCAAGGGATGTTGTGAGGGAAATCTGATTGGACAGGGTGATAGAAGTTGGTTGAACTTAGTCATGAAGTCAGGCCTAAGAAAAAATTGAAACAAAATCAGAAAGGGGTGCGGAATAGGCTATGGGACTAATAATAATAATAGCAGACATCATGTGGTGTGGCAAAAGGTCTACCATGAAATATATATAAATGGAGTACAGGGTCACTTTAAAAACAGGTGTCTTATAAAAATCTGAACAGCATCATTTATTGCAGTTCCTTGCTTGCTGTGCTGCCTTAGGCAATGGCCAACAAGTCTCTAGTGGGTAATATGGTCTTGTATAGGAGAGCCCTCTGGAATTGGCAGCTTACTGACCCATGAAATCACATTCATGTAGGCTCTGAGCAGAGCAATGTGTACAGCATCTGTATATTTCTTGATTAGCCCACTAGAGAACTAAGTTACATTTTCTAGCAATGGTGCTTATGGCATGCACAAGTAGGAAAGATAATTATTTATTTAACCAAATAATCCTTTTATTGCCATATTTTCAGTCATTGTCACAGAAACTATACATATTACCTAGTCTGTGTGTTTATGTGGCTTATCTCTACATGGCTTGGCCGCGGGTTGCATTCGTCTTGGCAGTTATATGTTTAGTTGTGTTGCATCCCAACTGTAGACACCAATTATGTTATGCAGCTTGGTCACGATGCAGCCAGGGGCATTATGTCAGAATATTGCTAAGTGACATTTTGCATTTCGACTCTCCTTTACAACCTGTCCACTGCTGTAGTTTTTTTTTTTTTTTTTTTTGAAAGGCCACTTGGCTTTAAAAGAAAAGATAAAATGTGAATAAATAGATAGATAGATAGTATATCTCTATCTCATATCTCACACAAGGTCTCCAACATCCACCAGCTCTGTGATGTCATCATGGAGGAATGGAAGAGGACTCCAGTGGCAGCCCGTGAAGCTCTGGTGAACTCCGTGCCCAAGAGGGTTAAGGCAGTGCTGGAAAATAATGGTGGCCACACAAAATATTGACACTGTGAGCCCAATTTGGATATTTCCACTTAGGGGTGTACTCATTTTTGTTGCCAGCAGTTTAGACATTAATGGCTGTGTGTTTCATTATGTTGAGCGTACAGCAAATTCACACTGTTATACAAGCTGTACACTCACTACTTTACCTTGTAGCAAAGTGTAATTTCTTCAGTGCTGTCACATGAAAAGATATAATAAAATATTTACAAAGATGTGAGGGGTGTACTCACTTTTGTGAGATACTGTAGATAGATAGATAGATAGATAGATAGATAGATAGCCTCAGTTTATCTTTTTCCCCAAGATGAGTTGACACAACAGTGCCTTTTTCCCATGCCATTCACATAAAAAAGGCTGGCCATATGTGAGTAATTTTTTTTTTTCATTCAACCAGTAAGTGAATGAAAGAAAATTACTTGATTCCCCCATCCACACCCTCAATGTAGATGGGGGATTCCCTCCCTCTGAACTATTGTATTCTGACAGCGGGGAAACTTCCTTGTTGTAAGAATACAGTGATCAGTGCTGATTGAGAGAACATTTTCCAACTGGCTGCTGTAGATCGACTTATGTGCAACCATTTTACCCATACATAGATGAAAATGTGGCTGGTGCCTGCTGATCCGGCCTAATTTCGATCCATGTATAGCCAGCTTAAGAATTCTTAGGTAAACCTAGGGGTTGATTTACTAAAGGAAAATAGACTTTACACTTTGTGAGTGCAGTTGCACTCATTTTTTGTAGAGCATAGTGAATGAGGTGAAGCTCTGTTGATTTCCATCATCCAATCATGTGCAAGCAAAACTCTGTTTTTTAAAAAATTTTCCTTGCACCTGATTTGGTATTCTTTACAAAGTGAAGCTGCACCACATTTACTAAGCTCTGAATTGCTTTTAGTAAATCAACCCCCTATTGTACATGTCTTTGTGACAATCAACTAATATACATTATATATTAGTGCCTCTCTAACCCATTTTGCATGTCTATAACCAAACTTAGAGAGGACAACTATAACAGCTATCTTCATTTACATATGCAAGTTACCCCTTCCCTTAAATAGCTATTGCTGTCACAGTGGTCACATGTAACAGGTGTATCTCACTGCTCAAGGCTGCTCTCTGGATGTCCAAAAGCCTGTGGGTGCCCGCCCCGGCTCGCCACCGCAGCATACAGGAACAAAAACAAATAGCGGCACTCCACAGGCAATGCTGGTTACTGTATTTATTTGCAAGTATTAGCCATACAGGGTACAAGACAAGTAAGTAGACACATTTCACTCAGATATGAGCTTATTCATTACTGAATAAGCTCATATCTGAGTGAAACGCGTCTACACTCTTCTCCTTGGCTCACTGCCTGTGATTGACAACAGCGAGAGCCAATAGCTCCCGCTGCTGTCTCAGCCAATGAGGAGGAAGAGTGCCAGGAGAGCCAAGACATTTGTGCACATCACTGGATCGTGATGGGGCTTATGTAAGTTTTTTTTGGGGGGGGGACTGGGGGAACGGGCTCCTGCACACAGAAGGTTTTTTACCTTCATGCATAGAAGGTAAAAAACCTTGAGCCTTTAGAACCGTTTTAACGTTCACTGTACACGTGTACAGCGCAACAATACTCTAATGGAGCTGTCTGCATCTTAGCAACCAAGAACTTTAGGTATCGGGGCTGATCAATAGTGTGTAATTAGCAGTGCAGACACTGCTGACTATAGATTGTTGATAGTGAGATCTCAGCCGTGAGCAGTGGTGGCAGCCAATAGGGTACATTTTCACTCTATGCATGCAAATGTTAGCACATTTGTTACATGCGAGGAGTGTGTATGGGCCATAGTCCCATGTGCATGAGCCCATAAATGTGCAGGCCTTCAAAGAAGACACCATTCAAATAATGCTTGCTGTCATGACCCTCGCTATCTCTGTACAGTTATCCATCGCAGTTGTTTGCATGGAAACAACATTCCCATGCCGCAACAGCGCTCATTCTCACTGGATGCAATAGATACTTCAATAGCTGTACATGTCTCAAAAAGCAAATTATGAGTAATAGATACTGTTTACAAAGTTGATTATTTTGCTGCCCAAAATTACAGTATCACATTTGCCAGAAAGATATTGTTACACTTTAAATAAATTCATATGGGTTTACAGTGCTTGTTCCTTATCCAAACTGATTTTATCATGCAGATTATGGCATAAAATTCAATTATGCTTGGTGTTTCCCCACCGTTGTGTTTCAAGCGATGGTTTTAGAAAGTGTTAGTTTATTGCTTGGAGCCCGACCAAAAATAACACTTTTATTTGTTTTTGTTCGGTATAAACCGCTCACATGTGTTCTAACAAGCATCCACTTTTAAGCAATTTCACTGCTCTTTTGCTAAGCATACTTTTAATTACTTCGGAGAATGTGAGAGACAAAACACAGCAGATGTAAGGAAAAAAAAATCATTCTTGCATTCATAATCTTGAACAATTGGGCAATGACCTGATTTTAATTGCTGGAAATGTGAAATGTAAGGTTGTTCTGTTACAGATGCTTCATTAACATAAAAGGTATATGTTGTATAGGGGGTTTTAACTATTCTTCTGCCAATAGAAAATGTCTGCTTTCAATCCGAACTTCTGGCAGATATGAAACACCAATAGTCATTCCAATTCAGTATTTATTAAAATTATATATATATAAATATTGTAAAGCGCTGCGCAAACTGTCGGCGCTATATAAATACTGTATAATAATAATAATAATAATAATATATATATATATATGCCATATTTCTCACTCCATAAGACGCACTTTTCTCCCCCCAAAAAATGGGGGGAAATTTCTGTGCGTCTTATGGAGTGAATATTGACCAGGCCCCCCCCCCCCATCGCAGCCATGTTACAATATCGGGTTCCTCTGTGCCAGAAGAGAGGAGGACAGACATCCCAAGTCTCCCATAAGCACCAGGCGAGCTCCCGGCTGAGCCTGCCACTCAGCCACAGACAGAAGACAGAGCAGCCCGAGCGGCCGAATGGAGTACGGCCGCGGCAGCTCGGGCTGCTCTGACTTCTATCTGACAGGCAGATGTGATGACGTCCTCACCAGGGAATGCCAGCCTGTGCGAGGTGGAGGACTGTAACAAAGTCCTGCCTCCTAGATAGATGGAACACTGATCCAATGATACATTGAATCAGTGTGACGTGTATCATAGGAGGCGGCGATTTGCTACAGCGGGCGCCGGAATATTCAAATCCATGACAGAGCTCTGTGTGGTAAGGCTGCATTTTATTAGCACGGGTCAGGCTGCATTTCATGGGACTGGTAAGACTGCATTTCATGGGCACTGGTAAGGCTACATTTCATTGGCACAGGTCAGGCTGCATTTCTTTGGCACTGGTAAGCTGCATTTAATTGGCACTGGTAAGGCTGCATTTAATTGGCACTGGTCAAGCTGCATTTAATTGGCAGTAGTCAGGCTGCAATTAATTGGCAGTGGTCACGTTGCATTTCATGGGCACTGGTAAATATTTTAGTACACCATTTGGTTCAGAATATTTTTTTTCTTGTTTTCCTTCTCTAAAACCTAGGTGCGTCTTATGGTCAGGTGCATCCTATGGAGCGAAAAATACTTATATGTTTAACTAGTATACGTATATGGATCTGCCTATATGTTAGCTGCCTGCTATCCACATGACTGCAATCAGGTCAGATGTACAAATTGTATAAACATGGCCTTAAAAGAGAATACAGACCAGTGATATCACTGACAGTGTTGTCTACCCATTCAATAGAGACCAGTAATGTCCCTGAGAATGCAGCCTATTCATTCACTGGAGACCAACGATGACCTCACCAAGAATGCCATCTGTAGATTCACAAGAAAAAAATGAATTTGCTGACGCTGTGCCCTGTTCATTCTGCTTTATTCAGTGACAACACTGAGAATACACGATAGAGAGATCACCACACTAGGACAATCACCTCTCCATAGGGTATGGGCTATGAGTAAGCACCAGCCCTAGGTGTGAAATGCTTTAGCTGGGACCAGTAGTTCGCCTGTTGTGTTGTACATTCTTCTATTCTTCAATAAAGGAGATTGTTATTTGGAGTGCGGCTATCCAACCTGTGTCTTTCTGTTCAACACTGAGAATACACCTTATCCATTTACTAGAGACCAGTGACATCATCGAATGTACAACCTCCCAATTCATTAGATTCTAGTGACATCACTAAGATTAAACCCTACTAGTGACATTGTAGGCTGTTCATTTACAAGGAAAAATTAAACTGCTGATAATGCACTCTCTCGATCTTCTCAATTCACTAGAGACCAGTGACATTATTAAGAATAGAGACCAATGCTATCACTAGGAATAAATCCTATCCAGTCAATGGAAACTAGTGACGTCACTGATAATGCAGCCTGTCCATTCACTGGGGACAATTGACATCACCAAAACTGTTTTCTGTATATTCACAAGGCAAAAATGATATTGATGAAGCTGCACCCTTTTTATTCACTAGTAATCCGTGACAGCACTTAGAATACAGCTTATCCGGAATATGTCCTTGCTTTCCGATGAAGGCAAGGCTCTGCTTACGAGCTGCACCTGAACAGCCATGCCAGACCACAACCTGACGTAATGGGTATCTCCGTCGTCTTCCCGCGGGGGGGGGGGAACCTTCCCCCCCCCCTTTTTTTTTTCTCTTTTCTCTCTGTTCTCTTTTCTCTCTCCCTCTATCTCCTGGCTTTATCTAGTTTTCCTTTTATTTCGGCTTTTTTCTATTTCTTGATTAAGATCTGTTGGGCCAATATACGGGATACTACTCTACATAGGCAAATCTTTATCTTATGGATTGTGACTGATGTAATATACTCTATATATTTTAAAGCTCTCACTGTACCTGTACTGTAATATGCCTGTTGATCTTTAATAAAACCTTTTAATTGCAAAAAAAGAATACAGCTTATCCATTCACTAGAATATCTAGTAACATCACTGAATGTACAGCCTCTCAATTCCCTGGAGACCAGTGACATCACTGAGATTAAAGGTTATCCACTTCCTGACATCCTTGTCAATGCATCCAGTCCATTAACTAGAGACTAGTGATTCACTGAATGTACAACCTCCCAATTCACTAAAGACCAGGGGTATCACTAAGAGTAAGGCCCCTTTCACACGAGGTGAACTCTGTTTTAATCAGCATGGGATCTGTCTGCTGATCCCCAGCTGATCAGAGCAAAGCGGGCAGATGACAGTCCATGTACAATCAGTTTCTGCAGGGCGGACATGGACATAGCCCACTCTGCTCTATGGGTGGCCAGGTAGTTGGGTAGAAGGTAGTTGGGTGTATCCAGTCAGTGGAGCCCATTTACACCCGACTACCTCCATCCGATCTGCCTAGATGGAGGAGGATAGATTCCCTTCTGTTCATTTTTATACTGACCATTTACACAAACTGACCATTTACACCCTCTGGCCACCCATAGAGCAGAGTGGGCTCTGTCCATGTCCGCTCTGCAGAAACTGCGTGGACACAGACCTGTCATCTGCCTGCCTTGCTCTGATCAACAGGGAGATTCCATGCTGATCAAAAGGGAGTTTACCCCATGTGAAAGGAACCTTACTCTTAGTGATACCCCTGGACTGGATTCCAGACCGGATCAGAGGTAGGCAGATGTAAACAGACCATTTACACCCGCCGATCCATAGGGGTGAGTGGACTGTCTGATCAGGTCAATCTGAAAAACAAACAGGCGGACCTGATCGGAACGGGGGCCTAAAGCCTATCCACTCAATGAAAACCGATGACCTCACTGACAATGAAGCAAATCCATTAACTGGTCATCAGTGGCATCACAGGGGAAAACTGATTATTTGCTGGAGACTAGAGTTGAGCGAACCCGAACTGTAAAGTTTGGGTTCGTACCAAACTTTGGGGTGTCCATGACCCGGAGCCGAACCCGGACATTTGAAAAAAAGTTTGGGTTCGAGTTCTGGGTTTGGGTATTTGATCACGCATGTTGAATAGCTGCAGGGCAGCCAATCAACAAGCGTTTCACTGGTTTGCCCTTAAAAGCCATCACAGCCATGCCTACTAATGGCATGGCTGTGATTGGCCAGTGCATCATGTGACACAGCCTCTTTATAAGCTGGAGTCACTTAATGCTGCATGTCACATGCTCTCTGGGTAGTGTAGGGAGAGGATGCTGCCGGTGCTGTGAGGGACAGATTACAGATAGATAGGTAGAGATTACTACTACTACTGCTTTTAGGGACAGATTGTAGATAGATAGATAGGTAGAGATTACTACTACTATTACTGCTTTTAGGGACAGATTGCAGATCTCATCCTGCATTACAGAAAGATCTGACTGGACTAGGTAGAGTCTACTGCTTAGAGGGACAGATTATTGTACTAAAATCATCTTCTAGTTCTATAGGGTCAGGTTCCTGCAAGGGACAGATTATTGTTCTAAAATCATCTCCTAGTTCTATAGGGTCAGGTTCCTGCTGTTGCTGTGAGGGACAGATTATTGTTCTAAAATAATTTTGCAGCACTCTAGCACTTGCCAGGACTCTTTTACAGTCATTTTTGTGCCGAAAAGTTCGGGTCCCCATTGAATTCAATGGGGTTAGCGGTAAAGTTCGGGTCAAGTTCGGACTTCGGACCCGGACTTTTTTCCGAAGTTTGGCCGAACCCACCGAACCCAAACATCCACGGGTTCGCTCAACTCTACTGGAGACGCCTTACAAATCATCATAAAGACATATGTAGACTATCAACTCCTTGTTATAGCTCCTGTTTGGGCATTATACCCTTACTTTTTTCAATCCTTTATTCCCATACTAAGACTACAAGATAAATCTTGAGATTATGTAATAGTGTAATGATAATAATACAAATTCAGTGTAATAAATTATTATGAGTCTACTACCTGACCTCTGATAAGTCCTAGTGTGGTGTTTGAACTGTGCTTGTGCTTTATACAGAACCGTGCTAACTACAGAGCTGCAGTAAGTTATTTCAATTGCTCAGCTTACTTGCTGATTACAAGCAGTTATGTTAGTAGGACAACTTAGCTGTTTATAGCTACCACATTATTGATTTACTATATGCAATCCCCCAGAAGGGGACATGAAGCCAGTGAGTTATTCATTATTGGCTAAAAGGCAGGATCTCTTCCTAAGCCATACCACTCTAGAATGGTTGCTTATAGATTTCATAGCTTTGGATACAGTTTGCTGCATCAGTGGCTTTACCTCTTCTCATTGAGCACGGGCTATGGCTCACTCAGCACCACCACCATTTATTTTATTCAATGAATATAAGGCATTTTATAATTGGACGTGTTGGAGATCACTACATCTTCCACCCCTTCTCTCCACCTTTTCCAATTAGAGAACATTCATTTCATTTGAAAATAAAATACAAGGTGTTCTCTGCGAATGGCAACATTGCTGAGCGAGTCATTCCCTGTGGTCATTGCGAAGGGGGTAGCTGCAGGAGTGGCACCCGGAAGATCACTGTATGTAGCACTAATTACTACAGTGATTTTCAGCATGCTCTGGATATCAGATTATTATACTTCCATCAAGTCAAACTGAACCAAAGTAAAAAATAAAAAAAATAAAAAAACAATTTCTGGAGAATTGGAAAAAAAAAACAATTCCTAGAGTTCCACTTTAAACTCTACAGTCTTCTGCCATATTTGTTTTGACCAGCCTACACACTGGGATAAACCCTGTTTTTTTTTTAACCTTTCCTTTTATTATTCTGTCGCCTTGTTTTATGGTTTATGCCTGGAAGCCAGATGTGGCCTTTAAGGAACTTTGGTATGTCCATCGACCTGCACCAGCACTATCATTTTTTTTTTTTACGCTATATTATAATTTATTAGGGTCTGTTCGAGCAGGCTGAATACTTGTATCCTAAGAACATAAGGATAGCCTAACATACTAAGAGCTTGTGGATGTTCTGAATCTATTTTCCCTTCTTTATTGCATTACCACTGTCATTTAGAGCAGAAACAATGTCAATTCCCAAATAGCCTCCTGCAGATTTATGACTGTGATCTACATTATTGCATTTACGTAGGTTTTTCATCTATAGAGGAATGTGTTTGTTTTGCCCACAACCCTGCAGAATCCTTGAGGTGTCTTGTGAATTATACTCATTCAAGAAGGATATTTTTGTAAATGGTTGCGAAAGCATGGGGCACAATGAACAAGAAGTAGATTATTCAAATAAGCTATGTTCACATTGATGAATAAAATATCTGAGCTTAATTTGATGAACTTTGCAGGATGTTGCCTACAGCCTATTTCAACAAGAATGGCTCTTATGTCACTGTTTAGCAAACATAGCATTTACTATCGAATATTAAAGTAATATGTTACATGCAGTATAAGTGCCATGTTGCCTTTAGCTGGAGGGATGTTCTTGTATAAATGTGATTTATTTGAGATTAATGCAGTTATTTTCTTTAGGGGTCAAAGTATTTTTTCAGAATTGCATCTTTGTACCCAGCCGCCACTGATTAATAATGATGGTAAAATATTGTCATTGCTCCTGGGCAACGCTGAATTTTATGAATAAAGTTACCGTCGCATTTTCCTCCAGTAAACAAGATGGAGATTCTGTCAAAAGGCAGGGAAGATGAGTCCATCGGTGGTAGATCACATTAGCAGAGGCTGATATACTCCTGCAAAGTGGTCTCGAAGGACAAAGCTGTCAGGAAAGTGCAGTGGTGGGTCTGTTTTGCCAACCAAGCAGAAGAGCTGGATTCTCCATGAGGCACATGTGGCTCATGAAGGAGGAGAAAATAAAATTGTTTGTAGCTATTTACACCGTCAATCTCTTTTACTGCTTTTTTTAGCAATAGAGAGCCTTCTATTTGTTTTTAACACCTCTGCTTCTTTTCACAAAACCCTTCAGTCCATTAGGGTGAATTACTAAGATTGGAGAGTGCAAAATCTGGTGCAGCTCTGCATAGAAACCAGCTTTTTTTGGCAAAGATTAAGTGGACAAGTTAAAGTTAGAAGTTGATTGGCTACACATCTGCACCTGATTTTGCACTTTCCAATTTTAGTGAATCAACCTCCTTGTGTCTTGGGCTCTTAATCCATTTATGCCTAAGGTTGATTTTTTTTTTAATTTGCGCAAAAAATTCATGTTACCTAGAGCAGTAGGATATAAACAACTTCCACATCACTACTGTTCCAATATAGGCAGAGGGCAAAACACTAGTCATCAGTATTGCCTGTGGTCTCCCTGCATTTGATCTTTCTCTATTTCTGACTTAACATGTCTTGTTCTGCTTGGTGTCTCCGTGTAAAGGTTACCATCTTGGTAGAGGCAGGACTCTGCTTCCTCATTTCAGAGCCTCCAGCAAGGACAACAGTGAGCAGCACAGTAGTGGCATCACCAAAGTTCCTGCAACTAGCAATTAGGGTCAGCAATGCCTTAGATCCTGCTTTGCATATATACAAAAATGAGTGGTAGGCACAGAAGTGCCAGGTCACACATACATAGAAGGAAGAGCACTGTTGTTCTTTAAGAGGAATTCCAGACAAAATATACATTTTAAGGTACTGTTTAGGAACAATTATCATTTCTAAATGTCCCCTATAACAAAGGAAATGTTATTTTTTTTGGTGTTTGGCTTCATTTTAAAGTCCTATCAAAGTCCTTTTAAAGTCCTATCCAAATGCTGACTTTTTCACAGTTGGTACTTGCATAAGAATGGCACTTTCGCTTCATGGCCATGACTGCCCATGTATTGATGGATGCAGGTGAGAGCTTTGCTTATTCTGAGACAATGGATGGCACTTTAGAATGGCTCCAGGTTGTTCTGGAAGGAGAGAAGGTAAAATGTGACATGTGGTTTTACATATTATATGCTTTCTTTCTCATAAGAGTTTACATGTTTTGGTTGTCGCACAGGGTAACTTTAAAGTACACCTTGCTTGAAAATGTTGCCTGTTAGCCACCAACATCTCCAAATAAAAAGCCCTAATTAAAAGCCAAAATAAGGGACAAAATGTGTATTTTGACCCCAGCTTCTGCATGCTTTGCCTCACTGAGTCTCCCTGCTGCCTTTTGGGAAAGTACTTCAAATCCCTCAAGAATGGGCATCTGCACCATGCTTCCATGAACCAATAGAAGACTTATTGATCAGTCCTAGCGATACCATGGTGGGGGCGGGCACAGGCTCAGCATGCCTCCCAATGATCCATAAGCAGGGCAGACATAGACAACATTTCTGGGGGTTTGTTTTAGGAGATCGGTTCATTTGATTATTTTCCCTGTCCCTTCCAGCTTCAGTAAGTGGCAAAAGATTGGTCAACCAGAAGATGCTGAAAGACTAATTCGTAATGCATTTTCCTACCTATGTAAATATTTTTTTAATATCCTTTTGCTGAAATCGACCAAGTAAAGTGTTCAGCTTTCGACAAGTCTCACATCTCTTGGATAAGAAGTTCTTCAGTGATTTTATTCTAAATTATCGTTCCGGGAGGATGCGACTTATAAATTGGACAGATTGTTATGTTTTTCCTCTAATAGCTGGGAAGACGTCGTAGCACACTACTGGGATTGCATGTCTGTATGAGGAAGTGCAGCAGACTGCAGCTATGGAACAAACAGCGCCATTTAAATATGTATAAATTGCTTGGCTCTCTGAAAACAGAGCACATGGCCTTCTTAGCAATCATTGCTTGTTTCTCATACAAAGGCAGCTACAAAGGGATGTTAAAGGAGAAATATATGGGAGGAGGACCCCCACTATGCCAACATCCAAATACTATACGAGAGGATTGAGGGGGTAAAAACCTCCCTCAAAATATAAAACTGACTTTGTAGGCATAACACGAGGCAATAATTTATAAAAGGTATATCTTTATTACAAAATAGTTAAAAACAATATATAACTAACATAGCACCTTATAGATCAAAACAGAATCAATTGATACCCAATATCGCAGTCATGGAGGTATGGAATCTTTTATAATGTAGGTAAAGAGTCCATAATGGTGTGTTAACAGTAAAATACTTATATCAAAAGATTGTAGTGTCCATAAATTCCTCCACGCTTGCTTGTAAACGCGTTTCGCAATTTAATAGCATCCTCAGGACATACACCTCTCCACCAATCCCACCACTGCTTACTTTAAGGTAGAAAGTTAAAGCTAGAAAGATTAATTCTGGATGTATGCACTCATGTTAGTGTAGTAAAACATTGTAAGCTCCTCAGGGCAGGCGTCTGATGTATATAGTTCTGCCTACTCTGAAAAACCCTGCGTAAACACAGAAAATGGATAGAAATGTTACTTAAAGCAAGACCTTGTCCACAGCAAGTCAAATTTGTCACATCTTTAACACAGGGAGAATTTTATCTGTTGTGAACAGCAAAAACAGTTCTGCACTGTAGCATAAAGGGACCCTGGCAGCAAAAGGTCATTTGTATATATTTCCAAACCTGTAAAAGAAGAAGCAATACCTTTCCGGTGTCCTGTATGTTGAAATGTCCCCGCTTCACTGCTTCTTAGCCACGGCATGTATCCACTTCCAGGAGAGAACACTATGGTTCCCATTCATTGACTTTTACATCACTGCAGGATGTACTAGTGGCTGAGAGGAACCACAGCACAAGTCGGTGCATAACTGGTATTTGACCCACCCAACAGTGTTTAATATCTTCAACGGCCAGGAAGCTGCAAAGCGGCTAGGTTTCAACGTAAGGATGTCTGGAAAGGTAAGTATTTCTCTATACAAGTGACCCTGTGCTGACAGGGTTGCTTTAAAAAGCCCAGTAAGGCCAGATGGAGCCAATATAATTCTTGCTACTATTTTCTCCCTTTTCCGGCAAAAAATGACCTGTGTATTTTGTGATTATTTGTTAGGACATATTCCTTTGCTTCATTTTTTAATGCTGCATCCTTATGTGGCTTATGCGGAGCCCACAATGCTGTTGGCTGTTTTCTCCCCTGTTCCCAATTCTGTTCTAAAATATTCAACACAGAACATCTCCTTTGCCATAATTTATGGAGTTTCAAAGCACACTGATGCCAATAAATAAACTATGATGATAATAAATGGCCATTTCTATTTAATGTCTCACCGCTGTAGCCTGACTAGCATAAAGTGATTTTTCACATTTTAAGAAGCTAATCATTCTCCTCTATTATTGACTTTCTGTTGTCACCCCCACTAAGCGCCTGCCCTTTTTTGCATTCCTGATTGATATATAAAACTGATGCAGTCAAATCTGTTTAAATAAAGAGATAGAAAAATTAAAACTGAAAAAAATATGCAGAATGTTATTAGGTTGACTTAAAGTAAACCTGTAGTATCTAATATATATATATATATATATATATACACAGTATTGTTCCTGTTTCTATATTTTAAAGTGTAATTCCATTTTTGTTGAGGAAGTAAAAGCAAATATTTGTAGATATCACAAGAAAAGGTAATTGCAGATTCCTACCTAGTGCTGTTCTTCTTTCACCATACATATGGATTCTAATCGCTTCCTGCTTCCTGAATACTGAGTAGGTGGATCCGTCAGATACAGCCACGTGACCTGTGCAAGGGAGTAATATGAGCTGAAATGCTGAATGTACGACTTAAAGCGGAGCTTCAGGCTCCTTCAGAAATAATTAAAAGTCAGCAGCTTCAAATACTGTAGCTGCTGACTTTTATTATTAGGACACTTACCTGTCCATGAATCCAACGGTGTCTTCACCAGAGCAGATTTTTCAATCAGATCTCAGGTGCTGCTGATGCCACCTCGGCTAAGGGAAACCGGAAGTGAAGCCTTGCTCTGCACTTTGTGAATGGCCTGGCCCCACAGGAAGGACGAGGGGGGCCAAACTTTTAGCTGAGTTTGTCTTGACAAGCTCAGCCAGAAGTGGGAGCGGGTACCTGCCAAAACTAGGTACCCGCTCCCACCCCTCCCGAAAAGTGCCAAATGTGGCAGCGGAGGGGGGTACAAGGCAAACAAGCGAGGTTCCCCTTTAGGGTGGAGCTACGCTTTAAATATATTGTTTAGCTTAGGTGTTTTACATGGACCCAGAGAGGTGGAAAATACAAGCATTTTAGCCGCACCTTTAATTCTTCTGTAATGCCTGTCAGCACGCTAGGTAATTAAATGGCAGAAACACAGGAAACTACACACAAGCGTATTACCATTGCACAAAGAATTTTCAGCAATGTTGCATTTTCTAGGCTTTGCCACAAGCTGCCGGCCCATTGAAGTCAATGAAAGCACACCAAAAATGCTCCTATAACATTTTTTAATGTTCAGGCTGCCTTTTCAAAGTGTTTATAGCATTCACTTCCTCTTGAAAAAAACCTGAGAACCAGAGATGACATGTGGACAGTGTTTTTAACGCGTGTGAAACACATCCTGAACATGCGTTAATGCGATAGCCGAGTCAACCCGCATGTGTCATCGTGCTCATATATTTAGGTCGATGTGAAAGAGGCCCTGAGGGTTGAGTGTTTGTGTATAGGTGAAAGAGATGCTGTGACTTTGCCTAGGAGCATGCCCAGCTACACTCTCTTGCCAACTCACTGCACTGCAGTATTCCTATCTGTTTAAAAGCATATTTCACCTTCACTAAAAAAGTACCTATGCAGATAAGGAGTGTCTGTAGAAAAAACAAAAACAAGCTGTGCAACTTTGACCAGAGTTGAAAAATGCTCTTTATACTGGTGCAGGCCATTTACGTATCTCATGAAGCCTGACTAGAGTACTCCCCATCCTGCCTTGTTGCTAGAACATTTCTAAGACACGTTCAGCTGTTACCACCATAAGAGTGAGCTCTTTCTCTGATTAAAACCCCCTCACGTGTCTTTTCTCTCCCCTGATGCAGTAGCTCTGAGTTCAGTGTTTGAAAGCTCACTCTTGTGATGGTGGATGTGAACAGTAACATCAAGGCGTGTCTTAGCATAGTCCTAGCAGCAAGGCAGGATGGGGAGATGCCATCTCTGGGAGTTTTCATTTAGGCTTCATGAGGTAAGTAAATGGCCTACACCTACAGTAAGGGCGTTATTCAACCTTGGGTCAAAGCTGCACAGTTTGGTTTTACCTACTGACGCCCCTTACCTGCATAGGCAGTTTCTTGGTAAAGGGGTCTGATGTTGACTCCTTGAGTGACATCATGGCATCCCTCGCTTAACAGTGTTATGGACTATTAATTAACTGCTCAGGCAGTGACACATAGGTGAGGTTACATACACCCCTCCACCCCATAGCCAGAAGCCTGATTCCACTACCGAAGGCTGGCTCTAGCAGTGCAAGGAGATAGTGATTGAGCGTGGGCTGGGTAAGTATACATGCCTGGGGGGGTGGGCTATATGCAAACATTGTCACGTTGGCCTGACTGAGCAAAGTGATAATGTCAGGATGAGATAGAGATAAGTTGGGTCAAGGGTTAGGGACACCTAAAAACAATTGAAATATAAGACAGAAAATCTATATGCCCGTATTAAAAAGTCAATAGGTATGGAAGAGGACATTAGGCATAGCTCCCTTTCTTTTGCAAGGGCGGACTCCGACAACAAACTATTCCAGGTGTCAGCTGAATTTGCAAATGAGCAGTCCTTCTCAGTTTCAGTCACCGTGACAAATTTGTTAATAAGAGCTCAACAATTCGGTTATAAAAAAACCAAAAGCCTCTGTGGGAAGAACCATAAATGGAATATTTTGATATCTGTTCTTCTTTTTTTCTTTTGTGCATATTTTGGCACTTAATACTAGCAAGCTTACAAAATCTGTTACTTTTAAACATATGTTTTGCCTAGCTGTCTTGCGTGCTATTATCTGTACAATTTGAAGACTCAAGTGCTTTATTCAAGAAAATAACAGATGCAGGAAAGATATATTTTGTGGCACGTGGCTTTATTTGGGTTAGGGATGCTGTACAGTATTTCACTAGTCGCTTAATATATATACCTTTTACATGGCCTGCAGCAGATGACAGCTGTCAAACCATATTTAACACACCTTTGCCCTGCCTGGAAAGCCAGATTTGTTTCATACAACTGTTCAAATATTCTAGAGTTTAGCGATCATTAAGGAGTTTATTGCTTTGTGTATAATTTATGGGTGAAATATGATTTTATTTTCCATGTTTTACTGAGATGGTGTGACAGCAGGTGTTGCCATTAATTTATATCCATGAGATATAGTCAATGAACCGTTGAAAGTAAATAGCATTTTTTTTTCTTGCTGCATTAAAATATTGAATTTCAGTAGATTCCAGGGCATTGTGCTGCTAGAATTGTAAAATACATTTGCACAGCAATCATTGCATCAGCATGCGCAATACACTTGTATGTTGACATACATGGATGTGTTTTTACGGTGAACATTGCATTTTTTTCAAAGCAATTCAGTGCATTGATGTGCAGTTTTTACCAGGTTAACTTATGAGTTAAGCCACCACGTTAAGCCACCACGTTTTTAGGGTTTTGAAGGACTTCCTTCATCAGGGCTTGAAAATGTTGAGTCGGAGATAATCTGAAATGCAGTTTGGACAAGCTGGTTTGACATCAGTTTTTAGTACAAAGCTTGGATCGCTGCTCCAGCAAGAGAGAAGATTTTGCTTTAAAATCTACAAAACGGGTGTCGGGATGACCCTGTATTCATCCGGAATCTTATGCAATGAGGTGGGATGGATGCCACTATACCTGGCCAACTCATGTAAGTTCAGAGTAGGGAATGGTCTCAGCCTATGCTTCTCCACAAACCACGCCTTTGACGTGTTTCGTCCTGCTCACCAGTGCTCATAGAGGAGCGGTTTTTAATGTTGCTCATGCTTATTTTAGTAGATCCGGGAAGAACTAAATCAGCCTTTCTGAACCTTTTCAACATAGAGGAACCCTTGAAATAGTTCTCCAGTCTGTGATGGTCAATGGGAAGAATGCTCCTTACACGTGTGGTCATTGGAAAGAGTTACCCCCTTAAAGACAGCTAAAAAGATCAATGGTGTAATTGGGAACTTATCTGAGAGGAACCTCTAGCAACTTCTGGAGGAACCCTAGGGTTCCACGGAACCCTGGTTGAGGAACTCTGAACTAGATCCCCTGTCTGTCTGTCCAAGCATCCTTTAACCCCCCAACCCCCTCAAAAAAAAAAGATTAGCTGGTGTTCCACTTTATTTATGGGTGCTAGCATTTGTTTGTCTTCAGTATTGCTATAATATATAACTCCTTGACAAATTGAAGCACAGCATGACTTCTGCATCTTTGGAAGGATTTGTCTGTAGTTCATGAAGGAACAAAAGCTAAGTGCAGGTATAGATAACTCACTATCTGTAGTCAATATGTGGCAATTACATGGCATTGATCAGTAGTTTATTATGTGTATCGTGTGCTGAACATGTGAGCCCCTTTAAACCTTTTTTTCCCATCGGAACTCCATGGCCCCAGTCGTGGGAACAAATTACAAGTCCATATCGCTGTCCACTCGCTGCAATTTACATAATAGATTTCTATGGTTTGCTAAAACTTTTATTGATCTAATTGAAGGGCAGCTGCGAGGAAATATATTTTATAAGGCCGCGCAGTTATTCTGCACTGGTTTAATGAAGCGTGAGTATGATTAGAGGGTTTTGATTTTGTGTTTTGGGAAAGCGTTGAATATTCAGTATCGGAGGATTAGTTATTGTCATAGACGCATTTTGTTTACTCTTCCTGGCCATGGATCAGGCAAATTCACTGAAATCCGTCTTGCCATTTCCAGATGTAGAATATGTAATGAGGGGCTATTAATAAAGTTGGCTGCTTGTATTGATTAGATTTCAAAGCAAATCTGTCACATATACAGCATGACCACAGTGTCGGATAGTAGATAGAAACAGCGTCTTTCTCATTTGTTCATCCTGAACGCAAGCTTTTCCTTCAGGCTACTTTCACACTGAAGCAGTAGCCGCGGTCGCGGTAAAACCCCGCTAGTTTTAGCGGAGTTTTACCAGAGATATGGCTCCGCTATGCGGGCGGGAGCGCCGCGCTTTTAACCCCCACAAGGGGTTAAAAGTGCCGGCGCTCCGTGCTACCGAGGCGGTATGCTGCCGCTTCGGAAGCGCTTGCCATTCATTTCAATTGCAGGGGCATCAGAGGAGCGGTATATTACTGCTCCCCTCACCGCCCCAAAAATGCTGCTTGCAGGACTTTTTGTAACGTCCCGCAAGCGCACCGCCCCAGTATGAAAGCACTCAGGGCTTTCACATTGGGGTGGATCGGGGGGATTTTTGAGGCGCTTTACAGGCGCTATTTTTAGCTAAATATCATCTGTAAAGCGCCTCAGTGTGAAAGGAGCCTAAGTCTTGCACAGTTGCACAGGCTCCTTTCCCGTACTGAAATTGCTTACTGTGATTTCACTGCACACTCTGAGTTTCTCACAATGTGCAATAGAAGCTGCAGAAATTCAGATGGAGCCTGCCTAATTTGCGTGCATGCTTCATCTGTAGAGTTAAGCCTGGTACACACTATGTGTTTTTTTCTATTCAACCCAGTGAGTTGAACGAAAAAAAAATTGTCCGACGTTAGTACAGCGATCTCCCCTGCTGAGCTGTTGTGTTCTAACAGGGGGACAGCGCCCCCTCTTCAGCCAGAACACTCTGATCAGTGTTCTCAGCCATTGGCTAAGAGCGCTCATCAGGAGCCGGTCGGCTGCTGGTTTTCCAACATGCTTGTCTGACTTCTGTCAGACCAGCTGACATACGCACAAGCCAAATATTGGCCGGTTTTTATTGAACCGGCCGATGTCACCCGGCATTTGGCCCGTGTGTACAGGGCTTTAGAGCTAGAGCACTTCAATCAGCAGGGAGCATGTACTTTACTAACTGAAGAGTTATAGACCTGACTCAGTAGGGTGTCCCGGACCTCTACAGAGAGACCACTGTTTTTACACAGCATTCTGGTGGGGAACATGCTTTACTACTCAGGCTGTGGCTTCTTTAGAAAACTAGCTGTAAGACTTTGTACAGCTTTTGTTTTGATGTACCCAGAATGTATTTAGCAGATCAAACCTAAGTTCAGTTGGGCTTTTAGGCAGAATAGGGAAGGTAACAGCTTAACCCCTTCATCTCTTCAATTGACATTGATAAGAATTGCAATAGGCACACAGGAGCCTCCCTGTTTACATCAGACACCAACCTCCTACAAATACACCCTCCCTTGTGAAGTGACAGGCAGGTGCACAGTTTTCATCAATTGCACTATCCCCCTGGTTTACTGCATGAGCATGAACACTGTAGCACCCCACTGGGCCCTGGACTCCAGCCTAGGCTGCCATGTCAATGGTCTGGCTCATCCTATATCTTTTTTCCTCCTTTCTGAAAATTGTTCTCTCCCAGAATGGTATTTAATGAGATGATTTTCTTTAATTTATTCACGAAATGGAACTGTTAAAGCCCCCCCTCGAGTTAATAAATGGCGTTTAAAATATATCTTGAAATGTTTTCAAAGCCATCTATTAGTAAAAATACAATTCTGTCAGTTTTGCTCCCTTGCCTTTTCATCTTAATTCCCAGAGCTCTGGAGATGTGGAAGTCATACTGAGGTAAATGATACACATCAATCACCGCATGGATAAATCTCCAACCCGTTGCTTGTCTCATTATCGCTGTGCATATTGATTGATTAATTAAGCATGTTACAAGCGCCCTGTCTGACCCAACTGGTGGTAGCTTCGGCTTTCCATTGTAATTTGAAAGCTGCATAAAGCGTATTGCTTTAGAGATTGTATCCTTTAAAATCAGTAAATATAAAAAAATAAATAAGCACCTTTACCTTAGTAGACCGATTAATATGCTAAACCTGTACCCAACACTTTTACAAATCATCAGTGGGGGTGGTTCAAAAGTAGGCATGGCATGCCTGAATATATCGTCAACTTTGTGATACAGTTTCAGATGTACTGATCTGGGGTCTGATGTGTCCCGTTCACATTTTAGGTTGGGATACATACCTATTTATGATATCATGCTTACATAAATTATCAGTGTTGCTCTAAATCAATGAACAATTTAAATGAATCAAACATTTAAATAACAAATACATATACAGTGTCACTATAGTAATACAATAGAGTATAAATCCATGCAAAAAACTAAGAAAAGTGCTCCAGATTAAAGGTAAAGACCCATTTAATTGTGCCAAATGAAACGTTTCTTCCTTATTCCCGAACAGAGTTAATATAATTCACCATCACCCAAACCAATGAAGATGCGGGCTCACCAGACCACTATGACCCCCTTACACAGAGTGGTCACCAAGGCTCAATAAAGCTCAAAATTGCACCGATAGCCATGGTGACTCTCCTCTGATGTCTGAAGACTATACATCCAAAGACAGACTCCTTGAAGGCTCAGGTTCATATACAATAAGCAAATAAATGCTCGTCATAGAGCAGCAACTTGAATAATATATATGTTTATTTAAAATCACACTTACATTTTAAAAAATATGCACATATAGATAAAATCCCCTAGCCAGCAAATCTCTGGTAACTCCGGTTTACTTCCAATATGTGATTACGTCAATAGCTACCCTCACTGTATTATATGGCCTTGCAAAGATAGACAGTGCAGAAGGGAAGGATCTGTCCATATAGTGTCAAAGGGCCTTTTTACACAATGCAGAGGATTAACCCCTTAAATTCCACAGTGAGTAAAACAAGCATGCTATTTTGCATATACAGACAGATTTTGCTTTTGTAGGTTTAGTAACACTTTAAAGCTGAAAGGAGTTGTAAAGGCAGAAGAATGCAATAAGATAAAAAAAATCCTTATGTGTGTAGCAGCCTCCCCAGCACCGCCTATTCACTTACCTGAGCCCCTTCTCTCGGCAGCGATATCCACAAGTGTCTTAGCTGTCCCAGACACTCCTTCTGATTGGTTGAGACATAGCAGCAGCGCCAATGGCTCCCACGGCTGTCAATCAAAATCAGCCAATCAGGGGAGAGAGGGAGCAGGGCCAGGCCGGGGCTCCGTGTCTGAATGGATACACGAAGCTCTGACTCAGCTCAGGTGCCCATAGGAAGCTGCTGGCTGAGGGGGCATTCACCAGAGGGAGGGGCCAGGGGAGCAGAAGAGAGACCCGAGAAGAGGAGGATCCAGGCTGCTCTGTGCAAATCCAAGAGCACAGAGGAGGTAAGTATAACATGTTTGTTATTAAAAAAAAAAAAAAAAAACGAGCCTTTACAATCACTTGGACTCCAGCCTTCCCTTCAGTCTTGCACAGTGGTACAAGTTCCTCTCCTGTACTGTAATTGTTAACTCTGATTTCCCTACACACTTAGCAAAAAGAAGAAAATAACTCCATAGGGAATAAGGTACAGAACTGATAACTTTGGCTGGGAGAGCTCAGAATTGGAGTCTCCAAAAGAATGGAAGGGCCAGTAGTGAGTGATAAGACCCTCCATCCTATACCCATCATTTAAAGCGGTAGTAAACTCAGCTGCACAAAACCTCACAAATCGTAAGGCCAGTATGATAAACATTTCTCCACACACCTCATTACTATTTATCACCATAGCTTGTTCCTTCCCGTTTTTTCCACTTTATTTCTTGGCCCATGTTCCGGCTGACGTTGGTGCGATATTTGTGGTTGTCTATCAATTCCATACAGAAGTGTACTTCCACCCTTATTCCAGTGTGAGATATAATTTCGCCTATGTGTAGTAATCAAGTCCTTCTGCTAACCCCCTTGCTCCCTGTTCACACCCTCATGATGTAGCTAGTCACATGAGATGTTTCAGGAACTTCTCAATGGACCAGCACTCTTGCAGAGTGTTATGCTGTGGAGTGCTGATGGCGGAGGCATGGCACCTTTATGAAGAAACTAACGGCATACTGAGAGTGCCGTCAATGGGGGGCGAAAAACGCATGTGCCAGTGACTTCATTTCACCAAAAATTGGCCAAAATCTTCTAAGTGGCATGGGTTGTGATACTATGAAAGACACCTACTTGTAAGTAATTTCAGAATGCTTAACATGGTGCAGAGTAGGGCATGAGAGTTTACTGCCAGTTTAAATATCAGTACTGGTTGGACTAACCCTTTAATTAAAGACCACAGTGTGAGTTCCTCCTTAAAGCTTTGTTCGTTTTAGAATTTCATAATAAGGAGGATGTAAAAGCCATTCCCTAGATACAATGTCTCTGCTGCTGTGCAGTGGATCTGAAGACAGTTAGAAGCAGAGCTGCTTGAAAGGTCTTTTCTGGAAACAAAACCACCAGATAGAGAGTCTCATTACAGTGCTGAGTTTTCAAAAGCAAGAAAAACCTTGTTCGTCTTATCGGTTAAATAAAGCAGGAGGCCTGTGTGCCATCACTGGGTGAGCTCCGGATTGGGTTACAGAGGACAGATAATTCCTCGGAGCAGTGCTAATCAGCAGTATGGTTATTACTGTTGACAAAATATGAAATGCTGACATTTTTTCCATCCCTTGTTAAATAAGAATCCAACTAAAGCCGTCTCAGAAAATCTGCAGACCTTTCAATGAATATATCATATAAAATGAGTATCTCTATACCTCCAACCTCCAGAAACATGGATATTTGTTCCTTTGTGTTAAATATAAAGAAGAGAATAACAGACATTGATAGTTAGATAGATACTCATTTCCTCCTCTGGAACCAGGCCAAGAAATGAGGGAAATCTCCAAGTAGCTATGCAGATAACAATTAAAGCCAGACAGGGATTCAAACCCTTCCAAAGTCTGTCCAAATCTAAGAAAAACGTTTGTCTGGAGATAAACAAAGAAGAGAAGAGCACCCCTTCCTCTCTGTGTAGACATGGTGCCATACATGGCTCAGGTTTTTTCGTTCAGCCAGGCGGCTGAATGACAAAATCTGAACTGATTTCCTCCACACATTCGAGGTGGATGGTGAATCCTTCCCGTTGTGTTGTATTTTGACAGCAGGACTCTAGATGGCTGCATGCTCTGATCGAGCCCATGCATGAAAAATCAATTGATAGATCGACAAACAATGAACAGGAATGGCCATATATGGATTGAAATTTGGCTGGTTCCTGCTGAACTGACCGAATTTCGACCCATGTATGGTTAGCTTAAGGCAGTGGTTCTCAACTCCGGTCCTCGGGACCCCCCAACAGGCCAGGTTTGCAGGATAACTGAAATACATCACAGGTGATATCATTTGCTGCTCAGTGATTGCAGTATTCTAGTCTGCAGCTCCCAAAGGTAATACTTAAAATCTGGCCTGTTGGTGGGTCCTGAGGACCGGAGCTGAGAACCACTGGCTTAAGGGCTCATGCACACAGTCATGTTTTTATTTGGGATCCTGCTGCCTAGTGTCCTTGATTGCTAAGACACAGATGGCCATTCAGGCACCACTGATTACACGTTGTTGCTGTTCACATGTAAGCTGTCGCCTCTCAGTAGCAGTGGCAGCCAATAAGCCCTCGTTCACACCGGTGCAATTTGTCATGCAATTTGACAGTTTCAAATCTCATGACAGGTCACACCCCTCTGCCAGCAACTGAACTGTTCAAATTGCCCTGACTCATGTCACAGGGGCTTTAACCACTTCCCAGCTATAGCAGAATGACGGCCGGGCGGTGATTTCGTTATCCTGACTGGACGTCATATGTTGTCCAGCAGGATAACCCAAGATCATGCGCCCGCGGAGGCACACAGCGTGTAGATCTGAGGTATGGGGTGTCAGTCTGACATACCGCAACTTTGATCGTGGTAAAGAGCCTCTGACAGAGGCAGTTTACCACGTGATCAGCTGTGTCCAATCACAGCTGATCACAGCGTGAACCAGGAAGTGCCGGTAAAAGGCTTTCTTCAGTTCGCTGCGCTGACAGAGAAAGCAGATCGGCGGCCCTCCTTTCAGAGGGGGGTGTGCGCTGATAATGAGAGCATTGATTATCAGCGCAGCCCCCATCAGAGGTGCCCACCACAATGCCAATCACTGCCCATCAGCTGCCAGCCAGTGCCTACCAAAGTGCCAATCAGTGCTCATTAGTGCAGCCTGTCAGTGCCCTTCAATGAAGCCAATCAGTGCCCATCAGTAACGACTGACAGTACCTCCTCATCAGTGCTGCCTATCATTGCCATCTATTAGTGCCCGTCAGTGCCAATCTGTGCCGCCTGTCAGTGCCCATCAGTGCCACCTGTCAGTACCCATCAGTGCTGCCTATTAGTGCCCATCAGTGTCACCTATCATTGCCCATCAGTGCCACCTTATCAGTGCCAACTCATCAGTGCTGCCTTATCAGTGCCCATCAGTGCAGCCTCATCAGTGCCTGTCAGTAAAGGACAAAACAACATTTTATAACAAACGAAGAAAAACTTTTTTTTTCAAAAATTTCGGTATTTTTTAGTTTGTTTACCAAAAAATAAAAACCCCAGTGGTGATCAAATAAAACCAAAAGAAAGCTCTATTTGTGGGAAAAAATTATAAAAATTCACTTTGAGTAGTGTTGCATGACCGCACAATTGTCATTCAAATTGTGACAGCGCTGAAAGCTGAAAATTGGCCTGGGCAGGAAAGGGGAAAGTGCCTGGTATTGAAGTGGTTAAAGCACCATTGTACTTAAACATCATAGTGATAACCTTAAACGTGTGTTTAGTGAAAAAAGCAATGTGCAGATACCACGTAAATCAGGAATATCATTTCAGGTGAAATTAGCCTTTAAGCAGAGGGATGATGATTAAACCCCACCATCTAAAATCCATATTTAAGTCGCGTAATGTATTACTGGTAAGCCCACCCTCCCACCCACTGCCTTCGTTTAAATCCCACTTAATCGTATTGACATACACTATCAAATGAGACGGTATTAACAACATATAAGCTTGTGTACTGGTGCTATCTGGTAGCAGCAATGTATCAGAGTTACAAAAGTAAGCAATTTTTGCTGCATGTTTAGCCGCTAAAGCCTATTAAAAATTAAACATGATATCTCATCTGCGTGTCTAAATCTCTCCAGTAATATCAGGTCACGTTACAGGGTACATCGAGCCAGCTCCCTGCGCCGTAAGCATTCATTTCATACACATTAGACAGATAACGAGCAACAGCAGATACAAGGTTCACTTCCCCTATTGATAATTCATCGATGAACGCATTTAAAGTGAGACTCCAGCTTTGTCTGAAACTCCAACTACTTTTATTTTGGCAGGAAGATGGATTAGCACCACTGTCAGATTTTAAAAGCTGTCTGTATGACGTTATGGCAGTTTTTCTGTCATGTTTTAACCAGTTCCACATTATATTTACTGCAGCAGTGTGGACGTGTCCCGCGAATCGCCGTAAATAGACGGCGATTCACGGAGTGGCAGCCAGGGGGCGAGCGGGCCTGCCGCACTCCAGAGGAGTGTGCCCGTGGCTCGGGCGGACCCGATGTCCACCGGCAAGCCACGGCGAGCTGCCAGAGCCAAAGAGCGGGGAACCGCCTATGTAAACATGGCGGTTCCCCGCTCTGTCAGTGCGGGCATAGGAGATCTACTGATCCCTGTCCCTGTCTTATACCCATAACAGCCCAACCCCCTCACAGTTATAACACGCCTAGGGAACACACTTAACCCCTAGATCTCGCCCTGCAGGTTAACCCCTTCACTGCCAATGACATTTCTACAGTAATCAGTGGACATTTACATTTCTGTTCGCTGTATAAATGTCATTGGTCCCAAAAAAGTGTCAAAAATGTCCGACATGTCCGCCCCAATATCGCAGTACCGCAAAAAATCGCAGATCGCCACCATTACTAGTAAATTAATTCTCATCATTCGTAAACACAGCAACTTTTGCGCAAACCAATCAATAGATGCCAATTGCGATTTTTTCTTTTTTTTACCAAAAATATGAGGAAGAATATAAATCGGCCAAAACCGATGAAAAAAATGTTTTTTTATATTATTGTTTGGATTTGTATTTTAGCAAAAAGTAAGAAAAATAGTTTTTTTTTTTGCGAAATTGTCGTTCTTTTTTTGTTTATAGCGACGATCAGAAATGACGCAGAGGTGATCAAATACCACCAAAAGAAAGCTCTATTTGTGAGAAAAAAAGGACACAAATTTTGTTTGGGTACAACGTTGCACGACCGCGCAATTGTCAGTTAAAGCGACGCAGTGCCAAATCACAAAAAGTGCTTTGGTCCTACAGTGGGAAATCCTTCCGGGGCTGAAGTGGTTAACCACTTGCCGTCCAAAATACATATATTAACGCCCTGGACAGCAAGTGGTTATACCAGCATCATGACCCAGTTTCCAGTTTGAAAAATTGCAGGTAAAACTACCGAAAATTATAATTTTTCCCTTTTCATAAATTATTTTTTATTCACTTGCATTGTGCTTCTGAACTTGCAAGAAAACCTGACTACCTCAGGAAAAGTAACTTCCTAAGCACAGTCCCCCTCCTTCTTGCACAGCATAGCCTGCTGCTCTTGTGGGAGTGTCTAAGCACTGTCTGTGCTGGCCCAGCTGCTTCACGCCTCCCCTCACCTCTCTACATAACTTTCAATGTAACTGCTAGGGGAGGAGCGAAGGGGAACACTATAGAGAATCACTTGGATGTCTGCTGGGGTTGCTGACATCAGTACTAAGATGGCAGTGCCCAGCAGCAGTCTCAGGGTGGTTGAATGTCTACATAAGGGAAGCTTTTACAGGTATATAACATACCTAAAATATGTTAAATGCACCTGTACCTTTATGGTTTTTGTTAAAATGAAGGGCTTTAGGTCTCAGCTTCTAACTTCAGCTTGTTCAGTTAAGGTTTGACAATAAAACCTAGAAGCTGATTGGTCATTATGCACAGCTGCACCCAATTCTGAGTCCACCAGTTTTAGCAAATCGCCCACACAGTGTAGTACTGACAGGTGCACCTTTTTGGTCCTAGGCTCTTCTCCTCACTTCCTGCTTCACCTGGCCTCCTGGGAGATGTGACTCATCATTTCCCAGGAGTCAGTGGGCTTCCCTGTACTGTAAAATCGTGTTATTTCCAGACAGGAAATTACGCAATTTAAGGTGGGCAGAGATTGAGGAGTGCATGATGGTTACCCACCATGCACTTCTTTCAAGAAGAGATGCCAGGAAACTACAAATGGGCTTCAGATGCCCTCACCTAAAATGGAAAAGTCCAGCAGTGAGAGAAACAAAATTGTGAGTAAAAAATGCATGTAATTACTAAGCAGTTTGAAAGCAAGGAAACAAAAGGTTACATCTATTTAGTATTAAAAGAGTGCGGATGTCAAAAAAAAAAAAAAATTCTGGGTGGAACTCCACTTTAATAGCAGTAATCAAGACACATAGTGAGGGCGACTCTCCCTAAAGGGGGCACAGACTGCATTATAAACTGATGTGTTCTAATCCATCTCCCCTCTATCCAAAACTAAAAAAAAAACAGAAAATGATATACTTACTGTAATTTTCTTTTCCTGGTGCCTATCCATGGCAGCATACATGTGATAGTAGCCCCGCCTACTTCTGCCCACAAGACCAGTGCATAGCTATAAAGGGTTAACGCTCTCACAAAACAGCCCATTCCCTGTACATTGCTAGGAAGGAACTGGGTGGGTTCAGTAGGCTGCCAAGGATAGGCACCAGGAAAAGAAAATTACGGTAAGTATGATACAATTTTCTGTTTTCCTGGTACCTCCATGGCAGCATACAGGTGATAGATCAATAACTATCTACCAGGATGGGAAGCTTCAGCAAATCCAACCATAAGAAAGTGAGTAAGCTACTGGCTTCACGCCAAACACAGTTGTAGTGAGGACTACTAAGCCCATCAGTAGTGCTGAAAGAATGCGCCATAACAGAACCTGTTAGGCTCTCCCAGTTTATTCCTAGCTATGTACTGGGAATGGACTGTTGTGTGGGTGTTAACTCTTTATAGTTATGCACTGTTCCTGTGGGTGGAAGTAGGCGGGGCTACTATCACATTTATGCTGCCATGGAGGCGCCAGAAAAAAGTTTTGCCTTTAGTTATATACTGTTTAAGCCTATTTGCATTTTGATCCTCTATTGCCTGTGCTTTGTTATTATTATTATACAGGATTTATATAGCGCTAACAGTTTACGCATCGCTTTACAATGTAAAAGGGAGACAATACAATTACAATACAATAAAATACAAGAGGATCAAGATGGCCCTGCTCAGAAGAGCTTACAATCTAATAGGGTGGGGCAGGTAGTACAAAAGGTTCTAACTGTGGGGAACGAGTTGATGGAAGAGGTTAAAGATTAGTTGGAGGTGTGATAGGCTTCCCTGACGAGGATTGCAAGAGAAGGAGATAGGCGGACAGGTTGAGGTAGAGAGTTGCAGAGGATGGGAGAAGCTCTGAAGAAATCCTGGAGACGAGCATGGGAGGAGGAGACGAGGGCATGGCCATCTTAATAGCATTATGGGCCCCTGGGCAAAGTAATGTAGTGGGGCTCCTACCAGCCTGTCCTAATTTACGCACCTACTTTCAAGAATTAAAGTATAAATAGTTGATAGAACTAAACATATATTTATTAGTATGTTCAATAAAATTGATTTTAAACAAATAAACATGCCATAAGTCAAAGACTAATCAACACAAAGGGTACAGTACAGGGGAGGAGACAGAAGGGCACAGTACAAGGAAGGGGGGGGGGGGCAGGAGGGCACAATAATGGGATCGGGAGGGCACAGTACTGGTTCCAGGATGCTGCACAGGACATTACATTCCCGGGACTACTTAGTAAAAAGCGTGAGTGTCCCAGCAAATTCGGGACAGGTGACAAGTATGATGTAATGCAAGATTTAATGGGGCCCCCATGCACCTGGGGCCCCTGGGCAGCGCCCAGGTGTGCCCATGCATTAAGACAGCCCTGGACGAGCGAGCTTGTCATGGGGTTAGGGACAGAGACTTGTCCTCTAAATCACCACTGTAGAGGAGAGTGCCTTCTTGCATTTGTTTCTGCCTCTACTTCTTCACCCAAAAAATAATTATTCCTTTGATTCCAAAGCAGTGAAAAGAGCACAACATAAAATAGAAGGAACTGTATTACTCATATAAAGTTTTTTTTAGCTATTTTTCTCCAAGTCACATTTTCACACCTCATATCCAGTTATGACTATACTTTTATTCACTCATTTTTATTTTTTATATCTGTGGAATATGTTTGTTCTAGAGAATATTAATCACTGGGGCAGCGCTGTGCACTTACTCCCAAACATTGTTATGTGCGGCTATTCTTGGAATATTAGCTCAGGAATTCTGCTAATTAGCGGAATGTCTTACATTTGGCAATCCCTCTCTAAAACGATATTTATTCTACAATGTAAATTTAGAAAAAGTAGCAGAAATTTTGCTTGCTTGTTAAGTGGATAATTAGCTCCCTGACCACCAAGCTATATTTCATTAGAGGACGTATCTGTCACAAATAAATAGAGAACAGTAAACACATTAGAGCTTTGTGGCATATTACGCTGATTTATGTTGTGTACACACGAGCGACACAGAGCGCTGCCGTAAATGTACACTGAATGCGCAGCTCAATGTACATTACGGCTGACCGGCAGGGGAAGCATTTCTATTCAAATATTGTTTATTGAAGTTTTTAGGGGAAGTATTTATGACCAATAGGATTTCTTCTTTCATAAAAACATTTTGTAAAAATGTGACTTTAATCCCGCTAAATTCATAGAACTGTTTTCTGTATTTTATTTAAAGCGGAGTTCCACCCAGAAATGTTTTTTTTTTTTGTTGCATGTATTTTTTACTCACAATTTAGTTTCTCTCACTGCTGGACTTTTCCATTTTAGGTGAAGGCACCTGAAGCCCATCCGTAGTCTCCTGGCATCTCTTCCTGAAAGAAGTGCATGGTGGGTAACCATCATGCACTCCTCGGTGCGCCTTA
>BLSH010515420.1:1013501-1042881 GCA_018402905.1 Glandirana rugosa
AGTACTGTCCTTGTTACTTTGCAAAACGACGAAGCCCACTCATACTATTAGGTGGTCTTTCCTTCCCGACCCACGATCGAGGTCCAGCGTTGGCACTTTTACATCTGGTTCATCTTCTTTAATCGACGTGTGGTTGTTGGCAGGTTATCCAAATAATTGGTGAACGGCTGGCGGCTAGCCGTAGACTGCCGCTGTTTCACCAAGCAATAGCGTTTTGCGGCAGTATACTGCCGCCGGCGCTATTGCTCGTTACGCGCGCGCGCGCGGGGGACCCGCGCACATGACGTCGCCGTAACCGAAGTCCCTTCTAGTGAGGTGTCGCGGTCCGCGCGCGCATTGCTCGTTATCGCGGCCGCCGTCATATGACGGCGTTTTGCGATAACGAACCACTTTGTCGCCGTCAGATGCCGATCGGCGGTCGGCAAGTGGTTAATAAACCTATTGGACGGTTGTTGGTGTGCAGCTAATTTCTTCTACTTGGTCTACATTTTCACGGTTGCGACCTGGAGCTAGCACCCAGCCCTTCCTTTCTGGTGGATTATCATACTCACCCGAAGCAGCAAAACGTTTCATTGTTCCTGTCATGAAGAGCAACCCTGAGTCAAGGGGTGTCAATGGGGGCCCACTTACAGCCTTCATGCTCCTGCATTAAACCCAGGGGGATAGTGCAATTGGTCAAAACTGTGCACCTGTCTGTCATATCACAAGGGAAGATGTACTTGTAGGCAGCTGGTGTCTGAAGGGGCCATGGCAGTACAGACAATGCAAATAAGGAGGCTTCTATGTGCCTATTGCAGCTTTTATCAATGTTAATTTGGGGGGGGGGGCATAGCTACTTGCCATACATTATGTAATTTTCTTTCCTTTCACCATGGGTGGAAGGAAAGGAAACTGCTTGAGTCCCCTATCAACACATTAATTGTTGATAGACAAATCCTTCTTGCAGCGCTATTGTGTTCTGTTGATGGGAAGTCTTCCCTGATTATTGTTGCCGGCTTATTACCAGCAGCGCAAATTCTTTGGAAAAAAACTGTAAGGCTGGTTGTACACAAGTTGATGGATGGATCGAAATGTGTACAGTACAACCAGGGTGCCCATACACGGATTGAAATTCAGCTGGTCCCTGCTTCACTCCATGCAAAATATATCTCAGATTCACTGCAGTGAAGATGCATGGCAAGAAAATTGCATGTGTATGAAGGTGGCAAGACAGGGGCTCCATCTATATTTACAGAGTGCATTTGTGCATGTATGTATATGTACTCATTTAATAGTACAACATTTTAGCTATTCCGTAATATAACCACTTTGACCTTCAATCCATTAATGACTAGGGTCAACTTAAAGGAGGTAAACACCTACATATACACTTAAAATCCATATATGTAAGCAGTTAAACCTGGCAGGATTTGTAATTCTCTTCAGCAAGTCTTGTGATCCAGCCTCCCTTGCTGCTACCCTTCAGTTAGGTAATTAAAGTATAACTAAAGGCAAAACTTTTTTTTAGTTTTGGACAGAGTGGAGAGAGATTAGAATGCTTGTCAGTTTCTATTGCTATTGCTGACTGTGCCCTCTTTATTTCCTGTTTACCATTATGATTGAAAGTGAAAGTAAAAGAAAATCGCAAATTTTAGGTTGTCCTCAGAAAAGTAATAGAGGGGAAATCTTCCAATGGGGACACTAGTTCTGGTGACTTGGGAGTCCCCAAGGAATTCCCTAAATTCGCTGAGATTTCCTCTCACTTCCTGTTTGGCTATGGGACAGGAAGTGAAGGAAAATCTCTGCAATAGGACACAGATGGCAAAAAAAAAAAAAAATTGACGGGTTTTAACCCTCCCTTGCTCTATCCAAAATGAAAAAAATGTTTTGCCTATAGTTCTACTTTAAGTCTGGTTCAGAACCTAACCTGTTTTGTAATTGGAGAAATAAGAAGCAGAGAACATTGCCTAAGTTGTCTCTGAATCTTTCTCTCCTGTATGAATGTTGACAGTATTAGATTGACAGCATTGTATAAATCAATAGAGCTTTAAGAGTTCACCCCCTAACCACCACCATCACCACCACCTTCTCAGCCTGAAGAGCAGGGAATGTAAGACCCCTGCAAAATGTCCACAGCAGGCCATTACAGAGTTGGGAAACCATTAGTTAGTATAACACTCCAACATCAATATAACACTGAAGTATCACTGTAGTAATGTTATATGGCTCTGTTTAAGCCAGTACAGGCATACGCTACTCCTGGGGCATCTTGCCAGTGCCTCACCGCCCAAAACTGGTATTTTTAAGCATTTCAACACCAGAGTTTCTGAGAAACATAGGGAACTGATAACTCATTTAACAGGCCAACATCCACCAAGCAATGAGCAGTTTTGGGTGAAGCAATAAAACTAAATTGTATGTGAAACCTGACAACATTATAGTCACCCTTGCTTTATTGCTGACTTTCTCTAGCTCTTTGATCTGTGTGGGAGTTCATCAGACACCAACATTCCATAGAGACCTTAATTCTGTTTATGTCATAAACTCAAAATAGACATTCGATTTTGGCAGCTTGCAGTACTGTAGGTTTCCAAGAACGATGCTACTCAGCCTTTTGGGCGGCTTTATTGATATACGACCCAGGGTAGACAGCTTGCTGACTGTCTTGACACAGGAAATTCTTGGGTTCTCATAGCTCCGCACCTTGTTGTCCAGTAGGTAATTCTGTTTCAGCAGTAATTATGTCAGCAGGAGGAGACAGACCTTACTGCACAAATAGAATCACAGGTGGAATTACAGTACCAAGGCTGTTCCAAAAATAGTGCCCTAGTTAATAGTTTCATTTTATTTCCATGGGGGGGGGGGGGGTAAGGATTACAGGCTTCCATGTTGTTTACTACAACGTTTAGATTTGTTCCTTTACAGCTTATTTTATATTCTAAATAATAGATGACCGGTGATACCTGAAACATACTGTATATGCTATAGCAGTGCAAACAAATATAAATTTGCTGGCATTGCCTAAAGTGGACCTATAATCAAAAAGTAAAGATTATATATATGAAAAAGTATGTGAACCCCATTCAAATTGTTTTCTGCAGTAATTTGCCATAAAATGTGATCTAAGACAACAATAAACAAACACAATTTGCACAACATCTACACAACGGTAGGCAAACACAATGTACTTAAGCTGGCAACTCCAATCTAATTTCTCATGTCTTTATTGAACCCACCCATTAAACCTTTACAGCGCTGGAGTAAAAAGTAAGTGCACCCATAGACTAATTACTTCAACAAAAGCTAATTGGAATCAGTAGTTTGCACACCTGGAGTGGTGATGTGGTTTAGAGATACTTTGAGTCACACTCAAACATTTTAAGATTGCTGTTCATAAGAAGCATCAGCTGATGTGAACCATGGTTCACAAAAAGGACCTCCCTTAAGACATACGATCAAGAGTAGTTAATCTACATAAGGCAGGCCATAGATGATTGCAGGAAAGAAAATCGCTTGATTCCTCCATCAACACAGTCAGTGTTCATGTGGGAATCCCTCCCACCACGGAGCTATTGTGTTCTCACGGGCGGGGGGGGGGGGTTAGCCGTCCCTGCTGAGAGAACACATTGATTATTGCTAGCAGCTATAGCAACTGGCAATAATCGCATGTAAAAATCCAGCATGCTAGTTGTACCCAAGTCGCTAGATGGATTGGGTTCAATCAGCCTGCTTGGTTGGGTTCAGCCAGCCTATTATGGTTCGAGTCTCAGCCAGTCCCTGCTGAACTGGCTGAGATTTGAACTATCTATGGCGGGTTTAAAGTTGGAAAGGGATACAAAACAATCTCAAAGTGTTTAGGTATCCCATAATTGGCAGACAAATTGTCTGGTACACAGTTTATTACTGTGGCTAATCTTCTTAGAAGTAGGTATCCAGCCAAAATGACTCCCAAGGCACAATGCAGAATCCTCAGTGAGGGAAAGAAGAACCCCTTTGTGTATTTCATAAGCTTGCATTTCGTTAAAACATACACCATAAAGGCCACGCTAGACATTTGGTTTTTGATTGGGCAAGCACATGATCAAAAATGTCCCGTGGTTTGCTCAGTAGCACAAATAAAAAAATGGCTCATGTTGGCAGGCCTAAAGTCACTACAGGCAATAAGGATTTCTCATCAGTAATTAAAATAGTATCATTACTACTTCTGACTCTTTCTCCACACTGTTGAAAAGTCCACTGAGTCACTTAACAAAAAAAATAGTAATTCCTGACGGGCAAGAAAAAGACTAAAAATCATTATTTTGATAAATCCTGCCTTAAGTGTGCTCAAATGTCACAGATAATTACCTCATGTTATAAGCAAAGCTAATGACTAATTAAAAGCACTCTTCCAGTTTCTGTTATCTTTTATTTCCTAAAGCTAAACCCTTTGTTATTATGCAGAATTGGATGATGTCCCCATTAAAAAGCAATTTATAACACCGCAAAGCTGGGTCAGATGCATTAATAATGGAGCCAACTAGCATGGGGGTTAAACCGAGAGTTAAACATTTTGATCCAAAGAATATTATATAAAACAAGTGTACCTGTTGACCTTATACAGGTCTTAATTAATGTTTTGGAAGATGTATAGTATGACCCGTACAAATGTTCAAGTTTAATCAACATTGTAAAATGGCACAGAGTGCAGTTGTGAGTCATAGAAAACTATAACAGTTATGATGATGAAGATTAAGAAGTGTGGCATCATATAAGTTAGTTTTAAAGTAACAATACACATATTATGAGCTACAAGGATAGGTGGGAAAGGAGGGGGGGACAAATATGTAAAGACCGTAAACCGGGAGACACTCTTGGAGTAGGTATGAGAGTCGGGCCTGGCACAGAGGGTAGTCAAGAGATGTACTAGTCAGAGCCTCCCAGAACAGGGAACCGAGAAAAGAAAAAGAAAAGGAGAAAGGGATAGAACACAATGAAAAGAAGAAGAGGGGAACAAAAGAAGGACGTCGGGGACACTCCAGCCAGAACCCAGGGCATTCAATGCCTATAGCAGTGCGTAGCTTTCGGGGGACATGGAGGGATGGACGTATTGTATCCATGGGGCCACAATGTAGCCATTTTTTGGTAGGTTTAGTATTTTAACGAATGCAGCCTAATTATTTGCTAGTAGAAAATGACATCACTGTGGTATGAGGCTCAACCTTGTTACAAAATAATTTATAGCAAGCAACATTGCCCAAATAGCTATAGCAACCAATCAGATTTCAGCTTTCAGTAGCTTATCTTTCTTAGTTTGGTTAGGTATAGCCTGTCTAGAGAAAGGCCACACTCACCTGTCTTTGTTTTAGCAGGGCAGTCCAGATAGTTTAGGACACGGGGAGGTTTATTTACTGAAGGCAAATCCACTCTGCACTACAAGTTCACTTGGAAGTGCAGTCGCTGTAGATCCGAGAGGGACGTGCAAGGAAAATAAAAAAGAGCATTTTTGCTTGCACATGATTGGATGATAAAATCAGCAGAGCTTCCCCTCATTTCAGATCTTCCCCTCAGATCTAAAGCAACTGCACTTCCAAGTGCACCTGCAGTGCACTTGTAGTGCAGAGTGGATATGCCTTTAGTAAATCAATCCCAATGTGACTACAGGTTACATATAGTACATATTTTTAAAATAAGACAGCTGAATGTGGTCTGAATGAAAGTTATTCAATCAGCAGGATTGGCTAAGTGTAGATTTGGCTGGAGTGTTCATTTAATGAAATGTTTTGGTATGTATACAAGAATGCGTTGACGGAGATAAGACCAAAATAAGAATATAGCCGTGGCATAAGTTTTGTCTACCTGTAAAACGTAAGCTAAAACCCAACTCCAGAATCCACCCCGATCCAACCCCCTTTCCCCCTAAAATCACTGCCCCCCACCTTCCCCACCTGCACCCTTATTTATTACTTTATGCTGGAGTTGCGCTTTAAGCTTCTAGCATTGAATGTGTAAATTGGGTCATTTGTCGGTTAAATTTGTATGTATCTCCTGAGGCTCTTGGCTAACAAGGCTGTATCTGTTCATATCTGGACTGAAACAAAGTCCCATTTTTCATTGCTAGCCTTTGGGTATACCACCTGCGTGAGTATCTATCTCTAACCGAGCCTAGTCAACCAATAACAATTAGTTAGAAATCAATATTTTGCAATGCACCTAATTTGACTTATTAAGAGGATAATTAATGATTTAAAAGGCTACTAAACATAAATTAGAAATAAGTTCATGCAAATGGGTTCTAAATGTAGACATGTTGGTAAAAAAAAAAAACGTTAGTAATTTTTCACTACGGACATAGTTTGATTTATCACTATAAGGTTTATGTTATAGAAAAACCTGTGTTTTGCCCATGCAGGGCAAAGCAAAATGTTCCCTGTAATCCTCCTTCTCGAGCAGAGCATACTTAGCTTTTCTTGCCCCCCCCCCAACACTCTGTTTAGTCTCCAGCAATGCAGAAAGTACCTAATATTTCTTGGCACTGTGACTGATTTGATGCTGTCGTGTGGTGAGTCCATAGCCCTTGAGCAACTGATAGCTGTAGAGAGAAAGGAAAGGAAAGGTGAGAATGCACTGCTGGGGTGGAGGCAATAAAGTGAACCTGTTGCTTTGTCCTGCAACTTTGGTTTATTACACATACAGTCCCTGCTTTCTGCTTAACAGTGCTACACAGTAATTGTACTTAAAGTAATACTAAACACACAGCTTAATTTACATTGTCCCTTCTAATTTTGTATGTTGATGATGGCACTATATTTTAATAAAAAAAAAAAATCTAAGTGCCTTTTTCCTAATCAATATATAGTTGTCACATGACCCAGATCTTTCCCAGCCGGTCTGCAGGGAAACATAAGCAGGAGGAGCTTCTAGTCCTCTGCTGCTGGTCAAATGTTCAAAGAAAAAAAAACAGCCTTTGGAAAACATAGTAAAAATAAATAATAATATTATATTTAACTTTTACATTTGCATAAAATATATATTAGAAATCAAATCTTTATTCTTTTTTGGCAATAGCATGGTGTGGGCGGATTTCTGCCAGTCACAGCCTGTGTCACACCCCTCCAGCCTGTGTAATAGAATAAGAGGGAGGTGAAGCCATCATCAATCAAGATGTAATATCCCACCCCCATTGTGTTTAGCTGGTTGGGGGGATAGGGGAGGAGGAGGGAGTGGGCTGTCATTTACCACTGTGTATATGCCCATGTGTGTGGCTTTATAGTCACACAAGCTTCTCAGATGTGATAGGGAGGAAAAGCTCAGCATAGAAACTCACTGAAAACTGAGCATGTGTAGAGCTGCCACCACAGCTGAAAAATCTCTAGCTGAATTGGGGACATGAACAAAAAGGTGGAGATAGAGAATGGCGTGATCAACCAGGTTTTTTGCACAATACAGAAAATGAATCCCACAGTGGCGTGAGTATGAACAGCATGTAATACACCATTTATTGATAGTTTTTTATGATGTGAGTCTGCGAGTGGGTTAATTCATTAAAACCAATGCACTCCCTGTGTGGCGGATATCTTATCTGAACAGTGGGTAAGGGGGGAGAGGGTTAAATAACTCTAGTACATAGCTCCCTCTAGTGCAGTGGTTCTCAACTCCTGTCCTCGGGACCCACTAACAGGCCAGGTTTGCAGGATAACTGAAATACATCACAGGTGATATCATTTGCTGCTTAGTGACTGCAGTATTCTAATCTGCCTCTGCCCCAAGGTAATACTTAAAATCTGGCTTGTTGGTGGGTCCTGAGGACCGGAGTTGAGAACCACTGCTCTAGTGGATAATCTGCAGCTCACTCTATTAAATAGAGTAATACAAATGTGAAAATTACTCCAAAAAAAGTAAAATCTGCAATACTAACTCAAAATACTAACACTACACATTTTTTCTCTTTAAAATTGAACTGTTTTGAAGGAGGTGGTCTCTTACAATAATGGACAAGTATGGAGAGAATACTTGCACATTATGGCCCACTTACCTCTTAGCGCGCTCTTCTTCAGCAATGCAACATAGATAAACCCCCTTGCTTCTTTGTCGCCGTCAGTGATATCTCCTGATGGTCTTCTTTCATGCACCTTCCATGAAGGCCATGTAACATTGCCACCTTATCCCTTTAAAATCGAACACATTAATTATACAGGCTCTGTGGCTGATTATGGTGGTAATTAAACTCACTTAGTGCCTTATGTACATTAATTAGCCTCAGAATCTGTGTAATTAAAACATGCTCGGTTTTAAAGGGGTGAGGTGGCAACCCTAGCGGTGTAATGCTGTGCGTCATCCCCAGCACCCGACCATATTCCCACCATCTGCAAGTACCAAGAGCGCACAGTCACACTGCCCTGCACATGCGTCACAGCCAGGCACTGTGCACAAAATAGATACAAAAGGAGGAAGTTTTATGGCAAAATAGACCTTGCATGCTACTTCTGTACCCCCTGGCCGTTTTAATTTTTAGACTTTAGTTCCAACCATAGAAGAATATATACATACGTTTTTGAGAGGAATATTTTACTGTACATTTTTTGGTATAAATTTTCTCATTTTATCCCATCCAATTTATATTTCCTGTACTCAGTAACTTAGTGCTTTTGGTCAAGGCCAGAAGTCCCTGTGATATAATTTAATTTTTGTTATCTGAAACACAATGCAATAGATTGGCTTGCCCGAGGATGCCTGATGCTGGTGCTGGAACAATAGGATTTGCTTCTCTCATTATAAAATCCCAGGCAATGTTTGTCCTTTTTTTTTCTGTCTACCTAGTGATTATAAAATCCGCTTGGAACAACCAGGACATATTGGATGTTAATTTTACTATATTTTCCCACTTAGTTAAAATTCACAGAGAGTGTGATATTGAAATTGAAAAGTGTATTTGTGACGGAGCCATGGTAAAGTAATTCAGCCTTGGGCGAGTATTCTGTTGTTCTTGTGTGGGTCCTGTGGGGTGAAAAAACAATGAATTATTGGAGGAGTTCAGAAATATTTTCACTGCTTGAAAGAGGTACAAAGGAATGTCAAAGCCTTCATCGGAACCAACACAGCAGCTGCAATGATTAGTGGGTGATAGACGGATCTCGGTAATTGATATGTAATGCTAGGTGCATACTCACTGATGGTTGGTTTGTATCTTGTGCCGGAAGGGTGTCATAAATATTAGATGTCCCTTCTTCTGGAAACTGCATGAGCCTATGTCAATAATCGTGCCAAGGGGTGCAGATGACCCCAACAGGCACCACCATTCAAGTGAACGTTCAATGAAATCCCCTCCAGGTCATTTAAAAATCGCAAATATTTTAGAGAACTATTTAAGATTCTTACTTGCTTCTGTACTGAAGATATACAAACGTGAACCATTCTAGCAGCTTTTATAAACTGGTAGACTCAGACTGCTATAATATCATGATTCCCAGTCCCATTGTTGCAGTAACAATTCCAGCTATCCTATTAATGCAGGTCAAATTATTCACAGGGATGAAAGGCTTAAGTACACACTGATAGTTTTTTTTCGTTCAGCCCCAAAAAAAAATGAGAGCTCAGGCTGGAGGCGCTGTACTAACAATCTAATGTTAGTACAGCGATCTCCCCTACGTTTCTAATGTGTTCTGACAGGGGGACAGCCCCCCGCCAGAACACTCCGGTCAGTGCTCTCAACCATTGGCTGAGAGCGCTGATTGGGAGCCAATAGGCAGACCTTTTTTGGTCATACTTCTTCGACAGAAGCCAGCCTAACGACCGGCCTCTGCCATACCGGCTGCAGTACACACGTGCCGAATGTCAGCCAGTTTCTATTGAATCGGCCGATGCCGTCCGACAATTAGCCCGTGTGTACTGGGCTTAACTGCAGTAAAGAGAGTTTCATTTTCATTGTAATGCGAGATGCAGACAAAACACTTTTTGTGTCACCAATCACATAATTTCTTCTCATTTCTTGTCTTGTAGACACAATGGAAAATAAGAAAAAATCTCCCAGAGTGGGGGGAACCGTAACAAGTGTCCTCTTGGAGAGATTACCACTCTAATCCTGTTCTGGTGACACTGTAAAGTTTTTGTGTTTGCTTTCTGTACCGGTGGCAAGAATCACTTTGACAAAAAGTGAGAGTTAATCTTCCCAATAAAGATACAAATAGTAAAAATATAAACCATAATATACCCAGAAGCAGGAGTTACTTTCTGGTCCAACCTAATCTTTGAACTATTTAACATGTGTGACTGTTGGATTCTTGGAGTTCTTTACTGATACTAAACCAGGGTAGTTATTATTATTATTATATAGGATTTATATAGCGCAGACAGTTTGCGCAGCGCTTTACAAAAGGGTTCACTGCGGTTTGGGCGCAGCCCGACTGTATGCACGTTTTACATGCAGTTTTCAGTGCAGTCCCATTGATTTCTTTTAGATTGTGCATTTTGCAAAGTCATGCATGCGCATCTTTAATGCTTTTCCGGAAAATGCACAGTCTAAAAGAAGTTAATGGGACTGCACCTAAAAACACGCATACAATCGCTCTACACCCAAACAGCCATGCACAGTTGTGAACACGGCCTTACTGAAAGTTGACTTAAGTCACTCTGTGACCATAGCTCCCAACTGTCCCTGATTTACAGGGACTGTCCCTCCCTCTGTCCCTCTTTCCTCCTCACTTGTCCCTCATTTTGGTGTGATCTATATAGCTCTATATAAAATGCACCAACTAGGTGTTTTGGGTTTCGTTAACACTTGCTTTGGCTTCAACGCACATTAAAGCCCCTACTGCTTCAACAAGCTTTTATGTTGTGTTTTTGGGGCTTTGGTGGTGCTTCAATGAGGCTTCGGTGGTGCTTCAATGAGGCTTTGGTGGTGCTTCGATGAGGCTCTTTTGAAGCTTTGTTGAAGCTTGGCCAATGCCCTGTGTATTTGTTGATATCTCACACCTGCAATTTCTCCAAAACAAAGCGAAGCTAAAGCTGACTTACAGCCTCTGAAAAGCCGCAGGTACTTCTAGCGAGCTTCATACAAGCTTCCTCATAGACTTCTATGGAGGCGTTGAAGAGGCTTTGAAGCCTGGCTAAAGCTACATGGAGTATAATTTTTGATGCAAAGCTGAAGCGAAGCAAAGCCAATGCAAGGTGTAAACAGGACTGTAAGCTAACCATTTTATTTAGTGACAGGGGCTTTGACTGGCGT
Organism: Glandirana rugosa; assembly: GCA_018402905.1. NCBI lineage: Eukaryota > Metazoa > Chordata > Amphibia > Anura > Ranidae > Glandirana > Glandirana rugosa. Next base: position 1,024,684 of record BLSH010515420.1, read on the forward strand.
TAAGAGAGCTTTAACAAAGCGTGTCTGACGCCCTGTTTTAAAGCAAGTGTAAACAAGCCCTAACAGTGCTAACTTTTTCATCCAATTTCTAAATTGTTGCATTTGTAAATTCCAAAAATAAATATAAAGGAATAGTAGTGGTAAAAAAAAACACTTGTGGGTGTAACCAATCTTTTTGTGTACTATTCTCCTTTAAGGGATGGAGCATGGTAGGGTGTGTCCATGCACATACTTTTGCTAATAGGTGTCATTCATTCCCATCTCAGAAAGTTGGGAGGTATGTCTGTGATCGCATTTTTTTTTTTTTTAACCTGTCTGGTCTCCCATCCCTAGTAGTCTCCATAAGTAAAGAGATTCTCATCACAAGCCCCATAAGGTCTTCCCTGAGCTGGGAACAAGATTCAAGAGGATGACCCCTTGGATCCCTTCTTCTTACTGTGGTGGATATGTGTCCTGCTGTGATTGGTAGGGAGATTTTTAAGCAGTGACAATGATATTAATGCCTCTGCACAAGGTGACAACACAGAAGTAAATTCCTTGCAGGTGAAATAAGAGTTGTCACCCTGCAGGGGAAGGGAGTGAACGTGCAGTATCACCAGGTATTTAATATTTTAAGAAATTCACTATGGGAAAAATAAAGGTGGCAATCTATATTTGTTGCTGATATTTTTAGATACTGCTTTTTTGTGTGCATTTAGTTATATTTTAATAGGAAGGAGTGAAACAAATAGTGTTGTATATGTTTGCCTTTGTGGCTATTCCTTAGTATCGAGCCATGAGTACTGTATATATACTGTATATGTATAGTATATGTTTGGTTTTACGAGTATGAAAGCCCTCCTTATAACTCTTGGCTACAGGAATTTTAATGAACCAACACTTGAGTGAAAATCTTCTTGCCCTCGTGTTGTTGAAACTTAGAACCTGATGGCAGATAGGCATAAGCCGCTTGGCATTTACTTCAGCCTCCAATAGCCCAACATTCATCTTGCATTGTTTCTTCTTTCTATTTTTTTAGCATTAATTTATTTTTTACAGCAGAATTTGCTTTTAATTTAAAAGCTTTGCATGTTTGCAGATTTACTTTAGAAAGCTATAAAATTATATTAGCCCTAGCTTGGAAATTAGGCTCCAGTTCAAATGCCTGAAAATCATATTACCCAAAGCTTTTAAAAAAATATATGGGGAACGGAAAGCATTTTTGGCAAGTCTAACAGGTAAATTCATTTCTTCTTAGGCCGTTTGTTTGTGTTATGCTGCAGCCATAAATATCCATCAGTAAGCCGATTACATCGGAGGGGAGACAAAGAGCAAAAAATGAAAGTATTTTCAAAAGTTGGCTCAAATAAGTTAGATATATTCTACACCTCTATTGAGAATTTAGCCTGAACATGTCAGACAATGCTGGGTAAGGCTGGCCATACATTATACAATTTTCTTCTACAACTTTCCTTTAGATTTATCAAAACCATATAATATCAGGTCAAACCTAAACACTTTCAATTTTGTATGCAATCAGGCAGGCCCTTTCACTACATAGTTGAAGGCAAATCTAAAGGAAATGTAACAAGAATATTGTACAATGTATGGCCAGCTTAAGAACAGATATCCCAAGGTGTTCCTTTGTTAGCCAGTAAACCCTCCTCTGTGCCTCTCTGAAATTAGTCTCACTCTGTCACCAGTGCCCTTACTTCCAATGTATTTATTGGTTTTAAGCCACAACGTAAGAAATCAAAAGCAAGCATATAGGTCACCTGCGCAAGGGGCTAAGGAATGATCAGGTATTACAGAAGAATCCAAAAGACATACAAACATAACAATCGTAGTTAAACCTTCATTTGATTCGGATGATATTGAAGGATAATTAATGTGAAATGTAAAGAATAGGGAAGGAAAAAGGCCATACACCACTGCCTACTCAGTCATCCCAGGGGTGGCCCAACTCCTGAGACCAACACCAAAGGATGGAGTCTGTAAGAACGAGAAGAAAGAAGAACCAGAAAGAAGGTAGGAGGGAGTCTAGAGAAGGAAGGAGAAAGAGGAAGGAAAAAGAGACTCAGATACGCCATCGGAAGCAGTCAGAGATGGCCCAAACAGGCCGGTTGAAGTGAGGGAAACTCAGACCGTCTAATAGAACTTCTAACCTGTGTCTACTCATGCAATATGAAAAAAAAATGTATCTAAATACACTTTCAGCACTAAGCATACCCGATTACCACTTTCTTGTCCAATCAGAGTGCTAGTATCAATGGTCAGTAAGGCTATCCTCAATGGACAGTTCAGTGCAGCTGATCTAAAGTGAAGGAAGTCAGGTTCATAATAGCAAAGTGACACTAATGTCACACAGAAAAGACTTTGCTGGCTAACAAGTACACAGAGTTCAGCTTTAAAGAGTACGTATAGTTAGGTAAATATGAAATATTGCATATTAATATTTTGCAGCCTTATATTCAGCCAGAAGGTGGAACTGTATTCTCATGTTTCTCATCAGTAGCATGTTTACTTTTCAGCTGTGGTGGGAAGTCCTGCTGTTGTCAGTAATAGGTGGGTCATCTCATGACAGCTCGGTCTGAGGGGTTCATAAAGGGAACTGCAGAGCAAGCTGGCTCTTTAGATAATCCATAGTGCTCTGGAAACCCTTTGTATTAAATGTTTGTAAAACACAGATTTTTTTAGTAGGATTGAAAACCAGATATAGATAGCAGATCACTACCATGGACACCTACAGCAGTGTATCCTTAACTACAGACAAATCAAAATTTTATGTGATGTTCCAGTTCAGAATGTCACCATTGCCTGGGGAAGGGGCCCACTCACAGAGTCTTAAATGTCTCAGATTTATGTGACTAATAAAAGCTCTGGACGAGCATACGATGTACTGGGATCCACGCAGCTCCCAGTTCAAAATAGACATGGGATTTTGTCAGTATTCAGTTTTATGTATTTTTATTAAATGGTTCTCTGTTAACTAGAAAATAAAGTGAATGCATGTCATTCATCTATGGTAATGTGAGCTGCATTCGGGAATAAGCATTAAAGTGGCATTTATGTATCCATTCAAGAGGAACTATATCTTGCAGGTAATTTGTAGGATAGTTAAACACCGTCCATCATCTTCACTTCTCTCCAGGAGTAAAGTCAGTGGGCTGAAAATGTGGTTGTGTCATTCTTTACATACTTATGAATTCAGATAATTTCTGCTTTCATTTCAAAAATGATATCAATTTACACTTCACATTTACTACATCGATCACGGTGACGTTTGTAACATTCCCTGCAATCTTCTACCTGATCTACTTCTTGCCATTTAAAGATAAGCCAACAAACATGCAATTGGCTTTTATAAAAAAAAATATCCTTAAAGCTACATTGACATGATCCCAAAACTGCACAGAACTTTAGATATTCATAACCGTAGTTTCAGTTTCTATGTTTCAGTTTCTATTCAAATGCATTAGTCCTAGCCTTTGCTTTCAGACATTTTAGGCTTTAAGGCCTGGTTCACACCTATGCAGGTTGCAGTTTGCATACCCCAGATGCATTTTGCATTTTTCAATACACGTTTTTAAACCATTGAAGTCTATGGAACCAAAAACCAGAAAAAGTCCCTGGCCCGTTCCATAAAATGCACAGATGTGAACATGACCCATAGGAAACCTTGTTAAATGGATTATAGTATGTTTCTGCAAAACTTAAAATGCACTAAAACATGCATAGGTGTGAACCAGGCCTAAATGAGTCTGTGACCAGGTTATGGACATTTAAGTAGTTCCATAATTTTAGCAAATGAGCTTTAAAACGTCACTGGCCTCTATAGCTGCAGGCACTGTGGAGCAATGCATACTCAAAGTTAACTGCAAAAGCACTGAAGTCATTCTCCAGCACCCCAGCAACCCCATCAATGACTCAGCAGCTCAGCTCCCCCTGCTTCCTCCTCTCAGCAGTAACTCAGCATCTCACCTTCCTTCCCCTCCCAATAGTGGCTTTTCAGCGCAGTTCCCCTTCTCGGTTCCAGCAGTGACTCAGCAGCTCAGTTCACTCCGAACCCCCTTCTAATAGTGACACTGCAGCTCAGCTAACCCTACTTTACTCTTCCAGCTATCACTCAGCAGGTAAGCTCCCCCAGCTCATCCCTCCCAGTAGTGACTCAGCTAACCCTACTCCCTCCTCCCAGCAGTGAATACAACTGAAACAAATACAGACCTCCCTCTATTTGTTAATCTACACATGTCTATATTTAATGTAATGACAAAAAAATGGAAAAGTGATCATTTAAAAAAGCCAAGGATACCAAAAAGTGAGGTAAACAGTGCTCTCACATGGTGATTATACTAAGCATGGTGGCCTAGTGGTTGGCACTTATGCCGTGATGCACTAAGCCTTAGATTTGAATCTCAGCTAGGATGCTAGCTTCCTTGGAGTTTGCAGGCTCTGCCTGTGCTTGTATGGGTTTCTTTCCACACTTCCAAAAATGCACTGGTTGGTAAACTGGCTCCTGTCTAAATTGGCCATAGTTAGGGTTGCCACTTTTTCTTCAAGCCAAACCCAAACACTTTAGCGGCACACAGCAAAAGAAAAATGTAGCATACACTATAGGATTGTAACAGACCCGGGTGAATCCCGAACGGTGACAACCCTAGCCATAGTATGTGTATGTATGTGAGACCTTAGATTGTAAGCTCTTGAAGAGAGGGATTAATGTGAATGTACAATATATAAAGTGCCCCATAATTTATTAGTACCATATAAATACCTGTTATAAATATAGTGCAGATCAAATAGTTATTTGAGCTTCCAACTGATATAGCAAAATGAGAGGGTAGTAAGCGAGAAATCCTTTCTATGAGTCTTATCAATAATAAATCAGAACTACACTGCATCACAGCACCACAAACCAAAATTGTTTAATTCAATTTTAATATTCAAAGCAAACTCCCCCATCCACCCATGTTTCCGTGCTTTATTTTGCTGAGAAATCAATTTGAAAAACACCCCCTAGTACATGGGTGCTCAACCTGTGGCCCTCCAGGTGTTGTGGAACTAAAAGTCTCACGAGGCATTGCAAGACGCTGATAGGATGACTCCCAAAGCCAGAGGCATGTTGTTCCCAGTGGCGGCCACTCCAGTAGGGGCACAGGGGCACTGCCCCCCAATCCATGCGCCCGGCCCCTAATCTACATGCAGGGCGCCAGATGCATGGATTTCAATGGGTTGTTTTTTTTTTTTGTTTTTTTTTTAGAAGCACATGATTAGAGCCTGAGGCTCTAATTGGCTTCAATTGTGAGACATTAGAGAATTAATATTCGCTAATGTCTTCCTGCTTCTCCTCCTGGCCAATCAGGAAGCGGGCTCTGGGACCCAATTGGGCAGAAATCCTAAAACCCAATTGGCCATGAGTCCTAAGCCCTGATTGGCCGACAGGAGACATGGGGGGGGAGCCGCGACCTGGATGGGGTAAGTGTGGGGCTGGCGGGGGGCCTGACGGGCGATCGAATCGGTGATTGTTTGAGTGACAGAGGAGGGGGAAGCGTCGATCGATTGGGGCGACGGGGGTTGGTTGGCTGCCCCCCCCCCAAAGAAAATTGAACACAGGGGGTGTGTTTAGCTGAGAAAACCCCTCCTCCCCTCCTGAAGACTCCTGGGATATATGACATCATTGCCTAGGCCTGGAAACCAGAAAGTAACTGAAGAGATATATGAAAAAAGTTTAAACCAAGTAATTATAATATATTTTACTATCTATTTACTAATGCTATCAGCATAAGGATTACAAATTGTCAATGTTGATTGAGAAAGTGAAGTTTTACTTTAAGCAATCATTTTTCTATGGAATAAATAAGGTTTTTTTTCCCTGCTACATTTGGTAGATGTAATGCATCTGCTGGCCAAAGAGTCCAGTTGACATTCCGATCCTGCTGCAATGGTCTCCGCTTCTCCAATTTCTGGCTGCCACCTGATTCTGGCATGGCACAGCGTTCCAGCTTCCCTGGACATCTACACATTATAATAATGCTCCGTAATATGTCTGTGCTGTAAGCAGCACTTGTGTTCTGTTCTTCTGCAGCCCGCTCGTCTGTGCCATCAGTCGCCAAGTATTCCTGGTGTTGCTGTCATGGGAATCTCTTTGAGCCATTCCTTTCTCTTGGCATGTTCATGCCTATCACACACTTGGCATGTCTTTTATTGTAATACGCTCATTACGGCAGTCTAATGTGAAGCAGATGTCATTACATACTATGCGGCACCACTCTTAGATGGCGGGTGGCAGAAGGGGCCTATGTAGAGCTGTAGGAGCAGGGATTGCAGCTGAACTTCCCCTTCTGTAACCTTTCCACCCTAAAAGAGGCTTTGAAATAGATAGAAACCCCAACTAAATGACATTGCTTTGCTGAAATATCATAAACAACTGACATTTTTAAAACAATAAACAGGTTTTTTTTTACCTTTTTTAGGCGCCATGCACACTGAAGCTGTTAAACGGTCGTTTTTGGGCATTTGGGCGTTTTTTTTAAACAGCCCATAAACGGCCCTCTATGTTATCCTATGTGTCCACGCATACATGGACGTTAATTGTCGTTTATCAGCACTGCCGTTTATGGGCTGTTCTCAGAACGCCCTAAAATCGGGTTCAACAGTCGTTTTTCTGACCACAAAAATCACTGACGCTCAAAAAGCGGCTCACCAGTGTTTTTGGACATTTTTGATCCATTGAAGAAAAAAAAAAAACGCTCAAAAACGTTACTGCATTAACGCTGATAAAAGCTGAAAAACTCACTACAAAGCTACTGACATTTTTAGATCGTTCTTTTACCATCCAGTGTGCATGGATCCTAATACTTTGTTGCATCTCAGTGCTGCTGATCCCCTGTAGCCTCTTTGTAGCTATTTCCTGTCTACATACACTCAAGCAACAGTTGCCTGACATTTCCCAGGGTGCGTTTCCTGATTGGCACCTGTTGAAACAGCAACATGTAGTCTCCATCGTAAACCTTTGTGACAGGGTGACAACACAGGAGCAATAGGGAGACTGACAAAGTGTTGTTACGCCATAACAGGAAGTGCCTGAACATTGATCTTTATGGCAGGGTCACCAGATATTATTATAATAAAACCTGCAGTTTAAAGTCTAAACATCATGAAAACCTTTTTTAAACACATTGTCATATAAAAGCTTAAATTCGATTTAAGTGATTGCTTTTAGATATATTTAACCACGTGCCTACTGGCCACTTTCACCTCCTTCCTGCCCAGGGCGAGTTTCAGCTTTCAGTGCTGTCACACTTTGAATGACAATTGGGTGGTCATGCAACACTGTACCCAAATAACATTTTTATCATTTTTTTTCACACAAATAGAGCTTTCTTTTAGTGGAATTTAATTTTTATTGTTTGCTAAACAGACGAAAAAAGACAGAAAATTTGAAAAAATAAAAACTTTTTTTCGTAGTTTGTTACAAAATTTTGCAAACAGGTCATTTTTCTTTATCACTGATCTGCGCTGATGAGGGGTCACTCATGGGCACTGATAGGTGTCGCTGATGGGCACTGATAAGCAGCACTGAAGAGCACTGATATGTGGCACTGATAGGTGGCACTGATAGGCACTGGTAGATGGCACTGATAGGCAGAATTGATAGGTGACACTGATGATGAGGCACTGATGGGCACTGATTGGCAGCACTGGTGGGCACAGATTGGCACTGCTGGTGGGCACTGTTGGGACTGCACTGATAATCAGGACACTGATAATCAGTGCCCTGATTATCAGTGTATAGAAACAAACAGGATCCTAGGGCTGCCTTAAGAAACATACCCCTGGCAGGAAAGGAAATAGCATGGACTATCTCGATACTCAAGGACTTGACAATAGTTTGAATAAAATTGTTTTACAATTTATTGAAAAAGAGATAAAAAGACAAGAATGATTTTAAAAACAATTGTTACAGCTGTGCAGATATATCTAAGGACTTATCGACAGTCTCCAGCAAGAGCTGGGGATATTAGATGTAACAAGCCTTGACAAGATTCTCAACATGTTTCGCGGGCTGAGCCGCTTCCTCGGGAGAAGTCAGTCATTGTCATCTAAAAGATCAAAAATATCAAGGATAATAAGCCGTAACATATGATGGGAAATACAGAAACAATTGGTAAAAATAGGGTTTGGTGATATATAGAATATCAGTGTAGCTGTCCCTTTAACTCAAGCCGGTTATCAGCTCTCTTCTCCTCTCCTCAGCATGAGGAAAGGAATGCTGATAACCAGCTTGTGTTTACATCATGATCAGCTGTCAGTGGACACAGCTGATTATGTGGTAAAGGGCCGCTGTGATTGGTCCTTTACCCCAATCTGTGATCAGCTGTATCCTAAGAACGCAGCGATCAGAAAGCATGCCACAGCACGATCATGGGAGGGCATCAATGGATGCCCTCCTGGTAAAGTAAGCCTTTGCTGTAGCTGTCTTTCAGCTATAGCATGGATGGGAAGTGGTTAAAGTGTAACTAAGGGCAATACTTTTTTCTCATTTTGGATAGAGCAAAGGAGGGTTATAACCTTCATCATTTTTTTTTGCCATCTGTACTCCATAAGGCTTTCACACTTGTGCGACTTGGAACTGCAAAGTTGCATGACAAGTCGTACCCCATGATTTTCAATGAGCACCATTCATATCTGTACGACTTCAAGTCGCACCAACTTCAAAGTAGTCCCTGCACTACTTTGGTCCGACTTTGATGCAAGTTGAGGTCCATAGACCTCAAGTTTACACAGGCATTCTCTGAAATTGCGTTAAAATCGCACCCACTAAATCGCCGCAAAATCATGCGACTTTCAAGTCGCGGCAGTGTGAAAGGGGCCTAAGGGTGATTTCCCTTCACTGTCCTATAGCCAAAACAGGAAGTGAGAGGAAATCCCTCTTTCTCAACTCCAGTCCTCAAGGCGCCCAAACAGGTCATGTTTTAAGGCCTATTTTCGTTTCACTGCCTTAGTAATTACCACAGCCTGAGGGAAATCCTGAATACATGACCTGTTGGTGCGCCTTGAGGACAGGAGTTGAGAAACACTGCTCTAAAGTGAGGGAATTCAAAGCTGATGACATCTTCATCTGGATTGCTGGTCACATCTTCATCTGGATTGCTGGTGAAATCTTCATCTGGATTGCTAGACATCTTCATCTGGATTGCTGGTGACATCTTCATCTGGACTGCTGGTGACATCTTCATCTGGACTGCTGGTGACATCTTCATCTGGACTGCTAGTGACATCTTAATCTGGATTGCTGATGACATCTTCATCTGGATTGCTGGTGAAATCTTCATCTGGATTGCTGGTGACATCTTCATCTGGATTGCTGGTGACATGTTCATCTGGATTGCTGGTGACATCTTCATCTGGACTGCTAGTGACATCTTCATCTGGACTGCTAGTGACATCTTCATCTGGACTGCTGGTTGACATCTTAATCTGGATTGCTAGTGACATCTTCATCTGGACTGCTGGTTGACATCTTCATCTGGACTGCTAGTGACATCTTCATCTGGATTGCTGGTGACATCTTAATCTGGATTGCTAGTGACATCTTCATCTGGACTGCTGGTTGACATCTTCATCTGGACTGCTAGTGACATCTTTATCTGGAATGCTGGTGACATCTTAATCTGGATTGCTAGTGACATCTTCATCTGGACTGCTGGTTGACATCTTCATCTGGATTGCTAGTGACATCTTCGTCTGGATTGCTAATAACATCTTCATCTGGATTGCTAGTTACATCTTCGTCTGGATTGCTAATAACATCTTCATCTGGATTGCTGGTGACATCTTCATCTGTATTGCTAGTGACCTCTTCATCTGGATTACTGGTGACATCTTCATCTGGAGTTCTGGTGACCTCTTCATCTGGAGTGCTGGTGACATCTTCATCTGGATTGCTAGTGACATCTTCATCTGGATTGCTAGTGAGTCTTTACTGGGAGCTGTCATTGACCATTCTTAACAGGGCAGTCTGTGCAGTAGCAGACATCGTTAGATCCAGACGCAGAATGGCCATATTGCATTATCGCTGTACAACAGCAAAGACGGCCCAGCTGGATCACATTTGGCATAATTAAACGTGCTAATAGAAAAGGGAAAGTTTACTAAAGCAAAGGGTGTGCACAAGTGCAGGATAAGTGCTGTCTTATCCCCTTCCCTGCCAGACATGGCTTGTATTGTGTGACAGAGCTGTGCCAATCTCAGACTGGATGGACAGAAATACTAATCCTTTTGCAGATACACAAGCGCTCTTATATGTATTCCATCGCTGTGCCTGCCTGGAGATCAGCATACACAAGGGGTATGCAATCCATCTGACAACTATCATTATGTGAACAAAAAGACACATTTTTTTCACCTGCATATTTGTTTCTCTTCCAGGGAAATATTCAATATAGTGGCAAGCGATTATGCTAGTTTCTCAGAGTTAAACAGAGTTCACAATCCCATCTTGTTACAAAATAAGATATCTGTTTCAGGGGAATAAAACGCACGCCTACCAATCTGTTTAGTTTTTTCCTAATCGATAGAATTCTTTTATAACCAAGTAGCTGCTGGCTCAGTACAATACTTTAATCCTGCTTTTATCTGGCTCTGACAGTGCAGAATTGTTTTCTGTAGTTTTGAAGTGACTTGTGTTTGCTGCGGGAGCATCTCGGTGCACTTTCCCATAAAGGTCATTATGCTATTTATGCACCAGAAAGCGTATGTCTGTTGGCGCTGTTATAAACAGCTTGGCGGTTTCGGCGTCTTTTTCATTTTGCAGTACACTGTAATGGAATTTTGGTTAGTCACTTTATGTTTTAATTATTTTGATTAACACAATCCTTAGATCCTGTTTAAAATGAAGTCTGGTTTAATTGTTCGCTTTTAATAGTACAACAGATACAGTATGTATTATATAAGTTTTATCTACAGGCTGGCAATCAATTAGATGATGATGTAACCCATGGCAACAATTCCAGAAAGTTATTGGTGTTTTTATTCACAGAATGATACGTAGTTGTTCTATGGTTAATCATACTTTTTTTTTCTATTTTGTCAGGTATAGAACCCTCTACAATAGGTAGGTGCTTAGTAGTAGATTTTTGTGGAGAGTAGGAAAAATTTAGTCAGGCCTTACTGAGATTCAGGCCTGATTGTTTTGATTCTGGGCAGGGGGTGGCCCAGGGAGGACTGAAGACTGCAGGAAGCAACACCCCTTGGTTACCCCTCCCCTCTTCTTCAGAAAGTTTTGGAAAAGGGGATGGGAAGAGGAGGTGATGCTTCCTGATGTATTTTAAAGAACCTTGACCAATCCCCAACTTGAATTGGCGGGGGGGCAGGCCTCCTTAAATTCTGTGGTCTGCCCAGTGGGGGGAGGAGAAGTTTGGGTGGAAGAGACGGAGATGAAGTAGTGTGGAGGCTGTCAGGGCCTGAGGGAGCCCCTAGTCTGGGGGGGGGGGGGTGATCTCAGCCTGGGAGAGCTCGGGTGCAAGAGATCCTGGAGGAGAGGCACAAGGGCGAGCGGAAGAAGACAACAGGAGTGAGAACACTACCAGAAAGATCTCCGGGAGGAACTACAAGTAACAGTGAGTGACCAAGGGAGTGAAATGCACAAGACAGATTGGGAAGATTGGGAAGAAGACAGTCTGGAGAATGTGCAGGAGGAGATTGGGGCTTGGTGTCATGGACAGTGTGCGGGTGGTGTGCAGGTGGCCTGGGAGTTGTAGTCCACCTTTGGCTAGCTAGCACCAGCTAACTGATTTTGCTACACAAGGGGAACCTCAAACCCATATCCACAAAGGGTGGTCCGAAGGCCTAAAAAATCTTCATCAGGTCTCACATGTGATAGCTAGGCCATGCAAGTTTGTTTGGAGGCTGGTCAATTTCCTTCCAGGCCTCACCAGTGAGAATCAAGAAGTGTGCAGGAGAGAGGGATTAGGAGTTATCAGAGAAGTAAGAAGTGTGCTGGAGTGATGTCGGAGAAGTGTTTATACTGGACAGTGTATATAGTAGTGTACAGAACTGTTTGATCTTTGGGCATCCCATAACTACCCCAATCCCTATCCAAGTTTAATCCCCAAATAAAAACAACAAAAACAAAAAGCCAGGCTTTTTTCTAACTCTGGATGCCAGTAGGAGTGTGATTGAGGGCAGTTTTGAGCAGGTGAACCACATCAACCAGCCACCCCTGAGGGGGCCATTGGCTACAGAAGGTTGCAGGGCTGCAGTTGGGAACCAACTGAAACATTAAGATAAAAGTACAAAAAAATCAATTATTGGTTACTTGCAGCATTTTTCTTTTCCATAAATGATTGCACTGTGCCTTTGAAGTTGCTAGCAAGTTTGACTAGTCAATTCGGTGGCTCAGCCCCCTCCCTCTTCACATTTAATACTCCTTTCCACTTCTGGGAGTGTCTGTTTAAGCCTGGTACACACGGGTCAAAAAAAAAAAAGGCTGCCGATTGGGATTTGATCGGCGATCAATGGCTGCAAATGCAGAGAGTTCGCTGTACTAACACCACATAGTTAAGCCTAATACACACGGGCTGAATGTCAGGCGGCATTGGCATGTTCAATAGAAACCGGTGACATTCAGGCCATGTTTATGGTGGCTTCTGTTGAAGAGTCATAACTGAAAAAGGTCTGCCGATTTGCTCCTGGTCAGCGCTCTTAGCCATTGGCGGAGGGCCACCCCCCTGTCAGAACACAGAAGGGGAGATCGCTGCACTAACATCAGTTTGTTAGTACAGCGGCTCCGACCTGAGCTGTCAGTTGAAAAAAAACTAGTATTGTGTACGAGGCTTTAGTATAACGAGCTCCTCCCAAGTGCCTCAGGTTTTTTTTCGTTCATGGTTGAACAAAAACAAAATGCCTGTGTGTACCAGGGCTTTACTGTCTATGCTGGCCCAGCTACTTTGCCCCTCCCATCACCTCCCTACATAATATTATATGTAGCTGCTAAAGGAGACACAAAGGGGAATACTATAGGGTGTCACTTGACTGACAGCTCTGAGTCTGCTGAGGCATCACATCAAAGATGGTAGCACGCAACAGAATTCTCAGGGTTCTAGACTTGTCTTTGACTTGCCTACACAAGGGAAGCCTTTACAGGTGTATAACATGCCTAAAATATCTCTGAGTAAGCCCTTTGATAGGTGAAATGCGTTTCAAGATGTCATTGATGTGTGGCCAGTTACATTTGGCATTACATATGCCTAGATATGTTAAACCCATATAAAATCTCATGGAGAGATTGTTATGGAAATTAATGGTCCGGTAACAGGGTTTTTTTTAAAGTACTGTATATGTAAACCCAATCACTAAAATCTCTTAAAATGGTTAAAATGTTCAAAAGCCTGGAGATCATACTATGAAGATCCTTATTTAGGCTCCTCCTTTTGTGGGTCTCCTACACCGTCACCCTGGCTTATGATGGGAACTATCAGGCCCCTTTCACATGGGCGAACTGATTGGGTCCAACTGTCTGTTTTTTAGGCGGACCCGATTGGACCATCCATTGCTCCCTATGAAGCAGCAGATGTGAACTAACATGTGTCTGTTGACACCTGTCGATGTCTGATCTGATTCTATCTGCTAAAAACAGATGGACGAGGGATCCATTTCTCAACCAGTTGGCGGATTGGATGACATTCGGATGGAAAAAGACAGGCTGTCCGCTTACATCTGACAGCCCATAGAGGACAGTCGACTGTGTCTGTGTCCGCTCTGCATAAGCAGAATGGACACAGACCTGTCATCTGCCTGCTCAGCGGGGATCAGAGGACAAATTCCCAGTTGAGCAGGTGGATCCGCTGGCAGCCTCCGCACGTCTGCAGATAACAGAGGTGCATGCAAGTGTTCATCAATGCCTAGCCTTACAAATGCAGCTTACATTTATGGATTTGTGATGTAACTTCCTTTTATGAAAGAGAAGTTCTAATTGCTTGCCGTAAGTTACCACATATTTCATATGGCTATTTCCAAAGTCATGCCTGCTGATGAAGTAATGCTGGCCATACATGGGGCAGTTTTGGCAACAATTAAAAGATTGCATGAAATTGCAAGGGCTAATCTGCTATGTGCTTCTGTCAATCATTTCTTGGTTCAGAGCGACAATCAAAATTTGGGAGAAAATTGATTAAAAGTGCCTTTTGTTCGGCATTGTGGTTGTTTAAACCAATTTGCACTTTAGCTTCCATCTTTGGTTGACCTAAATCATTTGGCCTGTGTATTAATTGACAAGTATATAACTTTCTAACTGCTGGTCATACACAGCAATTTTCATAAAATCTCAATCACTTTAAACTAGCTTTTTAATGCTAATACTATTGAATGTGATTGGAAAAAGAAAAGGCAGCCTTCCTTTAAATCCTCCAATTTATTGTTAAGCTTTAACCAATTTTATGGATCAAAATAAATTAAATACATTGAAAGAATACTTGTGATCGCATGAAAATTGACTGAAAACAGGTACTCTATCAAGCAATCTGATAGAAAGAGATTGGATTTTTCATTGCATTTAATTTGGATTTTTCAAACTTGAATGTAGAGCGGTTGATTGAAAATAGTGTAATATTCATTTGATTACCATTTGAATGGAAAATAAAATCGAAATTGAGGCCAAGCGATCAGATTTCAATGTAAATTGTTAGCTATAAGCTTTAAGCCAAAAACAGTTTTATGGAACATTTGAACATTTTACTCCTTGTTTTGTAAAAAAACAAAAATGAGCAAAAACATAAAATGGTGGTTTTGATGGACCACAAGGCGATGCGATCAAAACAGTCATGATTGAACCCAGCAGAAAATTCCAATTGCCTTTAAAGACACTTGTTTTTGTATTTTACTGTTTTCATGTCGATCTTATAATAAATTGTTTTAAAGCTGTCAATTTATTGCCAAAATTTGACTTTATAATCATTCAAATTTCGGTGATCCATTGAATTGATGGGAGATTGCTTAAATTTTAGGCATTAACATGATCCTATTTGTCACCGTCTGCGGAAACTAATTGAAACTGATTGAAAATGAATGACGATGGACACGTGTATGGCCAGATTTAGGGTTAAGGCTTGGCAATACTTTTATGTTTTGAATTCCCTTTAGATCCATCCCTTGCCCCTCAATGTAAAATAAATCATAGGAATACCAAGTGGTGACTTACTGTCTGCCATCCATGTAACACCAAGCTTGTGTTTCCTTATTTAATCCTTTTGCATGGAAGGAAGTTAATGTAACTCAGTAGTGGAATGCAAGTTTGTAATCCCCAAATCAAGATTCACATGCACTATTCCCTAGGCAGTTAGATAATTAAACGCATAGTATGTGCAACTTTCAAAGTGGAGGTCAAGGACTGAGGTGGCGTGTTATCTGATTGGCTGGACTTTCCGTGAACTTTTTTGTAACAATAAGTTTGTAGCATCTGGTACGGAGCATAAACCTGAACAGAGCCTCGGCGTCCTGCTAAACGAAAGAGAGTTTAGTGAGGCACAGTCATTGTTGGAGACTGGCAAGCGTGGCCGGATCATAATGTTACCGCTGTAAAAGTCAGCTGTTCTGCAGCAGTTGGCCCACACTGTGGTGAACTATGTTGTCTCCCGGCCAATGGGCTCATACCAACTTGATAAGTTTTTAGTGTCTATTATTGAACGTCCTGAGTTGTTTCAGGTTGCATTACGACAAGCTGATAGGTTAAATGCACAAATATATGGAACTAACGGAGGGCTGTATACAAATTATCAGTGTACTTCAGACAAATATGAACATTTTGGATTACTTGTTAAAGCCAAGGGTTGGGGATAGCCATCATCCATCTCAGCCTTTCTCAACCTTTCCGATACAGAGGAACCCTGTTAAAAATTACTATATCTACACCTCATGGTACATTAGTGTGATGGTCAGTGGGAAGAATGCTCCTTACACTTGTGGTCATTGGGTAGAATTACCCCCTTACAGATAGCTAAAAGGATCAATGATGTCAGAGGGAACTTATCTGATTATCTCATTGCTGGCATCCTAGGGAGGAACCCTGATCTAGAAACCCTGGCCCAGCTCCTGAAGAGGATTATCACTATGAATGCATTTGCATATACTATATGACCAAAAGTTTGTGAACACCTGACTATGACACCTATATTTTTTGACATCCCATTTAAAAAACCGCAAGTATTAAAAAAGAGTTTCTCCTCCCTTTGCAGCTTCCACTCTTCTGTGAAAGTTTCCCACCTTCTTTATTAAATCAGTCTATTTTTGTCTTTTCTCAAAGTGACAAGTATACACAATGTCAATTAAGGACAATCATCTATGCTTGTTATCTTAAAAAAGGGAACATCTGTGTCCACGAAATGTCAGATTTACAACATGTTTCTCTGAGTAGAAACTTGTGATATATAGCAATGCTGCACCTACCTCAATATCAATAATAACCTTCAACCACAATTCCTATACTTATAAACATTGTAATGTCAATTAATGAAACTATGCGATTTCAATAAATAAAATCCAACTCCACCTCAAATGTGTGAAAAAACCATAACAAAAATACGAATGTGAATAAAATGTCAATTTGCATACATCACAATATAGTCTTACACCAATATATATTTGCGTGGTTATGTCCCAGTTTAGATTTAAAAAAACTCTCAGTCTCTTAATAATAAAAAATAGTAAATTAATAACTTTTCTTCCACATCCAACACTTCTTATGTTCCGCCACTTGTGTTCAGATAGTATCCATACGTAGTGACTCCCACCACCGTTCACCTATGCACTCATCTCAGATGGTGGACCTGCCAATTATATTTAACAAATATGCAGAAGTCTAGATTTCATGACTACATACTTATCCCAGATCAGTTACTCCCTAATGAGGGAATCACAGATGAAAATGATAACTCTTGACCCGGCAAAATGTAGAAATAAATAAACAAAATGTCAAAACTGAATTTGATGAACCCATGACTCTTTTTAACCTCATCTACTATGTAACTATGCAACGATTTACAGATGAACTTTTTTATTCCTCAAAAGTTTTTTGGTGGATTACGCCTGAAAAGATCCAGATTCCATTTGCAGGTTGGACGTGATGGTGATTTTCAATTAACAAGTCAAACAAATGCTAGGCGCTTGCTTGTGCCACATGCAAATTTGCATGTTTTAGCATAAGCTGTCTGATTTGTTTGGTAAATCCTGCTTTTTTAATTGGATTTTGTTAAGGTGGAGGAGGGGAGGCAGCAAAAAATGACATGGGCTCCAGAAATACATCTTGGACAAGGAGGCTGCTAGGACATTAGTCTAAGTTTAGCTCTGGCTTGAAATGGTTGTGGTTTGAATACAGGATCAGATTTTATTTTTATAAACGGTTTCTAGTGTGTAAGAGACCTAGTCCATCTTTGTTACCGCTAACTGTTATAGCAACTAGTCCCAAAGAGCTTTGTAGATAATACCTGACCATTCACATTCTTTCATAGTAGGTCAAAGCATGAATTCTTAGGTAAAGCCTTCCCTTCTGTCTTGCACAGTTGTACAGGCTCCTCTCCTGTACTGAAAATGCTTACAAATTTTACTGCACACTGTGAGCTTCCCACAGGGTACACTATATTAGAAACTGCAGCGAGCCTGCCTCACTTTCTGGCGAGAGAACATCCATCATCATGTTTCATCCCCAGCCTGACTGTCTCCAGCCTGCACCTTTTATTCATTGGATTTCATTTTTTGAATCAGCATCACATGTGGCTGTTACCTAGGGCAGTCTGCATGCAGTCTGCCTAGAATTCCCACTTCTCTAGACTAGTTAGAGATAGAGACTGTGCTGGACTGGTTAAAGCGGTAGTAAACCCGCTGACAAAAAAAAAAATAAAAAAAATCCTGCAAGACAATAGCATAATATGTTAGTATGCATCGCATACTAACATATTATGAAATACTTACCTTAGAACGAGGCCCCCGATGCCCGAGTCGGTCAGCGCTAAGGACGCTGACATGTTTGTCCTCTTCTTTCTTCCGGGTACGCGGCTCCAGCGCTGTGAGTGGCCGGAGCCGCGTGACGTCACTCCCGCGCATGTGCGCGGGAGCTCTTCGCTTCGGCAGCCAGCTCTGAGTTGCCGGCCGCCTCGGCCGGATCGTCAGAGCGCATGCGCCGCTAATGTCAGCGGCTGCATGCAGGGCAAATATCTCCTAAACCAT
>BLSH010515420.1:1043463-1062123 GCA_018402905.1 Glandirana rugosa
TCCCTTTTTGTATAGGATATACACATAAAGTTGAAACATAAATTATCCAACAGACGTCTAGTTGAAATTATTATCCTTTCAGTTTATTGCCTCCTACCTTACCACAAAAGTGGAATCGTGTTTGTACTAATATGTTAGATGTAAAAAATATATGTAATTTCTACTTCAAATTAGACTAATAGACTAATACAAACAACACTCCATCAGCCCCTCCCGCTATCCATGATCTGCTTGGATACTATAGGGAGGCACGGAGACCCAGAGATGATATCACTGGAAGTAAAAGTAGGTCATGAAAGTGGTAAGGTTTTATTTAAATATGTCATTACTATGTTGAGGAGTGCAGATAGGTAGGTGAGGGGCAATGGAAGGCAAAACATAATCAGATAATCAGATTAAACTTCATCTTTAATGTATATAAAAAATGTAGATTGTATAATCATGTTTGTGCTAAGGTGAAAACACCATTCCATCCTCCGTTATTTGACTTTCCTATTATTAAAGTTGATCTGCAGACAACCTATTAAATACAAAGTTGAAATACACATATAGGATATGTTTTTCCCTCCATTTGATTTATGATTTTGTCCAAACCCTGCCTAGCCTGTAATTGGACAGTAAAAGAGCAATAATGACTGAAGCATGAATACTAATGTGTTTAATTGAAAAATCCACTCAATTCTTTGTTAATCTGTCCTATCGTTAAAGTTTAACTCTTTATGTATGGCAACTTTAAAGGGGTTGTAAAGGCAGAAGGTGTTTTATTTGAAATGCATTCTATGTAGCACCCCTCCCAAGCCCGCCCTAATTACTTACCTGAGCCCCTTCTCTCTTTAGCGATATCCACGAATGTCTAAGTTGTCCAGGACAATCCTCCTGATTGGCTGATACACAGCAGCAGCGCCATTGGCTGTCAGTCAAAGTCAGTCAGCCAATCAGGGGAGAGAGTGGGCAGGGCCCGGTCGGGGTTTTGTGTTTGAATGGATATACAGAGCTCCGACTCGGGTGCCGCCATAGAAAGCTGCTGGCTGACCCAAGAAGTGGAGGATCCAGGCTGCTCTGTGCAAAACCAACTGCACAGAGGAGGTAAGTATAACATGTTTGTTTTTTTTAAATAGAAGACTTTACAATCACGTTAAGGCCTGGTTCACACCTATACATTTTTTAGTGCATTTTCAATTTTGCAGAAACACACTACAGTCCACTTAACATGGTTTCCTACAGGTCCCATTCACATCTGCATTTTATGGAAAGGGTCAGGGACTTTTTTCTGGTTTTGGGTTCCATAGAATTCAATAGATCAAAAACGTGTATTGAAAAACACAAAATGCACCTATGATATACAAACTGCAACCTGAATAGGTGTGAACCCGGCCTAAAACCTGTCAACAGATTTGTAATTTTGTCCATCCTGTCCTTTGGTTGACACAGTCTGAAAGCATAGCCAGGTTGGTGACCTGACTTCTTTTTGCTGCAGTTAAGCAGTACAGCTTGGTCACCTCCCTGCCCAGGCTGTGATTGGACAAGGAGGGAGCAGCAGCAGACTAACGAGTCATCCCTCTGTTCTGTCCTACTGTTTATATAGCAGTGCCTGGTTCGCTCAATGTACTGGCCCTCCATTATCCTAGTGCTGTTGTGTAGTGGGTTGTGGGAAGCTGAATCAAATTCAGTTACACTATTTGCATGTAAAATAAATGTAATGATTTTAATGAATACATGACTTTATTCATCTGCCTGGAGGTAAGCTTTCAGCGCAAGCAATTAAGTTTGCGCGTATCCTTTATTACTACAGCACACAGCCTTTGGTGCATATTACAGTCAAGCAAAATCTTTCTCTTTTAGGCACAAAAAAGAAAGATATGATTTTTTTTTTAAACTCTGGCTATAACTCATTAGGAGCTGATAAACTTATCCAGGGAATGTTTCACTAGCTCTCGACACCCAGGAGTGCAAGCACATAAAAAGAACTGGCAGCGGTGAATGAGGTGTTTGTACAAATATATCATGTTTTATCTGAAATCAGATGTTCTTCTAGGGCTTACTTGGCTTATGTCTTAGGAGAGGAAATGGGATTGTGTATCACAAACAGGATCCTGGGTTTTAGGACTGTTATATTGGCTTTCTTGTGCTTTGACAGTGACAGCTTTATTGCTAAAATATTGTAATACTTGGAGATGCAATGAATTGTGTTATGTCTGCTGCCACAAAATCTGTTTAAATCCGCTTCAGTGATATCAGCCCAGACATACCTGCAGCAAAGCTGCAGAGAAACTGCCTGAAGGTAACTCCAGACAAATCGCTAAATGTACCTATGAATTACATATATAGGAGTGTGGTTGCACCTGCCAAAAGATATGTATTTCTGCTCATCCAGTTCTAAGATTTGCACAGCTCTGCCACACAACACAGGGGACTTGATCTTTCTCCACTGCAACTTCGTTTTCACTGGTCTCTTCCCAATCCCGCTCTGTAAATGGACACTGAAAGGAGAAGCAGCACACTGATGAGCTCATCTCTCTGTCACTTTGCTCTCTCCTCCTATTAGCATGCTGCTTGCACTGCAACACAACAGATTGATTGCTGTGCTGCTTCTTCCTTTCCAAGCTGTCCTGTACAGTAGAATACAGGAGAGTCATACCTAATCTAGTTCAAGTACTTACATTGCTTGTATTAAAAACGATTACAATTAATGGTGTATTATTATTATACAGGATTTATACAGCGCCAACAGTTTGCGCATCACTTTACAATATGAGGGCAGACAGTACAATTACAATACAATACAGGAGGAATTGGAGGGCCCTGCTCATTAGAGCTTATTATTAAAGGAGAAGTACAGCCAAACCTCATCCTGTGGATTACCGGACTGCAGTTCATTCTGCACTCCTGTGACCCGTTTTCAGCAGAAAACGTGCTAAAGCCTGCTGTTGGCTGATGTCACACAGCCGTTCCAGACTGGGGCAAGATTGCAACAATGAAGTCAGGATCTGCCCACATGCCTGGACTGGCTCCCGGCTTAGCCTCTCAGCGAGCCGATGAGAGCCTGAGCCGACCGCTCCCACCCCCTCCACAGCCCAGCGCTCCAGTGAGCATTGAGGGGGCAGACCAGACAGCAGTTACTGACAGTCACCAACTCAGGGATCCCAGAGAAACAAGCGATCAGCAGTGTTTGATCGCTCGGGTCTCAGTTTTAGAGCTGGCGAGGGACAGATACAGAATCGTTCTGATGCTACATCCACCTAGGTTAGTATGATTCTGAAAAAAATCAAAACCCCATACTTCTCTTTTAATGATTACAGACCTGCATTTATTTATTCATGGGTGCTCAACCTGTGGCCCTCCAGCTGTTGCGGAACTACAAGTCCCATGAGGCATTGCAAGGCTGACAGGTACAAGCAAGACTCCCAAAAGACAGAGGCATGATGGGACTTGTAGTTTCGCAATAGCTAGAGGGCCACAGGCTGAGCACATATTATTTATGTTTTTTAAGTCTGCCTGGAGTTCAACTTTGAAAGAAAAGTATATTTTATTTTATTTTCCAGTAAACTTACATTTTTTTTATTGTGACTTTGATATTTTCACATACTACATATTCAATATTTTCTTGGTATTTACTGTATATACAGATATGTAATTCCTCTAGTGGTTATCCTTTGAAGAACAGTGAAGGGAATAACCATTGCTGAATGACTGCTAAAATGCACTTCAATGTAAACCAGCTAGAGATTCCGCTGCTTCTCAGATGACCCAATGTATGGCCATGCACTCAATATTAAGCTTTGCTTGTGATTGCTCTGACTTTCCTTGTAGGAATGGGAACCTCTGGTAGTCAGAGACTTTGCTGTCACACTGAGAGATTGGAAAACCTTCTTGAGAGGGTGCATGATCATTTGCTATGGACCAGAGGAGATGAATCAATACTTCCACTGGTGACCTTAACATCTTTCTAGTTCAGTTGAGCAACATAGCTTGGTCAGTGACCCACAACCAGCCTTCTTATTGGTCAATTATAGATCATCAGTATACTGATAATCCCCATGTCCTCCTCTCCTCTAATTATGTATCATGTGTTAGGCTTACAGCTCTGCTCACAGTAATAGGGCCAAGATTTGCTCCAATAACTGCCCCTTATTTTCCAAGTTACAGGGTGCTCATATGAAGACAGATTCAGATAGTGATGAAACATTTATGTAAAGTATATTTAATATTTTTTAATGATTGCAGGACTGGATCAAATTGTGTCTTTGAATGTAAAATACTGGCAAACATCGATTATTATTATTTTATAATTATTATTGTACAGGATTTATATAGCACCAACAGTTTGCGCGTCACTTAACAAAATGAAGGCAGACATTACAGTTATATTACAATTTGGTACAAGAGGAATCAGAGGGCCCTGCTTGTTAGAGATTACAATCTAAGATATCTATGCATACCGATACAAAAAACATTGTATTTCTGTCCATTCAGCCCTGAGATTTATGGAGCATGACCAGAGGGATACCACCTCTTTATCTTTTACAATAAAGGAAAATAGTTGTATTCTCTCTCCACCCACAATCTGCTAATTGAACAGTGAAAAGCAGCAGAAGACTAATGAGATTGTCTCTCTGCTCACTTTGCTCTCTCCTCCTATTATCATGTTCATTGTCAGCACATTTGCATGCTGATTGGTTTCCAGTGTTGGCTCTCCCTCTCCCAGTCTAAAGCCAGCCATAGATGTTCAGCAGGGACCAGCCAAGATTCGAACCATGTATGGGTAGGCTGAATGTACTCGAGTTAATCAATCAACCAGCCTGTCAGATTTTACATGTGATTATTGCTGTCAGCTATTATAGCCGCTAGCAGTAATCACTGTGTTATTCCAGCAGGGATGGCTTCCCCCGCCGGAGAACACAATAGCTGTGGCGGGAGGAATTCTCCATCAACACTATCTGTGCTGATGGGGCAATCAAGCGATTTTCTTTCCTGCAACCTGTGGTGAAAGAAAATCGCTCTATCTATGGCCGGCTTAAGTGATGCTGTACAGGGATTACAAGACGCGGATATCAAGTCAAATTAAGGTAATTAGCTTCATTAAAAAAAATAGTTAAATGATGTATTAATGGATATAGAGCTGCATATTTATATATATACTGTATATTTTATATATATATATATCACATTGCATTATTGCCGCTCTTTGAAAACATATGGGTATCAGCGGTATACACAGTGTATACATAATATATATACTATATATATCACATTGCAGTATTATCGCTCTTTGAAAACACTTGGGTATGAGCAGTATACACAGTATATACATAGTATATATACTATATATATCACATTGCAGTATTATCGCTCTTTGAAAACTCCTGGATATGAGCAGTATACACAGTGTATACATAATATATATATACTATATACATCACATTGCAGTATTGCCACTCTTTGAAAACACTTGGGTATGAGCAGTATACACAGTATATGCATAGTATATATACTATATATATATCGCATTGTAGTGTTATCGATCTTTGAAAACACTTGGGTATGAGCAGTATACACAGTGTATACATAATATATATATACTATATATATCACATTGCAGTATTATCGCTCTTTGAAAACACTTGGGTATGAGCAGTATACACAGTATATACATAGTATATATACTATATATATCACATTGCAGTATTGCCGCTCTTTGAAAACACCTGGGTATGAGCAGTATACACAGTATATGCATAGTATATATACTATATATATCACATTGCAGTATTATCGCTCTTTGAAAACACCTGGGTATGAGCAGTATACACATTGTATACATAATATATATACTATATATATCACATTGCAGTATTATCGCTCTTTGAAAACACTTGGGTATGAGCAGTATACACAGTATATGCATAGTATATATACTATATATATCACATTGCAGTATTGCCGCTCTTTGAAAACACCTGGGTATGAGCAGTATACACAGTATATGCATAGTATATATACTATATATATCACATTGCAGTATTATCGCTCTTTGAAAACTCCTGGGTATGAGCAGGACTTCCTATTTAACCACTGCACCAGCAACCATGACAGTCTTACCTATGCATTTATCTATTTGTTTTAAACTTTCCTGAAGCCGCCTTGTTACAACACAAGGTAAAAGAAAAGGACTAATCGCAGATCTCACCACAGCACGCAGGCAATCTGGAGAGCCTTAGTCTGGACCTCTGCCAAGATGCGGCCTCAGATTGTATCTCATCTCCAGACAAGAAGTCTAATAATCCAGCAAAGGATGAAGAGTGAAATAAAATCTACACAAGGTAGAAAAGCATGAAAAGCATTGCCAGTATGTAGCCAGGCTGATATGTCTATAGGGCACACAGCGACGCCACTGATTAAGTTGTAGGGCTGATCCATCGCCATCCCTTTTTTCAGTATAGAGTGTTTATACAGTATGCTAGATGTAGTAGCATTAGTTAGAAGAGTCTGATTGTATTTATAGCAAAGCTTAAAGGTTCTGTATATGAATAAATTTGTCTTGTATATATAAGTAAGGTTGCATGAAGATTTTTATTTTTTTTTTATTTGAATTGCAAAAAAAAAAAAAAGTACCTTTCCTAATGGTTTACCAGTGTTAGGCTGGATTCACACCTATGCATTTTTAGTGCTTTTTGCATTTTGCAGATTTGCACTACAGTCCATTTAACATGGTTTCCTATGGAACACGCTCTGTAGTGCCAATCTGTAAAATGCAAAAAGCACTAAAAATGCATAGGTGTGAATCCAGCCTTAAAGCTGAAATCCAGATAAAGAAAAATGTAGTTAAGCGATGCGCTTATTAAAAAGATCATTACATTGATTTATCATAAATATCTCAATGGCAACCTGTTATGAGCATTTATACTGGGAGAGGGAGGCACAATGCTCTGAGCTCATTGGGCTCTGCTGCATACGCCTGTGCTGACCAGGAACAGTAGGAGAGACAGGTGTCATCATTGAGGCCCCCTATATCTAGTAAGTTGAGCACCCCTGCTTTGAATATTGCAATTCCACTGAAGGATCTCAGGGTAGTACAGTACAACGTCTGCGTCTCTCTTCTCACACAGATACAGAGTAATGCAATTTTAATGTCTATTAAGGCACTTAGTTCATCACTCTGATGCAAAGGACTTGACGGCAAACTAGAGCAAATGACCCATCTTGCGTGGATGGATTCTGATTTGCTCCAATACTCTTTACCCCATTAGATCACTGGCCTGGTTTTACATTCATTATAGAGACAGTCAGAAAGCCTATATGTGACTTTAAACGGATATACCAAATCCTAGCAATTTCAATTATGTTTCATTGATGTACAGTGATATATACAATTGTGGAAAACATTAGTTCTTGGACTGCCCTATCCAGGGCTTTTTTCAGCAGGAACGTGGGGGAACACAGTTCCGGCACCTCCAGCATTAAATGTGTGTAATGGCAAGAAGTGCTGGGGTGTGCTGAAGGGACATTGATGCTGGCTGCTGGGGGATCTATTGTTCCTGAAGAAGATCTCTTTTTGCATGGTGGTCTATTGTTGCTGGAGAGGTCTATTATTGTTGCTGGGGGGAGAGGGCTTATGTTTCTGGGGGGTCACTTGTTGCTGGAAGAGATCTACTGTTGAGGAGGGGACAATTGTTGCTGGCTGCTGGGCAATCTATTGTTGCTGGAGGGCATCTATTTTTGCTGGGCAGTCTATTGTTGCTGGTGAGGAATCTATTGTTGCTGTTTGGGCATATGTTACTGGGGGTCAATTGTTGCTGGAAGGGATCTACTGTTGAGGGAGGGGGTTAATGTTGCTGGCTGATGGATAGTCTATTGATGCTGGGCTGGCTGCTGGGAGATCTGTTTTTGCTGCCGGGATCTATTGTTGTTGGGGTCCATTGTCGCTGGGGGAATGTCTTGTTGCTGGGACGGGTCTATTGCTGCTGTCTGTAGAAGACCTACTTTACTGCTTTTCTTGTTGTTATTTTAGAATCCCATACAAATTACCACAAAATGATACTTGGTTCTCTATTCTCTAAAAGGGGCGATACTGTGAGGTGGGTAGGGGGTGGAACCAAGGGATGGAGACAAGAAGTGACTCAGAAGGGGAGAGTTCCTGCACCTACTCTCTGAGAAAAAAAGCCCTGGCCCTATCTATCCACTGCCCACAGAGCTCATAGCCATCCATGTCCTCAATTTTCAGGGACCTTCTCTGGTTTTCATTTTTGTTTCTGTGGATTTTTGTTGTTGGAATGTCCCTGGCTTTCAATACTAGACAAAATTACCATAAACATATAATGTTAATCAACATTCATTTAAAATGGTTCTAAAGGCAGAAGTTTTTTTTTTTTTTACCGTAATGCATTCTATGCCTTAAGGTAAAAAACCTTCTCTGTGTGCCAGCCCGCCTAATACTTACCTGAGCTCGTGATCCAGTGATGTGCACGAGAGTCTCGTCTCTCCAGGGATTCTCCCTTCTCTTCGGGAGTCAATCACCGCCAGTGAGCCAATGAGGAGAGAGTGGGACGGGGCCAATCCACAGCTCCATGTGTGAATGAACATGCAGAGCAGCAGCTCAGGAGCGAGCCTGCTTGGGTGCCCCCATTGCAAGCTACTTACTCTGGGGCACTCTGCAGGAGGGAGCACCAACAGGGGACCCCGAAAAGCGGAAGATCGGGCTGCTCTGTGCAAACCCAACTGCACAGAGCAGGTAAGTATGACATAATTATTAAAATAATAAAATTGCCTTTAATATCACTTTAAGCATCAGCATTTATTTAACAATATTTCCAAATAGAGAGTGAAACGAAGCAAACACTGCAGCTCTACTACTTCTTGATTAGAGTTTGAACACTGCTTATTGGCATTCTCAATTCCTTGGATATCTTTTTATATCCCTTTCCTATTTTATACAGTTCAACTACTTTTTCCCGCAGATCCTTTGACAAGTCTTTTGCTTTCCCCATGACTCAGAATCCAGAAACGTCAGTGCAGCACTGGATGAAAGATGCAAGGGCCTGTCGAGTCCAGAACTCATTGACCTTTTATACACACACACTAATTACAAGCAAACAAATCACAGGTGAGGATGGTTACCTTTAATAGCCATTCAAACCCCTTTGTGTCAACTTGTGTGCATGTTATCAGGCCAAAATCACCAGGGAATTTAACTTTTGATCAGGGTCATTTGGGTAGTTTTTTTTTGTCATTATGATTTAAAAAGAGTAAACACAGTTTATTGATAATAAATGGCTTCAGCCAAACACTAACCGTGAGTGAAAGAAATATTTTTGTGTTATCATTCATATTCTCTGAAAAATAGCCAAGAAATCATAAATTCTGCCAAGGTATGTAAACTTATTAGCACAACTGAATGTCTTGGTGAAAAACCGAAACCCTAAAAAAAGTAGGCTGTGTTCAGTTTTGACTGTAGCGTACCTTATAGGGGCAGGATTTAAAGTGAATGTGTACTTTGTTCATGCTTGGCAACGTTACTAGTTCATTTTACTGTATAGACCCTACAGAGCATATATCTACCTGTCCTGCAGGGACACATGTGATGCTCTTCCTGCTGCTTTAGCTTGTAGCACCTGGTGTTAAAATATATTGGGCTGTTTAGCAGCAGATCCGAGCAATGGGGGCTACTCAGGGAAAGTAAGTGCATGATGCTTAGGTTCCCTACAGTAAGTGAACATGTTATTTTGGCCATTATGGGTAAGGCCACTTAAAATGCCTAAACAAAAAAAACTATTCATATTCTACCTTTATAAATGTGTTACAAGCATAAAACAGCTTTCTGGCTTCACACTGCTTCAATGCACTTTGCTAAAGTTCAGCTAACCCATGGTTTTGGTGCGGGTTAGCCTTGATTTCCCATAGACTTCTATGAGGTCCTGCGAATTTGATGTGGTTTTAGAGAGCACACCAAAACTCCTGCATGCTGCATCTTTGGTGCACTTTATGAAACCGCACCAAAAGTTTGGGACATCATAGTAGTCTATAGGTAAGCGCAGCTAACCCACATAAAAATTGTGGGCGTTTGCCTTTGCTCAAGGGACAGCAGGACCGCACCAGGGCAGTGTGAAGCCACCCCTTTTAAGCACAAGTTCAGAAAGTAACAACCTCACTCCCAGCTTCAGTTCCAATGTAGTTTTATGAGCATGCCAACTGCACAAACTAACGCGTTTCACTCGATGTTTACTTGTAGACTAGACTTTTTCATGTGTTTCAGTATGTAATTATAGCATTCAGACCCTTGATCAATTTTTGTATTTTACACATCTGGTTATGCTAACCAGGGCTTTTTTTTTCTCAGAAAATAGGTACAGGAAATCAATCACGACCCCCGCCCCCACAGACACACACACCCTCCAAGCCTCATCAAATAGTGGGTGTGGTCAAATTTCACTACCCGTAGGAGGGTATTAAAGGGGCATTAAATACCAAGAGTGCAGTATGTACAGTGCAGAGTGCAGGGTTCCGGGGGGTTACACACAGAGTGCAGAGTTCGGGGGTGCGCTACGTACATAGTTCAGAGTTCAGGGGTGCAAACCTCTGCATTCTCTGTCCCTGTCCCACATCTCACTTTCACCTCTCTTCAGCTCTGACCTCTGCATGCACCCCCCCCAACCCATGTCCTTAAAATTTCCACCCTGTTCCACATGTCTTACTTTTGTTGTATTAAGCTGAAGCACCCAATTGGCTCTACTACCTCCCCACACACTGTAGTTGACTCTGCCTCTCTCACTTGCGGGCGGTTTCATCTAGTGGTGGCGCTGGCATCTGCAATGCTTCCCAGACACCAGCATCTCCCATGTCCCCATCCTGAACTCAGTGGGAGACACTCAGGAGATTAAATCTGTGGGAGCCATTGGGAGACAAGCTGTCACTTGTAAACACAGAAGCCAGACTTCAGTGTTTACAAGTAATAGTGGTGAGCGGGGAGTAGGGCTGCCACCTCATCCCTTTAACCCTGAGCACAAATTAATATTAATTCTGTGGCTGATTAATGTGGCAATTAAACTCACTTGTGCCTTAACTGCATTACATTAGCCTCAGAACCTGTGTAATTCATATGTGTTTGGGTTAAAAAGGGATGGGGCGAGAACCCTAGCAGGGAACAGGGGGCCTGAGCCAGCTGAAGTTCCATCTGAAAAAAAAAGCCCTGATGCTAACATATTAAAGCACTGACAATCGAAAAAATATATATTTTATATATACTGTACATTCAATAGATAGGACATTAGACACAGTTCACTAACATGGAATATTTACTATAATGGTTGTTATTTCATCCATGTGGCTTTTTTTGCAGCTCTCATTGGCTGTCATTACCGAAAAGCTGTCCTTATGGCAAATAAAGATCAGTATAAGCTTTAGTTTTTACGTTAACTAAAATGGAGAAGTAAAATATACTTTGCATAAGTATTCAAACCCTGTGCTCTATACTGTAAACGTTAAGCTTACAATGGCCTAATAAGGATGCAGTTGCTTTAAAACTGTAATCCACAAGTGACTAGTAGAAATAACTGCCATGTTTTCTGGTTAAATTCCCAGTTATCGATGGGATTATTATTCCGGTTTAAAATCTGAAGGACAGCTGGGAAAATGAAACTTAAATAGCATTTTTCCATCAAGGAGGAAATATGTCAATGCACTAAGTAATAGAAGTTATTTTGAAGGAGATCTGTGCTTAGAGACATGTGTGGAAAGCCATTGCTGACCTTCTCTTAGCCTTCAAATCAATCCCTGGGTCCTACTTAAGTCTCATTTTAGGTCTGATAAATGTGGTCTCAGCAAGCCAATATTAAGTCACACCGCTTTTTCGATAACAGACCCAGGTTATACATGGGTCACTGTCTTTACATGGCACTGTCAATTTTACAATTTGCACAACAGTGTAGGACTCTGCCCGCACAGCTTCATCATTTATTCTCAGAGATCTGTGACATATGGACTTTTAGTTCTTAGTAGATCACAAGTGCGGTAAGCACCATACTCAATGTCCACTGACACTTTCTCCAGCTCTCCAACTGGAAGGCTGTACCTTGGTACAGACAGGCACCAGGAATAAGAGTCTGCAGGGGCCTGGCCATGCACCCGCAATGGCATTGCCCCCACACATTTTTTCCTGAAAAATTATATATATTAGTTTGTTTTTTTTAAAAGGTGGACTTAGCCTTTAAACCTCTGGCATTTGATGGCTGGTGGGCGTGAGGCCTACCGCCCAGCTTAGACAGACATTGAAGCCCCATTAACAGCCTGGGTCTAGGATCTAATTAGGCTCTGCAGGGATTGATTTGAAGACTAACGCAGATACTTGCAGGTACAACAAACATTATCGTGGTTCAGCATAGTTGTTAGAGCAGAAACATTTTACACCAGGCAGATTCATTTTAAGTATCTTGTAGCATCACATCAGATCACAGACAAAAATAACCCTCTCCACTATCAACCCCATGTTCTTTATCTAATTTAGGCATATTGTTATTGCAGCATGGCTTTTTACCTCCCGATCAACAACAGTAGCATGTTTCTTACATGTCGGCATGATAGCAAAGTAGTTGAAGTCTTGTTGTGAGCCTATAAATCATTTAAAAGTTGACCTACTTACTGGAGAACTCTGGCTAAAATCCCAAACCAAACATCAGAACAAAGGCTTTGACTTTTAAAATTGCAGCATAGACATGACACAGACATGATTAATGGCAAGCAATATATGATGATCTTAGATGTCAGCAGAGTTAGAAGATTACCAATAAAATTGGAGTACAGAGTGAGTGTCTTGGACCACCTTGTAAATTAATAATGGGGTCAATGTGGTTTTGGAGTATCTTTCTGATTATTAAATAGCTCAGTAAAAGTTCAACCTTGATTTTTTTTTTCTGTATAAGAGCTGGCTCTCTTGGATCATTAAAGTGATATTAAACCCTCCATTTTTTAATCGCTTTCAGCAGCTGATTTAATCACATATTGAGTATGAAGCTTCTTTATTTTTTAATTCTTGCCTATGTTCCAATTTAAGCTGGACGCCATTACCACTGCTCCAGGTTTCCTGTTTCAGGGTGGCTCCTTCTTCTTGCAGCATCCTATGGAGCCACCCTTGAATGCAGGAAATAGAGTTTCATCTCCCTACACTGTGGGGTTGATTTACTAAAAGTACCAAGTGCAAAATCGAATGCAGCTGTACATAGAGACCAATCAGCTTCCTGGCTTTAGGGCAGGTTCACACTGGTACGACACGACTGTTGTACGACTCTCATCCTACTTTGCCTTGCAACATCAGTCCTACGTAGGTTCTACGTTGGTCCTACTTCATTCCGACTTGAATTATATTTTACTAGTAATGGTGACGATCTGCAATTTTTGTTGGGACTGCGATATTGCAGCGGACATGTCGGACCATTTTGACACTTTTTTGGGACCATTGGCATTTATACAGCGATCAATGCAATGAAAATTACTGTATAAATGTCACTGGCAGGGATGGGCTTAACCTGCAGTGGGCGCTCTAAGGGGTTAACTGTGTTACCTCAGTGTGTTTTAACTGTATGGGGGCTGGGCTAGCTCGGGGAGCCTGTGATCACATCCCTTCCGCCTCTGTCAAGTCACGGCGGGCGGTCGGCAACTGGTTAAACACGTCATGCGACATGTGCTCCTAAAGTCAGAGTGTATGAATGCTTCGGATCTTTGCTTCTGGGGCTGTGGCCTTATGGGCTCATTTATCCGGGGTTTCTAGAATAGAATCTTTCACCTCCTAAGAAGGATTTCAGGACAGGCGATCCCCCAAAACCCAGAAATGACCCTTCTCAACGCTAGACCGGACGGGCTTTCCAAGTCCCTCTTTAAACTGATTCAATTTATACTACTGGGAGCTAAAATTGCAATTGCCAGGGCGTGGAAGAGTCCCTCGGTATCGTTTTATGCGGCTAAACAAAAAGTTTCTTGGATTATGACACAGGAGAGATTGGCCAATATAATCCTCGACTCCTTCCCTAAATTTGATCTAATTTGGGAATCCTAGAAGAAATACCTTAACCTGCCTGTATGATAGTTCAAATGTATTACTTCTTCACTATTCGCCCTGGTGCCCTTCTTCACTTCTCTCACCTCTTTTTATTCCCTATTTCCTTCTCTGTGCTAGCTGTCTCTCTATTCTATGGCTGTTAATTTTTTCTTTACCTTTTTGACTCTAACCATGCAGTTGATGGTTGACCAGCGCAAACTAGCTCCTGATCTAGGTACAGACGTAAGGGTTTGGGCCTATTAATCCTAAGTGTTTAGTCCGGGGCTGTAGTGCAGCTCAGTTTTATGGTTGCCCTAACTTTTTGGACCTCTATAGAAGTAGCAATGACTTTTAGGGCTTCCCTCGTGTTACAGACTCCTTTCTGGGATAGGAAAGATGGGTACCATTCCTAAGAATGTGGAGGGACTCCTGCTACCTGGTTGCCTCCTCAATGTCACTTGACTCACAGCATGATCCCTTTAGGGGTGGGTTTTGGGACACCCGGGATGGTGGGCAGTAGAAGGGAGAGCTAACTTGGATGTCCCCTCTACAGTCTTTTTCAGATCAATAGTTTGTTTCTGTCTTCCTTGCACTGTATATTGCTTCCTAATCGGTCCTGCGAGGCCGAGTTATACTCTTTTTTTTACTCGCTATCATGGTTGAGCCTTAAATGAATATTATGACGATGATCTGTCTATCTGTACTGTTTAAAACTCAATAAAAACTTTGAAACAGAAAGTCAGAGCGTATGTCGTACCAGTGTGAACCCGGCCTTAGGCCTCATGCAGACAGGACGTTTTGTGATGTTTTTACAGCTGCTGTTTTTAGCTGCAGATGTTTTTTCCTACAGTCAATAAACTCCCCATCATGTTATCCTATGTGTTCATGCACACATAGGCTGTTACCAACTGTTTTTGGCTGGGGCGTTTTTGAGCTGTAAAAAAACCCAAGACTAGTGGGCTCTGAGAGACGTTTTTCAGCTGTAAAAATGCTCAAACGCCGATAAACGCGGCTCTCTGGCATTTTTTGGCGGTAAAAATGCTCAAAAAAGCTACTGACGGTTTTATAATGTTTTCTAAACTTTCTGTGTGCATGAGGACTAATAGTCAAAGCTTACTTGAAGAAGCTGAAGTTGGTAGCTAATTGGCTACCATGCACAACTGCACCAAATTTTGCACTGTCTAGTTTTAGTAAATCAACCACTGTGTGCATGAATAGAAACACACAAACCCATGGCTTTGGATGGCAAGGCACTCCCCTATTCCTCCCTCCTCCCTCACTTTAACCACTTGCCGATCGCCGACCGGCATCTGACGGCGGCAAAGTGACTCGATATCACAAACCGCCATCACCTGACAGCGGCTACGATATCACTCACTGTGAGCACGCGCTCACTGTGTTGGGGGGGGCCAGGGAGCGGGTAGGGCGGACTCGATCGCCGCCGACTGCCCACAATGCCCCCCCCCACAGTGAAAGAACGGAGGTCCGTGTATGTAAACACGGATCTCCGTTCTGTTGAAGGGCGATGATCACAGGCTTCTTCTATATGGAAGCCATGACCATCCCCTTTCCCCAGCCAGGGCAGCCCACATACAGTTAGAACACGCCCAGGGAACACAGTTAACCCTTAGGCCTCATACACACGGGCGTTTTTTGACGCCACATTAAGGGGCGTTTTTTGCAGCTCTCCATGTTATTCAATGGACCTCTAAAAACGCTGGCGTTTTTGAGCAGCAGAGGGCGTCGGCGTTAGTGAGCTGTTTCTAGAATGCAGGACCAGTGCGTTCTGAGGCTGTAGCGTTTTGGCGTTTTTTGAAGCTAATCGGCAAAACGCTCACTAATGCCGTACTGGCGTTAACCAGCGTTTTTTGATGCCAACGTTTTTAGGTTGAAAAATAGCAGAAAACTAACGCTCACTAACGCCGATGCAAAACGCCGCAAAAAACGCAGATTTTTTTCAAAACGTCGGACTCGACGGTTTGCTTATTTTTTTTCAGACGCCCGTGTGTATGAGGCCTTAGCGCGCCCCCTCCAGGTTAACCCCTTCACTGCCAATGGCATTTGCACAGTAATCAGTGCATTTTTATAGCACTGATTGCTGTATAAATGCCAATGGTCCAAAAAAAGTGTCAAAATGGTCCGACACGTCCGCTGCAATATCGCAGTACCGCTAAAAATCGCAGATCGCCGCCATTTCTAGTAAAAAAAATTTAAAAAATAATAAAAACCCCAGAAATGAATTCTCATCATCCGTAAACGTGGCCACTTTTGCGCAAACCAATCAATTGGTTTGAGATTTTTTTTTACCAAAAATATAAGGAAGAATATAAATTGGCCAAAAGCGATGGAAAAAAATGTTTTTTTATATTTTTTTTTGGATTTGTATTTTAGCAAAAAGTAAGAAATTTGTTTTTTTTTTGCAAAATTATCGCTCTTCTTTTGTTTATAGCGGCAATCAAAAATGACGCAGAGGTGACCAAATACCACCAAAAGAAAGCTCTATTTGTGGGAAAAAAAGGACGCAAATTTAGTTTGGGTACAACTTCGCACGAGCGCGCAATTGTCAGTTAAAGCGACGCAGTGCCGAATCGCAAAAAGGGCTCCGGTCCTAAAGGGTGAAATCCTTCCCGGGTTGAAGTGGTTAATTAACTTGCGAGTTTACCTTGGTGTCCCTTTCCCAATTAAGTGATATAATTTAATACTAAATTCACACCAAGTGAATGTTTGTCCAGTGTTCAGGCACACAAGTCAGTGAAAATTTAAGACATTTCTGCATTGTTTTAATATTCTGTACAACTCAGTAATCTTGCGTTAAAAGCAATGGAGCCACTTTAAGTCAGAACATTTGTGCTTTTGTATAGTTCAGTACCGAGACTGCCAGAGATACTAATGATGCATAGTCTATTTTATGTGCAGTTCTATGGGAATAAGGGAATTGCATTACCCTTGTTTCATTTGCCGAGGGAAAATCTACTCAAATATATATGCTTGTAATTAGCATTGCTTCTTTTCTAAACAAGTGTTTGTCAGCCACGCAAGCAATCCCTCCATTCTCCATTATGTACATGTTCAGCACTGAAGATTGGGACGTGTCTTGATTAAAGCCACCTAGAATGATTGCAATTAACAAGTTGGAACGACAAAGTCAATATTTTATTAATTCCAGAAGCCATGTTTCCCCAGGCAACAGCATATGTACTGTTTGGGCACCTAATTTATGTTCAGCACTTAAAAGTCTTGATAATTGAAAAAGATGAGTAAAAGAAAACAAAAATCAATCTTCATCAAACCACACTCAAATAGAATTGGTAGAGAATGGAGATACTGACAAAGCATGAAGCAAATACTCTAGCTGAGAACTCTGCAAATGTGGCCCATTTACAAAAGGTACAATATAACTTGTAAACATGTATTATTTAAGCGCTTTGTGACTAGAAATATTTTATGTATTTGAAGCCTAAAGACTATATTCATCTTTAGCCTGTAACTAAAAGATAAAGACTGAGAACAAGGGGCAGGCATCTGCTCCACATACATTTTTAACCCAGTGTTGTCAGTGCCAGGAGCCATAAATGATGATTTGTATGTTGTATTGCACGCATGCAGTCACTCAAGATCACAAACTGCTGGAAAAATAAATGTTGCATGGGTCTGCCTATAATATAGTGAACAATATGTCCCCAGACCAAGAGAAAGAGAAAATAGTTTGTCAGGTTTTCCTCTAAATGTCTATTCTGCATTCCACACTTTGATAGGATCATATGGAATTGTGGTTTGGAAAATGCTTAGCTAAACTCATGCTTGAAAGCAAAAGTTGAGTACAGTGAAAGCATGTGATCTGGGGTTCCAGTGTTTCATTGAGTCAGGTGAGACTGCTATGCAAAGCAAAGCAGTCAAGCAGTGTGGAGCCCAATACGAACCCTGATCTGGAACTTGGAATGGCACAAAGGGTGACAACAGATATTGCAGCTAGTTTGCAAACCTGGAAGTCAATGTTAGTATGGCAATGTTGGCTGGTGGGGAGAATATCTAGAATCTGGGGGTCACATACAACATATGATACTGCCAGTGGCTGGTAATAGAAGAATCATTAGCTTGAAAGTCTTGATCCAGAGGAAGGAGGGAGAGGCACCCAGTCTCCTCAGGACACTAAGCTTATGCTGTACATGCAGGGGTATAACCAATAGATGGAACTGTTTCCTTTGCTTTGCCTAGTTTTCACCCTCCTAGAGGCAACAGCTATACCCATCTGTTCCAGGATTAACTGTCTGTGTCCCTGAATAAATGCTGGGAGAAAATTAGATTTGTATTCTACAAGTTTGAGTTTTCTCTAATAATTCTCTAATAATTATAGCATTCATTGCTCATCATTTTTGCATGAGCACCTTATTTTAAAGCACAGCCATTTTATTTATCTCTTAAACAATAAACATATATGAAGCAATAGCTATTTCACATTGCTCTATTGCTGGTATGTAGTATACCATTGATTGAATACCACTGATTTTAGAACAATAATATGGCTCTCTATGCCGCTGGAAGAAACTTTCCCTATAGAACTTGGAGATGATTTTAGAACAATAATTTGGCTCTCTATGCGGCTGGAAGAAACTTTCCCTATAGAACTTGGAGATGAT
>BLSH010515420.1:1068240-1082557 GCA_018402905.1 Glandirana rugosa
GCGACTATTTGTTAGTCGTTTCTGGGGGGGACAGTCCTCTCGCCGGCTAGTAGAGAGGAGATGAGCGCAGACGTCTGCGTTGATTTCCTTTTCGGCTATATGCAAAAAAGGACAAATGTGACACTAGTCGGCACTAAGCAGTACCGACTAGTGTACCATTTCTCAAAGACTGTCCTCGGGTAATGGATCTAGCCTCTACGTCCCCCAATCTGACTGTGTGGTGTGGTGACTAGCGGTGAAACACGCCGGGGTACCCGCGCGCGGCCGTACAATAGGACGACCTGCAGTATATTGCGGGTCAGTCCTATTGAGTTGGTGATCCCCTTGGTGGAATGGATCACCAGCGGAGAGAAAAGAGGGCAAGTACGTGCATTTATGGAGGCCTGGACTAAAGGAAACTAGTTGCTTCATCCTGCATGGGCAAAGTAAAGATTCACTTTAACCACTTCCCTACCGCCATTTGCAGAATGATGGCTGGGAAGTGGTTGAGTTATCCTGACTGGGCGTTATATGACGTCCAGCAGGATAACATGCCGGCGCGCGCCCATGGGGCCGCACAAAGTGGCGATCAGTGGTGTGGTGTGTCAGTCTAACCCCCTGCATCTCCGATCTAGGTAATGGGCTCCTGTCAGAAACTCTTTACCATGTGATCAGCCATGACGAATCACGGCTGATCACAGTGTAAACAGGAAAAAACGTATATCGGCTTTTCCTTTAGTTGCGTCTGCAGACGCGAGTAGAGGAGAGATGATCGGCCGCTCTCCTGACAGGGGGGGTCTTTGCTGATTGTTTATCAGCGCAGCCCCCTGCCTCGGATTGCCACACTGGACTGCCAGGGAGCCGACCAGGACCACGAGGGAGCCCACACAGTGATGCCACCCAGGAAACACCAGGGATGCCACCCTATTAGGTAAGTGGCACACAATGCCCAATAGGGATGGCACTGTGCCCATCTGTAATGCTTGCCAGTGCCATCCCTATAGCTGCTGAGATACCAGTGCTGCCTATCAGTGCTCATCAGTGCCACCCATCAGTGCCACCTATCAGTGCCCATCAGTGCCCAGTGCCACCTATCAGTGCCCATCAATACCGCCTATGAGTGCCCATCAGTGCACTTATCAGTGCCCGTCAGTGCTGCATATAAGTGCCACCTCATCAATTCTGCCTCATCAGTGCCAATCAGTAGTGCCTCATTAGTGCCCGTCAGTGCAGCCTCATCAGTGCCCATCAGTGTAGCCTCATCACAGGGCCAATCAGTGATGCAGAAAATGTAATTATTTACAAAGTTTTGTGACGGAAAAAAGAAAAAAAATGTTTTTTCAAAATGTTCAGTCTTTTTTTTATTTGTAGCACAAAAAATAAAAACCCAAGAGGTGATCAAATACCACCAAAAGAAATCTCTATTTGTGAGGGGAAAAATGATAAAAATGTAGTTTTGGTACAGCGTCGCATGACCGTGCAATTGTCAGTCAAAATGCAACAGTGCTGAAAATTGGTCTGATAGGGAAGTGTTCTAAGTGCCTGGTATTGAAGTAGTTAAAGTAGAATTTTAGTTTAAAATGCAATAAAAATACATAGACCTGCATTTTTTTTTTAATATATAAAAATCAGTTTGTATGGGTGCAGTTTAGCGTAGCAATAATGACCGCCCACCAGCACAACTGGAAGAGAATAGAAAGGGCCATTGACTTTGCCAGATCAGCCAGAGGACCCTTCAAATAGTAGTTGGGTTAAGCTGGAATTTTGCTTTAAGGTGTTCAGAGACACTGGCTATACCAAACCTTTCTAAGAAACTATTGCTACAGCTGGGAAATGCCACCGTGGCAGACGACATCTTTCAGTAAAAGCTGAGGGTGATAGCTATATCTGAGGAAGGTTCTGTTATGCATCTAGGCATTTGCCCCCACCCGCCTACCCCCCTTCCCCTTCCTCACCACATCTATTGTAGACATACACAATTGCAGGTGTGACATCAACTCTCACCTTAGCCTATTATTGAACACATGATGCAGCGCTGCTTTCCGTCTCCCACCAATGAGCATAACCTTACTAGCTGACCTTGTTAAAAATGGTGCTCCATCATAATTCTCTGCCGTGCCTCGTAAAACTGCAAATGTTTAGTAATGAGGCAACCTGTTTACATTATTATTTTGTAATCCACTAGCAGTTTAGGTTAATTGACAGAAGAATAAACGAATGATAAAGTTCCTATTGAAAGGAATTTCTTTGTGTCATTAAAACTTTATGATGTCATAAAAAATCCCCAGAAATGCTTTAATAATAAATGACATGCAGACACAATCCATTGAATTACAGCTAGTTTTTGTACGGCCGGGCTACTGCTCCCATTAATGTATTTTTTCCGTTCTTCAATTTGTATGTCGCAGGATATTATTGGATTCGTTTGATTGATTTTTCCATATTCAGCTCTTTAAAACTGGTGGCGGTCATTGTGAGTCTGTTTAAAACAACAAAGGTGGTTTATCATCTTTAACATTTTCATTATATAAACAGCTAATCATTTTCATACTTGTGAAATCACCGTTGGTGGTTTTACAAACACTACGGGGCATATTTAAATTTCAGTGTTTTCTGATGTTAAAAAAATCTGTTGCATTTTTAAAGCACAATTCGCAGCTGGGTTCACCTAAAGTTTTGTCGAATGCAGTTTTGTTCATTATTGTTTGTCTAGCATGTTTATTCC
This sequence comes from Glandirana rugosa, assembly GCA_018402905.1. Lineage (NCBI taxonomy): Eukaryota > Metazoa > Chordata > Amphibia > Anura > Ranidae > Glandirana > Glandirana rugosa. The sequence continues at coordinate 1,070,945 of BLSH010515420.1, forward strand.
CCCTTGTTCAGTTGGAAATCCAGATCTCTGTAACAATGGCCATGTCTATAATAAATTTACCACCTCTAGTCGCTTTTAAAAATTGACAGCTTTCAAATGGCATATCATTGATTTTATCAAGAATATGCCATTTATTCCTACATGAGCTCATAGTGTAGCAGCAAACATGATTGCTATTGTTAGGCTATAGTAGCAAGCATAGATGAACGCAATGTCATGACTAGGGTAGCTTAGTGGTAGCCATCTGACTACCCCATAACCCCTATAACTCCACCCCCATTTTCCTATTAAAATACATGACACATGGTGGAGTTAAATGGCCGTCAGGTCTTTTATTAAACAACATAAATAATAAATAACCATTGAATAACAGTAACATAAACTGAAGCTAGATGTCCCCAGCCACAAAACACTGACTCGGGGACATTAACACTTGCCCCACAGACCTTACAGGTCTACCATTACCTGGTCCCTCTTATTGGACCACGACCAACAAAAGGACACCATACCAACAGATTTTTATCTGCATACCCACACTCTCAAACCAACTTGCTCCACCCCGTCTACTCCTCTATTCACGTAAGTAAATCTCCCACCTCTCTCTTTTGCACATTAACTCTAAGCTGTCTGGTTCCCCTTCCACCCTGTCATGCCAGCCCTAAGCTTCATTTGCTCCTCCTAGCTCCAGGCCTTCCTTTTACTGTGTATATCAAAGGGGATGGACAAAGCAAGGGAAAGCATTAATATCCTTTCCCATTGGAATAGCAAATAGAAGACCTGCTTTGCTAATCTTGTTACCCCTTAGGACGCATATACCCATCCCTCAGAAATGAACTATGCCCCCCCCTAAAAAATATGAAGCACTTAATTATAATCTGCACTGACAGTTTTCTATTAGCCCCCCCTGCAAAGTCCAACAAATACCCATTGATCACTGAAGTCCAACGTAATCCTGCGATATGGTGACAACAATGCTGTACTGCTGCTGAACTTGAAGCACAGTTGCCACTCTCATGTAGGCTGTGCCTGTTTTAACTACAGTGCGCTGAAACATACTGCAGGGGCTGTGGCTATTTAAATGCTCTTTCACACGCCTGTAGCTTGTCAGTTAGCACCTAGCCACACCTAGTCTTGCCCACTACTTTCTGGATTGGCAGCACTGTCTATGTTGCTGAAATCCTCCTACTGTGAGCTGCAGTGCCTGGGGTGGTAAGTGTGTGAGACACAAATGAAGAAGGATTTAGTTTTTTTACTTTATGTGGTCCGTGCATCACAAAGTAACTGGATTTGTCACTTGTTTAGGATCAGTTCACACTGCCGCAACTTGGGATATGAATGAGGGCTGTCTTAATTAGCACTACTGAAGTCTCTCTGACTTTAGAAAAGGTTCCTGTACAAATTCAAGGCAACTTCTATCCATCTTGTACCCATAGGCTTTACCGGAAGCCATCTCCAAGTCAGATCCCACATCTATATTGATGTGATTTGGATCCGACATTACAGGAAGATTACCCAAAAGTCACTTCTAAAGTTGCATCAAAGTAGTACTCAAGTTAGCAGCAAGTCGCAGGAAATCTCCTGGCAAAGTTGCACCGTAAGTCGCATGACTTTCAGGTCACAGTACAGTAGTGTGAACCGAGCCTAAGACTCCTATAGGAGCATTTAGATGTATTTTAAGAGCTCTTTTACCCCAGCAGTCACACTGAACACAGGGGCACTCGTTTGCACTGAGAGGAAACAGTGCAGATGTGCAGACCCCAGCAAATTGCGCTGTTTCTTTTTTCTTTTTTTTTTGTTAGAATTTTATTTAAATGCCACAAGTGATATTTCACTAAGTTCCATTGGCCGTTTGCAGCATGACACAAAAAGGTGGATTGTGTCGCATCATGATGAAAAAAAGCACTGCTGTGCAGTAGTGTGAACTGGCCTTGTGGGGACAAGGCTTTAAGACTTATTTTGCATCAAGACTGCAGTTCCTATTTGAAGAAAAAAAGATAAGGGAGGTTGATGCTGTACCTGGTCATTCTAGTCCAGTTTTTAGTATAGGTTTTGTTATCCATCCCTAGTTCTCTATGCCTAAATGCGGTTTGCCTGTTGCCAATTAGCCTGAAAAAACATAGGGCGATGTCTAAGGCAGGCCATACACGGTTCAAATCTCGGCTGGTTCCTGCTGAACCGACCGAGATTTGAACCGTGTGTTGGCAGGCTGAATGTGCCACGTTGATTGATCAATCAACTTGGGTACAACCAGCATGCTAAGTTTTACCTGCGATTATTGCTAGTGGCTGCTATAGCCGCTATCAATAATCACTGTCTTCTCCCAGCGGGGATGGCTTCTCCCACCCCACCTACTGGAAGAAGACAGTGGCCCAGCAGGAGGGATTCCTGCATCAACACAGTCTTTCTTTCCTGTAACCCATGGTTGCAGGAAAAAAATTTGCTCTGTGTATGGCCTGCCTAAGTTTCCTTTGGAGTAGAATATTTTTTGTAGGACTAGGACTACAGGTGCTCGTTAACCTTTTATTCATACTACTATAATAAATAATAAAATAAAAAACAAATTACAATGACAGATCTTTTTATTGATGGTAGGTGACATTGTACAGTCCTTGATACACGTGTGCGAACTGCCAAGATGTTATTAGCGAGTGCACTGCTAAAGGATAGTCTGACTGCCTTCCTTATTTTTTCTCTACGGGAGAGATCAGAAAACAAAGGAACTGAAATTGAGATTGCATGAAAATTGACCCACTTACACTGCCTGAACAAGTTTTAAAAGCAGCCGTGTCTTCGGCTCAGCTCCCAGTAGTTTAAAAAAATGTCTACTTAATTAATATTGCCTATTTAAATAGACCTGGAAAATGTAGCACATCCAGGTAGTACAAGTTTTAATAGCTCGGGGCTGCTTGTTAGATAAATTAACTTTGAACACTTTCATTTTTGCATGTAAAAAATTTGCAAAAAAAAGCAAAACAAATTTTAGCGTGCCAGAGAAAAGCAAATACAGGCCTCATTCACACCTGTGTGTTTTATGCACATTTTAGGTAGCATATGTTAAAAAAAGTCCTGCTTGCTTGGATCCATCAAAATGGATGTTTTATAGAATTTAATGGTAACACACCTAAAATGCAACACACCTAAAACGCACCACACAGATGTAAACTGGCCCGAAGGCAGGGGTAGGTTACCTCGGCCCTCAAGCTGTGGTGAAACTACAAGTCCCAAGAGGCATTGCAAGACCCTGACAATCACAGTCATGACTCCTAGAGGCAGAGGCAGGATGGGATTTGTAGTTTCACCACAGCTGGAGTGCTGATGCTGCCTACCCCCAACCTAAGGGATCATTTATCACGTAAATTAGGGTGGGTTTCCTGATGGTGACAACAGTGGACCATACCTGTGTAATGTGTGTGTAGAAATGGCAACTTGCAGTCTCCACCAGAGGCCTGACCATGCAGGATCACAAATAGGAGGCAGGGACAGAGCGTTGTCACCATACAACAGGAAGCTTCTGAACAAAGACTGTCACCGCAGTATCATCAGTTATTATTTTAATAAAAGTTGTAAATATAAAAAATATATAATAATTGCTTTTAGAAATTATTAACATGTTAAAGCGTATTTGAGATTTTAGTAATTGGGTTTATGCTTTAACAAGAAAAAGTTTAAAAAAAAAAAGCATCTGGAAAGAAAATAACACAAAGCTGAACATTCTATAAAGATAAATAACGATATAGCACACAACAATAACCATAACATTTAATAGCAGATTGTATTCTCCCACTGGAGAATAATGGGGTTACTCTAAAGCCCAGCATTACTCTTTTAAGAATCATTTACACATTTACTGTGAATTGTTATGGTCTTTAAATGGGATTAAGGACTGAATTTATGAGCCACCACAAACCCAGTGGTGACCTGCTGTAGAACCAAAGAAGTAACAATAACCATTCTTGTCTGAGGTGTTTTAAACAAAATATATTTTTTTAAGAGTGCATGTGAACCTTCTCATCTATCACCGATTCCGGGTTAGCTTGCTGTTTCGCCATACCGGCAAGAGATCCACAATGGCACATAACAACATGGCATACTCTTATAGTGGCCATAAATATGTTATAGTGTACATTAGCCGACAGAGTTAAGTGATATACGATCCAATATTTGGTTTGTCTTAGCACTGTAAGTGCTTACTTAGCAGAATATACAGTATTAGAAAGTGTAGCCTCTTCTATCATTCAGTATATATGCTGGACAACAAAATGGTCTTTATTATATAGGTTAAGCGCATACAGCTATCCACAGGATGTAATGGCTGGCAGGTCCTTTTAGCTGAATGGTAAATGCAGGCTTTGGTATTGTACAGCAAATTGAAACATAGTGCAGATGTAACATAGAAAGGCAGTAGTGTAATTATACCAATTAAATAGACACTGTCAAATTGCTAATGCAAGTAAAACTGATATTTTTTTTTTTTGCAAAGGGCATATTCAGTCTCCCATTTACTGTATTTACCTGCTTGCTCCTCCCAGCCTCTACTCAATATTTACTATGTTGGTGACATGGGGAGGGGGGCTGGTCATGTGACAGTGCTTGGGTATGACAACTGGCTGCTGGACCAGGGCATCACCACAGGTAAACCTGCCCCCTATATCTCAAAGTTCCTGGGTGTTCCCACTGGCTCCTGAAAAGCAAAGAGCTGTGACGGAGCACTGGTAAGATGAGTATAAGAGTATAAGAGGGTTGGGGGATTCCCTTTGCAAATACCCTATCACTTTGCTCTGTATCAGCAAGGTGACACTGGGGTTGATTTACTAAAACTGGAGAGTGCTAAATCTGGTGCAGTGGTGCATGGTAGCCAATCAGCTTCTAACTTCAGTTTTTTCAATTAAGCTTTGCCAAAAATAAACCTGGAAGCTGATTGGTTTCTATGCAGGGCTGCACAAGATTTTGCACACTCCAGGTTTAGTAAATCAACCCTAGAGTCTTTTTAAGATGCACAAAAGTCATTCTCCTGTGCTCAAATAGTAAACTGGGAGGTGTATATTAATGTAGGAATTCTTCCTTGGCGCCTGCACCCTTGCTGCCCCCTCAGGACAACGGGTATCCTTATAGACTGGAAAACAACAACAAGAGAGGGGCGCAATGACCTAGCGCATTACCACAATAACTTTTATTTCCAAATACAATAACAGTCATTATACTCACAAATGCAAGTACACGTCTTAACAAGTGGAACCAATTGCCTTCAGAACTACTGCATTCTACCAGTAGTATGGGGAGAACAGGAGGTGTCTCTGATGCGTTTCAAGGGTGAACCCTCTTCCAGTACTGGACAAGTGTATAAGTGCACTGAGACCAAGGTAGGTCATTCACTATCTTGGCTCTGAGGAAGAGGGTTTGCCCTTGAAATGCGTCAGCCAAACAAAAGACGCATCCTGTTCTTCCCATACTTCTGGTAGAGTGCAGCAGTTTGCAAAATACCCAAACTTTTGCAAGAATTTTGTATGCGAATGATTGGAAGATGGAAGTTAGCAGATCTTCACCTCCTTCACTAAACTCTGGGGCAAATTCCCTTGCAAAGTGAACAGCCTATTTGCCTTTATTAAATCAAACCCATGATGTTCCATCTGCAATAAAAAGTCTGCCTGTTCAGACATGTTCCAATTTAAATCTAGTTTGCTTTGTACTGTATTTTTTTTCCGACTTATAAAGACATTTTCCTAAAACAATTGGTTTTTCTGCAGGTAGATTGTATAATGAAGCCCAGTTTTAACACCTTGTTATTGTCTCAGTAATAAGATTGAACCTTGCAGTGACACATACATCATTTCAGAATTTCAAGCGCCACATTCCCTGTCACAGGTTCCAATCAGTTTTAATTAATGCAAGCATTTCTTTGACTGGTTTTTGTTAAGTCATCGGGTCATTCATCTAAGTTTTGTGCAAGTTAAAAAAAAACAAAACACAAAAACGATAAAGTACCTTTTTATGTATCCAATAATAAAAGGGTAATCTTTATCCAACGTACATCTTAAAGAATAGGCTGGGGTGATTTTAACAAAAATGATCCCCGCTGTCATGTTCAGCGGGTAGTACTGCCCACTAAAGCGTACTCATTATACTGAATGGGGGCATCCTGTAATTTCCCCTCAGCCTGCTAATGTGGAGTTCAAGGGGTTAAAGCAGCCAGTGAGGAAACAATGCAAATCCTCCTCAGAATTTATCAAATGCTCTCTGAAAACATCACAGTGCTCCTTTCAATAGTTCTCAGCCCTAATGCAAGTAATAGGCTTGTACTTGGGAGGATTTAGAAGAATATCAAAATGCTTTGATGGGTGAATGTCAGTCTGAGTGCATGCAAACCACCTGCATGCAGACCACCCACATTTGATGCTGAGTCTCTATGATTAGAGATGGGTGTCCTCCAGTGAGGAAATTGAGCCAGGTTTCAAATACGTTATGGTCTGCAGGCTCTAATGCACACTGTGAAAAGCTCACAGGGTACAGAGAAATCAAAGTAAGCAATTTCAATACAGGAGAGTAGCCTGGACAACTGTGCAAGACTCAAGGGAAGGCTGGAGTTCATCTTTATTTTTTTTAAGAACACACATCTACAATAAATAATGTTTTTATATCTTCCTAACATTCAGATTTGAAGTGTCATTAAGCCCACATCATTAAAAAACTATCCATACATGTTGTATTATATGCTGTTCATATTCACTCAGTCACTATGGGATTTGTTTTCTATATTCTGTAAAAAACCTACCTGGTTGATTCTGCTGTTCATTGTCCCTCCCACCTTTTCTGTGTCCCCGCTGCAGCCTGAGATTGTGTAGCCCAGATGTTGCCAAATCTATTGAGCATGCTCCAGTTTCAGTTCCCTTCTAAGCTGTTCATTTCCTCCTTTTATCTGTGCAGCCCACGTGACTATAGAATCACACATGTGGGTGTATATACAGGGATAAATGACAGCCCACTCCCTCCTCCATGCTCACCAAACAGCAAAACACAATGGGGACAGGATATGATTGATGGAGGCATCACTTCCCTGTAACTCTGGCACATACAAACAATAGACACAGGCTGGAGGGGAATAAAACAGGCTGTGATTGACATTTACATAAGAGAACTTGTGGTTTGGGCTGTGAACGTATGTGCCTCTGCATTTCATTTCTAGCAGTGGTTTAAGCAGTATAACACAATGGCAGGTGTACTTTAAGTGATATAGCGCAGCACTTAGAAATTTTCACACCAAATGGAAAAGATACCGCACACTTCAAAGGCATCCACCCTAATACCGATAACTGAGAGTCACGCGGAGAATATCCCTTTTGTTTAAATGGTGTGACCTTGCTCTGGAAGCACCCCGTTGCTACAAAACCATCCGGCCGAGATAAGTTACTGAGTAATTAATACCCTGGAACATATTCATTTCAGCGGCAGCATTAGGATTTACCAGCAAGCAGCGCACAGACATAAAAAGCATTTCGCCAGACACATGCTACATATCCTCAGCCTACTTCTTTTCCAATTTGCAATCCAATGAAATGTATTCAGGTGTAGAGAAATGTATAAATCACTCTGCGGCAATACTATATAGCGCCACAATAAAGGAATAAATCACAAATTGGCTATGAATAGAAATGAATATTTGAAATATTAGTTCCCATTTTTCCAGAAAAAAAGATTTTTCTCTGCCACAAGTTGATTTTTCTCTCCTGCTGATGCTTGCTTGATATTAATGATTTCATGTTGGCCATTCATGCACGCATTTTGTCTTGTGATCCACACTTAAAGAAGTTGTAAAGGCAGAAAGTTTTTTTTATCTTAATGCATTGTATGCATTAAGATAAAAAAAACTATTGTGTGTAGAAGCCTCCCCAGCACACCCATATTTACTTACCTGAGCCCCTTCTCTCTGCAGTGATGTCCACGAGTGTCTTAGCTGTTCCAGACACTCCTCCTGACTGGCTGAGACACAGCAGCAGCACCAATGGCTCCAATCAAAATCAGGCAGCCAATTGGGAGAGAGGGGGCGGGGTTGGGTCTGGGCTCCGTTTCTGAATGGATACAAGGAGCTATGACTCGGCTTGGGTGCCCCTTGTAGCAAGCTGCTAGCTGAGGGGGCACACACCAGAGGGAGGGGCCAGGAGAGCAGAAGAGGGACCCAAGAAGAGGAGAATCCGGGTTGCTCTGTGCAAAACCAACTGCACAGAGGAGGTAAGTATAACATGTTTATTATTTAAAAAAAACAAAAAACGAGCCTTTAGAATCACTTTACTGTTGGAAGTGATCATTCGATGCAACACCAGCTGTAATGTTTTCCTGCGTCATTCTGATCACATCCATAAGTTTATTAGAAAAAGGGAACAAAAATAAAATATGACCTCCCTGCATCATGCTACAGCTCTTCCTTGTTAAAGTGTTTGTAACCCTAAAAAAAAAAAGAGAGAGAGCTCCTGTTCCCTTATAGCAGGTTAAACAGCGCAGTGCTTGTGCTGTCTAATCTGCCCCTCTCTAAGATATAAAAGACCTGGCTGATCCCACCACTTCCTGTGTCCCCTCTCTGTACTGACCATGATTATCATGACTTCTGAGCCCCTGATTGCCATGGTCAGTTTACATCCCCCCGTCATCCATAGCTCTTCTCTGTCCTCCCTCCTTACTCCATCCCTCCCTGCCTGTCAGCTCGTCGTTTCTGTGTCTCTGCTGCCCCCCCCCCCCCCCCTCCTGTCGCTGTTAGTAAAAAATGAAAGATTACAAATGGTCACTGCCAGCTCTTTTATTATATCTAGGAATAACACTCAGGATAAGTGTTTTTTTAAAACGAAGCTTGTAAATACCTTTTTTTTAGCTATATTCAGGCTGGTCACATGGCTCCCGGCCGGTCTCCTACTCTGATCCAGGGCTACAGCGGGAGGAGCTGAGCGGCCACGTGACCTCCCCAGCTGATGTCAGAGGGAGATCTCATCCCCTCCCGCTGTAGCCCTGGATCAAAGTAGGAGACCGGCCAGGAGTCACGTGACCGGCCTGAATATAGCTGAAAAAAGGTATTTACAAGCTTTGTTTTAATAGAACATGTACCCTGTGTGTTATGCCTAGATATAGAGGGGCTGGCAGTGAATTACGTTTTCAAGGTATCAACCATTTTAACCACTTCAGCCCCGGAAGGATTTCCCACTTTAGGACCAGAGCCCTTTTTGCGATTCGCCACTGCGTCGCTTTAACTGACAATTGCGCGGTCGTGCGATGCTGTACCCAAACGAAATTTGCGTCCTTTTTTTTCCCACAAATAGAGCTTTCTTTTGGTGGTATTTGATCCCCTCTGCGTCATTTCTGATCGCCACTATAAACAAAAGAAGAGTGACAATTTTGCAAAAAAAAACAAATTTCTTACTTTTTGCTAAAATACAAATCAAAAAAAAAATATAAAAAAACTTTTTTTTCTATCAGTTTTGTTCGATTTATATTCTTCCTCATATTTTTGGTAAAAAAAATATCGCAATTGGTGTTTATTGATTGGTTTGCGCAAAAGTGGTCGCGTTTACGGATGATGAGAATTATTTTCTGGGGTTTTTATTTATTTATTTTTTTTTACTAGCAATGGCGGCGATCTGCGATTTTTAGCGGTACTGCGATATTGGGGCAGACATGTCGGACCATTTTGACACTTTTTTGGGACCATTAGCATTTATACAGCGATCAGTGCTATAAAAATGCACTGATTACTGTGTAAATGCCATTGGCAGTGAAGGGGTTAACCTGCAGGGGGCGCTCTAAGGGTTAACTGTGTTCCCTGGGCGTGTTCTAACTGTATGGGGACTGCCCTGGCTGGAGAAAGGGGATAATCACAGCTTTCACTTACAGGAAGGCTGTGATCATCGCCCTTCCCCCTTCAACAGAACGGAGGTCCGTGTTTACATACACGGACCTCCGTTCTTTCAGTGCGGGGGAGCCATCGCGGGTAGCGGGCGGCGATCGAGTCCGCCCTACCCGCTCCCTGGCTCCCCCCGAACACAGTGAGCATGCGAGCGCGCCTCCGGCGGCGCGCGCGCGCTCACAATGCTGGTTATCGCGGCCGCCGTCCTGTGGCGGTGGTTCGCCATAACGAACCACCTTGACGCCGTCACGCTGCGGCGGGCGGTCGGCAAGTGGTTAATACTACTTACTTTGCTTTTTGTTGCCCTATCCAAACTGTTTGAGACATGTTGCTGCCATCAATTTCAAAATGACCTTTTTTCTGGAAATGGTGCATTTTCTCATTTTAAACATTTGATATATTTTCTATTTTCTATTGTGAATAAAATATGGGTTTATGAAATTTGCACATCATTGCATTCTGTTTTTAAATAACAGTGTCACAACTTTTTTGGAATGGAGGTTGTATGTGCATAGCAAACATTAGACTGAGCCTAGGCAGTATAAAAATGTGACTCTACTACATTGCACAGCTTGCAGAGTGCTGACAGTCTAACCTGTTTTTATGCACTGGAAGTGGTGCAGACGGGTGACACAGAAAACAGATAAACTGCAACAAGAAATATTGGCGTCACCTTTGTGGCTCTGCCAAGTTGTGAATCCAACAAGTGACTTGACAGAATTACAAATATTTTAGCACATAAATCAATTCACATACACTGTATGTGTTTTCATTGGAACCAACACCTAAATAAATGTGTTGGTTTATTTATGAATCTCATTTTGCCCCTTTTCTTTCTAACCACCTTTATATGAGCAGCAATAGTTTGTCTCTCATTGTGTGAAAACAATTGTATGTAGAGAGAAACAGAGCTGTGTCATAGCAATGAAACAAATACAGCAGCTTTAAAAAATGGACATACAAAAAGTATGTGAAAAGTGTAAAAGGGTAAATAGTAAAGCAATTTTTTTTTAAAATGTAAAAATGTGAGCGGGAACCGTTGTTTACGGCACAGGACTCGGTATGCCATTCCTTCAGAGCGCATGTGTCAGTGACACCACCGGCTGGATCAAAAGACAATATCTCCTAAACGTGCACCGATTAGGAGATATTTACTGTACCTATAGTAAGCCTTGCTATAGGCTTACACATATATTATCTAACAAAAGTGAGTACACCACTCACATTTTTGAAAATATTTTATTATATCTTTTCATGTGACAACACTCAAGAAATTACACTTTGCTACAATGTAAAGTAGTGAGTGTACAGCTTGTATAACAATGTAAATTTGCTGTCCCCTCAAAATAACTCAACACACAGCCATTAATGTCTAAATCACTGGCAACAAAAGTGAGTACACCCCTAAGTGAAAATGTCCAAATTGGGCCCCAAGTGACAATATTTTGTGTGGCCACCATTATTTTCCAGCATTGCCTTAACCCTCTTGGGCATGGAGTTCACCGGAGCTTCACAGGTTGCCACTGAAGTCCTCTTCCACTCCTCCATGACGACATCATGGAGCTGGTGGATGTTAGATACCTTGTGCTCCTCCATCTTCCATTTGAGGATGCCCCACAGATAGTCAATAGGGTTTAGATCTGGAAACATGCTTGGTCAGTCGATCACCTTTACCCTCAGCTTCTTTAGCAAGGCAATGGTCGTCTTGGAGGTGTGTTTGAGGTCCTTCT
>BLSH010515420.1:1082567-1162240 GCA_018402905.1 Glandirana rugosa
TATATATATATATATATATATATATATACAGTATCTCACAAAAGTGAGTACACCCCTGACATTTTTGTAAATATTTTATTCTATCTTTTCATGTGACAACACTGAAGAAATTACACGTTGCTACAATGTGAAGTAGTGAGTGTACAGCTTGTATAACAATGTAAATTTGCTGTCCCCTCAAAATAACTCAACACACAGCCATTAATGTCTAAATCACTGGCAACAAAAGTGAGTACACCCCTAAGTGAAAATGTCCAAATTGGGCCCCAAGTGACAATATTTTGTGTGGCCACCATTATTTTCCAGCATTGCCTTAACCCTCTTGGGCATGGAGTTCACCGGAGCTTCACAGGTTGCCACTGAAGTCCTCTTCCACTCCTCCATGACGACATCATGGAGCTGGTGGATGTTAGATACCTTGTGCTCCTCCATCTTCCATTTGAGGATGCCCCACAGATAGTCAATAGGGTTTAGATCTGGAAACATGCTTGGTCAGTCGATCACCTTTACCCTCAGCTTCTTTAGCAAGGCAATGGTCGTCTTGGAGGTGTGTTTGAGGTCCTTCTCATGTTGGAATACTGTCCTGTGGCCCAGTCTCCAAAGGGAGGGGATCATGGTCTGCTTCAGTATGTCACAGTGCATGTTGGCATTCATAGTTCCCTCAATGAACTGTAGCTCCCCAGTACCGGCAGCACTCATGCAGCCCCAAACCATGACACTCCCACCACCATGCTTGACTGTAGGCAAGACACACTTGTCTTTGTACTCCTCACTTGGTTGCCACCACACAGGCTTGACATCATCTGAAACAAATACATTTATCTTGGTCTCATCAGACCACAGGACATGGTTCCAGTAATCCATATCCTTAGTCTGCTTGTCTTCAGCAAACTGTTTGCAGGTTTTCTTGTGCATCATCTTTAGAAGAGGCTTCCTTCTGGGACGACAGCCATGCAGACTGATTTGATGCAGTGTGTGGCGTATGGTCTGAGCACTGACAGGCTGACCCCCCCCACCCCTTCAACCTCTGCAGCAATGCTGGCAGTACTCATACATCTATTTCCCAAAGACAACCTCTGGATATGACGCTGAGCATGTGCACTCAACTTCTTTGGTCGAACATGGTGAGGCCTTTTCTGAGTGGAACCCGTCCTGTTAAACCGCTGTATGGTCTTGGCCACCTTTATGTAGAGCAACAATTTTTTTTTCAGATCTTTAGAGAGTTCTTTGCCATGAGGTGCCATGTTGAACTTCCAGTAACTAGTATGAGAGAGTGAGAGCGATAACATCAAATTTAACACACCTGCTCCCCATTCACACCTGAGACATTGTAACACTGACGAGTCACATGACACCGGGGAGGGAAAATGGCTAAGTGATTGTAAAACTGCAGCAGAAAAGGACCACGTTCCCTTCTCTGCTAGAAGAGAGGGTTGTGATGTGTGACAGGGCTGTGCAAATCTTGGGACTGGATAGACATGAATAAACTCCTTTGGCAGGTAAAACAGCTCTCATATTTGTATGTTATCTGTGTATTTAGCCGTTAGCCTGGAGTTATCCTGGAGTTTAGCTTTAAAGGACATTCACAGGCCTACAAGTAAAAGGAGTTGTAAGGCAGAAGGTTTTTTTTATCTTAATTCATTAAGATAAAAAACCTATTGTGTCGAGAAGCCTCCCCAGCACACCCATAATTACTTACCTGAGCCCCAGCTCTCTCCAGTGATGTCCACAAATGTCATCCTGGACACTCCTCCTGATTGGCTGAGACACGGCAGCGGCTCCATTGGCTCCCGCGGCTGTCAATCAAAGTCAGTCAGCCAAACAGGAGAGAGGGGAGGCGGGGCTGGGTCAGGGCTCTGTGTCTGATTGGATACATGGAGCTCTGACTCAGCTCAGGTGCCCCCCATAGGAAGCTGCTGGCCGTGGGGGCACTTGATAGGAGGGAGGGGCCAGGAGCAGCAAAGAGGGACCCGAGAAGAGGAGGATCCGGCCTGCTCTGTGCAAAGTCAACTGCACAGAGGAGGTAAGTATAACATGTTTGTTATTAAAAAAAAAAATGAGACTTTATAATCACTTAAATCTTATTCTAAGGTGGTAACCCACTTTAAATTCATACTATATATTTTCCCAACATGATTCAAAACTTGTAATTATCCTTCTAGTGGCCTCTGAATCACATACGGAAATTGCTGCTATTTTATTTACCCATCTGCTCAGGCTATAATCTAATCACAAGAACCTGCAATTAATACATTTTGGAGATGATCTTTTCTCGAGGGTTATTATTAATATTAGTATGAAAATAAAAATGTACAGAATTGAGTCACTATTCTAGGCTTCCTGGTTTGAAATTATATTATAATGTTGATTAATCATTTTATGGTTTGTGTTATTAAAGCAGAAATTAAAGTGGAAGAAAAGCCTAACTAGGACTATTCTTAAAAATATGCCCTCTCCTCGTATCCTACCTATCCTGCCTAACCTATTTGAAATAAAATGTGTTTACTTGCCTGTAGCACTTACTCCTGAAGGGGCCACTGAGAATATGCCCAAATAGTACAGAGGCTGCCAGCTCCATCCCATACATACTGACAATTCAGTCTCAGTCTAGGGGATGTCTTTTTAAGGTTTATTGCTGAAGAACTTTAACAGGAGAGGGGTTTAGGGTCACAGCATACTCAAAAACCATCACTAACAACTGTAGGGGGGCAAACTTCTCTCTCTAATCTTCCAAAGCAGCTTTTCTAGAGGTAACAGGGGATGGCCAGTATATAAACTGAGTATTGACCCTACAGCAGCAGTCCACAAAGCCAATTTTGCACTTAGTTCCCCTATAGCACTAGCACAGCAACAGTCCCCAACAAAGTCTCTACTCATAGTGTCCCAGGACCTGTCTGCTACCCAGCATCCATAGGTAGGTCAATGGTGGGAAAGATAATAAGTTCCTGCTCCAGACCCAGGACTTCAGTGCAGTGCCCTCCAGCAAATGTAATCCTCAGGCAATCTTCCCTAGGCCCTCAGCCAGGTAGCAGCCGAGGTCTGAACTGCAGCCTCTTATCTCTTTGGCTATCTCCCAGGGTCAACAGCCCCCCCCCCCCCCCAGGAGACTGGAAACCTCCCTGGTGAGGTAAGAACACTCTGTTCAGGCCTCCTGTAGATTTATCACCTCCCCAGCCACCTTCTGGACTCCTCCTTCCAAGGATTGGCTCGGACATGGTAAATACTCATCTGATTATTTGAATCTCTAAGCCCTATACAATGGAAACTTCTTTCGGAGGCAGGAGGAAACAATCAAACTGTCAGCTCAGGAATCCTGATAAGACCAACACAAGCAACAACTACTCTACATACATATACATACACTACACACCTATTTTTAATATGCTCTGGCGCAGTCTTGTGATCTTGCAGCTCTGACTCCCCTGTGGCAGCGTATGGCTGCTGCAGGGCAGAGGAGGGAGCGCTAACAATAGCTGGTCTATGGAATCCTATGGGTGACGTCACAGCTCTCAGGATTCACTGTCATTGTTGGAGCGACATAGAGGATCACATGACTGCAGTCGGCTGCAATAGTACACAGATCTTTTTATACAGCTTGGGCAGGATAGGTAGGGGGAAGGGGGAGGGAATATTTTTAAGAGCCCTCCCCATTTCCCCTTACCTATTATGCTGGGCTAAATTCAAAATACACCCACTTGTCCAGCAGATGCAGAATTGTCCTGCGGTGATCCATGCCTGTGCCTGTACTGCCATCTTGGTCTTCAATGCATTCAGTGTAATGCATTCAATGTAGCTCATTATAACTGAAACTTCAACTAGGCTTTACATTATATCTAATGTCAAAACTATTTTTTTTCAATGTGCCATTGGGGAAATTCCCCCTAGTTTCCTATCCCAGGTCTGCAAGAGGAAGTGATGAATAATATTTTACAAGTAAAGAGAAATTTCTTCTTAGCTGGCAGTGCCAAAGGTGTCCCCGCTGGAACATTTCCCATTACCTTCTGTCATGGTGATGATTTATAAATTCAGGACCAATAGCAGGTTCATAGCCATTGTGACATGATCCACCCCACAGATACACCAGTCTGGGTTGTAGCCTATCCAACCTGATTTTCTATTCAGCAGCTTTTGTAGGTTGACTATATCTCTTTTGAAGAGTTTTCCTTTAAGCATTCAAAGTAGTTGCTTGAAAATCAGTGAAATGCAGTGTACATCAGAAGGTTCTATTTAACTCTATTCGACAAAAGGTTGAAGCTTATCATTGTTGTCTGTGCTGCTTTATCACTTTTGGCAGGGAACTTTAAGACGATGAGATGAAATTTACCATCTAATATTCTCCACTAAAGTGTTTTTCATGCATCTGGTAATACTAAAGCAGCCTTCGGTACATGACAGAAGCAATAGTCAGAGCCTCACAGGATCAACTATATTAAAGTTTTATACTCAAAGTCTGTTCAACCTTGAATGGTGAAAACTGTGTGCAGCATTTATAGATATAAAAAAATAAGGGAACACAGCAACTAAATAAGCTGAAAAATGCTTTTTGGAAAATCGATCAGCTACTTCCAGAGAAAAATTTTTCTGTATATTTCACAAATATTGTAGAAGGATAGATGTCACTAGACAAAGTGGAGACAACTTGCTATAAGTTTAAAGAGACCCTGTCACCAGACTATTCATTACAAACTTACAATAAGAATATACGTGAATTTACCATATTTTAGGTATGTTTTTTTACCACTTACCTTATTAGCCTCTCTTGTCTAGTCCTGAGTCTGCTGCAGGACATCCCATTTTGAATGGCATGTTAGGAGCCCCATTGGGATCAGGGCAGTCATTCAGGTGACACGCTATAGTTTTCTCCTTCACTATTCCCGTAGCAGTTCAAAATATGCTAGAAAAAAAATGCTTGATGGAAAATGCTGATAATAGCGTTTTTGTGCCGGCTTGTAGTAGCGTTTTAGTAGCCTTTAGAAGCTTTTAGGAGCAATAGCATTTTACTAGCATTTTTGTTGTTACAGTACATGAAGAAAAAAATGCTTGAAAAAAAACTGTTTTGAAGTGTTTAGGGGCATTTAGCATTTTTTTCTGCTGGAAAAATGCTACAAAAAAATCTGCAAAAACGCTGAAGCTCACAAAACGCTAATAACCTAAAGTAGTGTGCATGGACACATAGGTTAACAATATTTAGCTTCTAGGAGCAGGAAAAATGCTAATAACAGCTTCTAAGAGCTTAATAATAGTGTGCATGGAGCCAAAAGGTTATATAGGCGGGTAAGGGCAGGAGTAGAGGAGCTGGGCTAGCACAGAGAGTAATTATACACTCACAGAAGAGGAGAGGACTATGAGGTACAAGAAGAAAGGGGGCTGTGCTGGAAAATTACCTTCCTTTAAGTAGTTAATATTGCTATCAGGTTCAGAGGCACGTTGCAAGTAAATAAAAAATACCTGATTTTTCTATGTTTTTGTCTGCATTTTTTTTTAAAGTTGGTGAATGGTGATAAGGTAATTTCAAAGTGCAATCCAGACACTTATTTGTTATAGTTTTAGGTGGCATAAAAAGGGGTAAGATCCTATCAAGTTATTATTAAGGACTGTATATCCATTGGGTAGAACCCACCCTTGATAGGAAATTAGAGGAAATATTTTCTAAGTGAGGGGACAGTTGTTACTATCACAGGTGACCCCACTGAGACCCTACTCCTGTTCTAGTTACAGCCATAAAGTGTTGAGTTTCTCTTCTCTTTTAGTCCTGATAACTGCAGTCCATAAAAACCTAAAAAATGCACTAACCTTTTCTAAAAATTTTGGCTGGAGTTCAACTTTAACTAGGTATTTGCTGTGCTCTTAACTCTGCCCCTTTATAAATTGGCACCTGGGGACCCTATTTCACAATTCCCAATATAATGGGGACTAACCAAAACTGGCCTTTACTTGGCTGAAGTCTGATGGACCTGTATATCTTTAATTCGTGCAGGGTCATTTATTGCTTATATGTAATCAGGTGTGGACAGTAATGACAGTAGCTCCTCTGACCATGGCCAAAATCTCCAGTCTTATAGCATTCAATAGTTAAATTAGATCCAAGCTGAAAATATCTTTGGGACTCTGGGAAGCGCTCCAGCACTCAAGAATGATTTATTTGAATTAAGCATTCAGAATTCTTTTGTATTCTGAAACAGAAGTGTGAAGTAGTCTACTGGCACACTTTGCTGTGGGGAACATCAGAATTACAAAGCTGCAGTGTCATGCTCAGCTCAGATTTTATTCTCTAAAGCCAGCTATGCCTGCATCAAGCAAGATGTAAAAGATGCCTAACGGGGCACAATTATCCTAGTCCTGTCCTAGAAGGACATTTAAGAATATATACATGATACAAAGGACACTTTGTACCGTAACGGCATGACCAATTTAATAAAACCCACAAAAAATGCAACTGTGGGCAGACTGTGGACATTCAAGTTAGTGCATTCATGTACTACTTAACAAGCACTGAAAGGGTTGTACAAGAATACCTAAATGTCCTCTATTGCTGCAGGCACTGTGGAGCAAGTCATCCTCAAAGTTCCCATCTGAAGCACTTTCAATTTCAACAGCTCAACTCATTATGCTTTTCCTTCCAGCTGCCATCTGATCTCACTCTGAGTTTTGAGGGAGACGATGGAGAAGGGTGCTGAGACCCCACTTTACTACATTTATTGTGAACTTTGAAGATAAATTCCTCCACAGTGCCTGCAGCTACAGAGTCAGCAAGGGTTTGTTAAAGATATGTAGATATTCAAATGTCCATAGTCTGGCTATAGGTTCAGTTCAAAAGTATAGTAATCTTATAGATCTAAGCATGTGGTAGCACAAAACCCCAGCTTTCATTTGCGGGGGAACACTATTTCACTGCAGGGCTGCTGTGAAACAATTAGCATAAGACCTTCTCCCAGTTTATTTTGCAAAGCAAAAACTTTTTTTTCTTTTTACATTTTAGCTGTGGCCAGAGTGGGGTTAAACACCCCTGTATTAGGGAGATTTCCCCTCACTTCCTCTTCTGGGGTCAGGTACGTGATGAAGAAATAGAACCTCTGTCAGGATTTTATGGCTGGCTAAGAGAGATTTTTTTTCTCACTTCCTGTCCTGGTAAAGTTAAGTCTGACCGATCTGCCCCTTCAGTAAAGAACATCTGACCAAATGCCCAGAAGGGATCAGTACTGAGGGTACTGAGGGGTACCTAGAGCAACATTTTCCTTTCCTATTACTTGTTATATATGCCTCCATGCTCTACCATCAACATTTTATTATGAGCAATTTCAGGAACAAATTAATTGCACCATCCTTCTTTAAATACGGAAAAATAAATACAATACAAAATAATGGGAACGAGTGAGACGGAAAGCCTTTTATCCAAGCTGTAAATATCCACCCCGTCCCTTTTGCTTGTGTTATTATGCTACCTCTAATTTATAATAAATTACACATCTTGGTAGCAAGATTGGCCTTGTATTGATAAACCAGGCAAATTGTGTTTGGAGTTTATATAGAATAGGCTTATTTATTTTCATGAGCTGGAAGCATTAATCTTCTGGGATTGTTGTGCATGTTTTAGGTGCGTACGGGCTCCATTCTGGTATTTTGATTAATAGAAAGTGTATTGAGGAGGCAGGTGAAAAATTGAGCAGCGTTGTTCAATATTCCTCCTAGCTGTTCCTCTTCTTTGCAAACTTATTTTATAAAGAACAAAATTCTAGTACATGTTTCATAGGAAACCCTATTATGTACATGGTTTGCAGCCATCCATCTTTGGGCAGGACGGTCTTGATGTGTTAGCGGGACAGGATTTATTTTTGGCTACATCAGGGAAGGAGTTTTGTTGAGGTGTGTGTCACAGGGGTATGTCCAAGTATATATTATCTGCCCCATTTTTAAAGAAGCGATATGGCCTTAGGGCTCGTTCATACTTCATACATTCTTTTTTTAACTTTATTAAAGTGTCTCAAAATTATACATTATTCAACTCTATGTACCAAAGTGTGCTGCGAAGACATACGGTGCATTGCCTAAAAATGCAGCAAGTCTGCATTTTTACACAACCCACATCAGCGCAGGATTATGGTGTGAAAAGGGTACATATAAAACAATTGCTTTCTATGTGCCCTTGCATGGAGTCTGTATTAATCTTTGCAGATCAGCACAGAACAACAGGCAAATGTAAATGAGCTCTTACTGTGGCCATCTATAAGGAACAACGGCCTCTGCTTCGAGGCGTTAAGCAAGCAAAGCTTCATTCATAACAAGAAATTAAAAGAAAAAAAAACACGAAACAGAGTCATATGATCATCCTCTTCTCCAATCACAGAGCCCTCTATTTAATGTAAAGCAGAAGGAACTCCACAAATCACCACAGTTTGCATTTTATGAATGTCCCTTAAAGCGGAGGTCGACCCACATTTTTCACTCCTCACCATGCAGCACTAATGTCAATTTCAATGAATTGGCAATTTATATATATTTTTTCTGTTCAATTACCTAATTTCACTTCCCCTTTTAGGGGCCGCTATGCCATACATCATTTCCGGCTTTTCATTGGCTCCTGGGAGATCATGGGCAGCTTGACATGGCACTGCTCCAGTAACATTTAACAATGGCATCTATGGAAAATCTTGGTCAGCTTGACATGGCACAGCTCCAGTAACATTTAACATTGGCATCTATGGAAAATCTTGGTCAGCTGACCAAGATTTCCAATAGAAGCTAATGTTAAATGTTACTGGAGCCATGCCATGTCAAGCTGACCTAGATTACACCGCACTGCTCGTGCGCGAGATCAGCAGGTGCATTCTGGGTAGCCAGCATGCACGGAATCCAGGAAGAAGGACACTGCGGCTTCAGATGCCCACACTGGAGGTGGCCGCTTTGTGCCGGAACTTCACAAAGTAAGAAAATGATGCTGCACAAATAGAAAACTGGGCATAGTTTACAGCATACCTTTGTTACATTACACGAGGCATGAGTATTCTAGGACATTTTTATCTTAAGTCATATTTCGGCCAGAACTCCGCTTTAACCACTTGCCGACCATGGCATGTTCCCACAAATCGTTGTTTATAAACGGCCATCCGCGCATGCGCGAGTAGCAGGCGTCCGCCGCTCCGTGAGTGGGGCCACGGGTCGGCGGACTCGATGTCCACCGGCAGCCCGCGATCGCCTGTGAGAGAGCCAGAACGGGGAACCGCGGATGTAAACACAATGGTCCCCCGTTTTGTGAGGGGGACATGACAGATCTACTAATCCCTGTATTCGGGATCAGTTAGATCTCTTATGCCACTGGCAGCCAAACCCCCATACAGTTAGAACACACACAGGGTACACAGTTATCCCCTAGCTTGCCCCCTGCAGGTTAACCCCTTCCCTGCCAATGACATTTACACAGTAATCAGTGGCTGTTTTTAGCTATAATTGCTGTATGAATGTCATTGGTCCCAAAAAAGTGTCAAAAGTGTCCGACATGTCCGCCGCAATATCGCAATCCCGATAAAAATCGCAGATCACCACCATTACTAGTGAAAAGAAAAAAATTGCAAAAACGCCATAAATTAATTTGCATGGTTTGTAAGTGTGGCAACTTTTGCACAAACCAATCAATATATGCGGGTTTTTTTTACCACAAATATGTAGAAGAAAATATATCAGCCAAAACTGATGAATAACTGTTTTTTTTTTGGACATGTATTTAGCAAAAAGTAAAAAATATTGTTTTTTTTTTTACCAAAATTGTCGCCATTTTTTTTGTTCATAGCGGTGATCAGAAATGACGCAGAGGGGATCAAATACCACCAAAAGAAAGCTCTATTTGTGGGAAAAAAAGGACATCAATTTTATTTGGGTACAACGTCGCATGACCTCGCAATTGTCAGTTAAAGCGACGCAGTGCCGAATCGCAAAAAGTGCTCTGGTCCTAAAGTGGGAAATCCTTCCGGGGCTGAAATGGTTAAGCTGATCACTATACTAGTAGACTTTTAAACAAACATTCGTACAAACATTTGCATAAATATTTTTTGTCCATTCGATGACTTGGCAAATGTCCTTTGAAAGTATTTCAAAATTTTGGCTGCTTTTCACATTCAACTTTGGAATGAATGGACTTTAATGGACTCTCTAATAAAAAAAAAACCACATAAACCGTTTAAAAAAAAAAATGTTCTCGAATGAACACATTTCTATTTTGCTCCTCTGATTTGACCCCACTAACAATTATAAAATCAAACAAACATTCTTAAAACAACATTTACCAAAATGTTACTAGTGTATAGGCAACTTTAAAGTGCAGCTGCAATATAGCAGTGTATGTCTTATCTCAACAGCAATTTTTAATAGAAATCCACAGGGAGCTCCAATTGTAGTTAATCTACAAAGTTCCAACAACAAAATATGGGAGAACAGGTTTGTAAAAATTAGGAAGCCACATCAAAAATTACTTTAAGGTAAACCCTGAAATAATAACTAAACATACAGTATGAAGTCAATGAAAATAAATGTACACAGCTAAGGGCAAAATAAAACTTGACATTTATGATGCAGTCTGTCACCAGCATTTACACGTTTGACTCATCTTCATGATTGTGAAGGATCAAGCAAATCCACATGGGGCAAAAATGTTGCGGTGTGGCTGCTCTCAAGTAAAAAACAAGGTGCCTCTAAAACAGGTAACCCAAAGTTTTGAAACCACGTATACAACATCCAAAAGCAGCTCCAGACCAGTGAGTCCAAAACTGTTAATATTGGTGTTTGTTCAGCAAGGGAACCAATGTATTTTGGGGGGTTCAAAAATATCCCCCTTTTTTCAGGGTTCAGATATTACCTAAACTTAAAAAGCGAGAAAGTACCTGGAAGCAAAATAGCAGCAGCTGTCTCATTGAAAAAATACCAAATTTGACATTTTTGAACTCCCAACTTATCGATCTGGTGTTTTATTTTTTTATGGAGGAGGGGGGGCAAGGGGGTTGTATGTTAGCATTAATATGGCAGTTTTTGCTTTTTTATACTTCTTGTAATAGAGTGACAATGATGTTTGCTGTTCAGTTAAATCGCACAGCAGTGTTGTCACCCACAAGGTGGTCCTAAAGCACTTCCAAAGCCATTTTTTTTTTAAATTAATAAACATGCGTGGCCCCAAACCTCCTCTTCTGTGGTCTCCCACTGGCGATCTTGGCTACTCCTCTTCTGTGTCTGCTCCTATAGCAAGAAGCTTGTTATGCTGGTAGATGGGCAGGGTTGCGCCTAAGCTGGACTGTGTGTCAGGATTTGACTGACAGCAGCAGGGGCCAATGCCTACTATCCTATCTTCCTGCGAGAAGAAAAAGACAAGGGAGAAGTGCTGGATCAATGCAGGTAAGTGTTTGGGGGGGCTCACAGCAAGTGGCAAAAGTATTCTACTTTAATGCAGGGAATCCATTAAGGTAAAAAATGTTTTAGCGTTAGAACCACTGTACATTTAAATAAAAGACCAACCAAATTAAAGCCCAACTCCAATTTTTAGGCCTTGTAAATGTTGCAGGAAGTGGAAAAAAAATGTGGATCTGCTGGTAGAATCAACAGGTGATAAAACTATGGTGTCCTTTTATAAAACTGCGAAAGCAGAGATAATCGGGAGAGAACACGTTCTCCGCCGATTATCTCCACACACAGAGAACTGTCATTCACTGACACAGAAACTGCCAGTTTATGAAGCTGCGATCTCTGCGCTTCACTGGTGATCTGGGTCAGAATTCACACTCCCCGATTCACCAGCTCAGAGGTGGAGAATGGGGGGGGGGGGGGGTGTGAAGAGGGAATCCCGGGGAAGGAGGAAGATTATAGACTTCCTGCATCCTCGTTCAGACCCCCCCAACACATTAGCCATGTCCCCCTGCCCTATATATGTGTATATATGTATATACTTGTATATGATGTATGTGTATATATGTGTATATATAATGTGTGTGTGTTTATATATACATATATAGTGTAGGGGGGGGTAATTATTTTATTAACTGTTTGGGCGGGCTCCTCCGAGAATGTCCGTTACTGAGCAGTGATAATTTATTACTGCTTAATAAACCGACATCTCTGAGTTTCTGTGAATTTCTGCTTCTGTAATCTCGTCGGGTCTCACGAGATTAGGGCGTTCTCCAGTGTTTGAAGCGTTTGTAGATCACTTCACTTCACAAACTGTGAAGTGATCTACACACCTTAATAAACAGGCACACAGGGGAGAATGATCTCCTCTGTGAATGCTGGGGAAATGAGCAGTGGATTTTTTACACTACTTTATAACGGACACCTATGTTACAGAAAGATAAACAAAAAATCTTGTGTTAATGCTAGCAACAAACTACATGATTTATCAATTCTTTGAGTTTGCCCACACTTTTTACTTTTCCTTTAAAGAGTACCTGCCACCAGCAGAACATGGTCTTTTATAGCTGTCAACTTTCCAAATGAAATGAATGGACGGCATAAGCCCCATGTCCAATCCCCTTATACTTTGCTATGGTTGCTTAGGTCATCCTGATATGCTTCTTCGTGTGGGAGGAATTCAGTAGGGAATGCTGCCAAGAACTTCTCAGAAACAGGTTATTAAATCATAAAAAAAATCATCTTTTTTTCTTCTTTTGTAATTTGTTGCATTTATAAAACCCAAGGAGAAGCATTGTAATCCTATACATACTGTATATACAGTATATACAGTAGATTTATTTTCTTGTTAGAAATTCTTGATCTGAAACCATTTATATTTCAGAAGAATGCATGGTGTCCTATTTTGTTCATTAACAGTAAAAAGCTGAAATGTAATAAGAAATAATCTTATTATTATATGTTAAAGTACATCTAAACCCTGACATTTTTATTCGGATAGATTGCTACCTATGGTCAAGGTAAACTACCCTGTTCATTTTGTGGGGGCTTTAGTTGTTTACTAGAAATGTAATTAATGGTAACCATACACATTACAATCTTTGTACAGTCAATTTTAGTTTTACCAAAACAATGTAACATGAGGACCTACCTATTAGACAAACTCAACTCCTTTCACCGCTCACAGGCCAGCCAGTATCCTCTTTGATTCTGTGCTTGGCCAAGTGTCAAGGCCCCAGAGTCTGCTTTTTCTCCACTGTGTTCCAACTTCCACCATCTAAATAACAGACTCACGCCAAAGACATCCAGCCAAGATTTATTGCCATGACAGCACACCGCTCACTTCTACCCAAAGCCATGCTCCCAACATGTTCATCTACAGCAGGGCTTAATACGGAGAATTTACCTATTCTGTCTAATACATTTATATCCAATCAGACAGGCCCTGTGGGTGGCTCAGCTGCAATAGAATGTGTGTATGTACATGTACTATTATGGCCCAGATTGGAGAAGTGTGCTCTTAGTTACCTTAACTCATGGGAGGAGTTGGTCATGGTGCACCATAGATGTAAAGGGTGACTGACAACACTGCAGTAATTTCATTCGAGAGTAAAGAGTGTGGTCAGCCTGTTGGAGGAAGTGGGATTTGAAGAGTTGACAGGATCACCAGGTGCAAAGACTATGTTACGGGGGGGTTTGCAAACCAAACAATACCATCTTGGTAGTGTGACCAGCCTGCATAACATATCTTATCTTATCTGTATGACAGGGATGCAGTTTCACTGTGACTCGTTTTAACATCTGAGCACCATAGTTCTACTTTACTGTTTTAAATAGAAGGTGTTTCTATGTATAGTTTGCAATTATGTATGTATGTATGTTAGGGTAGTCAGAGTTTTTCATTACATATACCTGCACTACTTCCTACTTAGTTGATTGTGCCTTACTGCTCCTCCTATCTCAGTGTAAGGGCCAATGTCCACAGGCTCCAGTGGGCAAAAGCAGCATGGGTCTGGCATCCACTTGATGTTTTTGAGATCATTCAGAATTAATCGCAGGAGCAGCTGACCTGCATTTGACCTGTTTCAGCTACTTTTAGAATCTTGCAATTTGTTCTTCCTAACCCTTTCCCACCTGCCACGGTATCCCTTTAAAAAGTTCTGAGTGAGGGGGCAGAAGGGCCAAATCCCCGATCACGTGAACATTGCTATTGGCTGTCACAGTGGTCACATGATCAGGAAGTGGCCCCTCTGGCTACTGATCATTAGCGGGTGGCCAGGAGCTGTTTTTCACAGCTCAGTCTCTGTGCTGGGAGTGTGCAGTCAGGGCACTCTCAGCACAGACGTAACGCCTAACCAGACTCATCTGTGCCGCCTGTGGTCATTAAATCCCACCCGTTTGCCACCGCGCATATGTGTTAGGTGCTCAAAAGGGGTTGAAATAAGCTAAATGGCTGAATTCCTATGGGGATGAATTAAAAATTTTGGAAGGCCACCCGTTACTCTATTCTGATTTTAGCTTGGTGCAGTCTTACCATTTTTGTAAACGTGCGCTTTTATATTTGATGGACACCACTAGATGATCTTGGATAATAAATTGTTTTTTATGGTGTATCTTTGGTTGTTGGCAAATCTGTCCCAAATTGAGAGAGTATTAGATAAAGAAGCTTGCCTTTTTTTTTCTTTTAAACCAACACTACATTTTTATATACAGTGAGGAAAATAAGTATTTGAACACCCTGCTATTTTGCAAGTTCTCTCACTTAGAAATCATGGAGGGGTCTGAAATTGTCATCGTAGGTGCATGTCCACTGTGAGAGACATAATCTAAAAATAAAATTCAGAAATCACAATATATGATTTTTAAACCATTTATTTGTATGATACAGCTGCAAATAAGTATTTGAACACATGTCTATCAGCTATAATTCTGACCCTCAAAGACCTGTTAGTCTGCCTTTAAAATGTCCATCTCCACTTCATTTATTATCCTAAATTAGATGCACCTGTTTGAGGTCTTTAAGGCATAAAGACACTTGTCCACCCCATACAATCTGTAAGAATCCAACTACTAACATAGCCAAGACCAAAGAGCTGTCCAAAGACACTAGAGACAAAATTGTAGACCTCCACAAGGCTGGAAAGGGCTACAGGGAAATTGCCAAGCAGCTTGGTGAAAAAAGATCCACTGTTGAAGCAATCATTAGAAAATGGAAGAAGCTAAACATGACTGTCAATCTCCCTCGGACTGGGGCTCCATGCAAGATCTCGCCTCGTGGGAGCTCAATGATCCTAAGTAAGGTGAGAAATCAGCCCAGAACTACACGGGAGGAGCTGGTCAATGACCTGAAAAGAGCTGGGACCACCGTTTCCAAGGTTACTGTTGGTAATACACTAAGACGTCATGGTTTGAAATCATGCATGGCACGGAAGGTTCCCCTGCTTAAACCAGCACATGTCCAGGCACGTCTTAAGTTTGCCAATGACCATTTGGATGATCCAGAGGAGTCATGGGAGAAAGTCATGTGGTCAGATGAGACCAAAATAGAACTTTTGGGTCATAATTCCACTAAACGTGTTTGGAGGAAGAAGAATGATGAGTACCATCCAAAGAACACCATCCCTACTGTGAAGCATGGGGTGGTAGCATCATGCTTTGGGGGTGTTTTTCTGCACATGGGACAGGGCGACTGCACTGTATTAAGGAGAGGATGACCGGGGCCATGTATTGCAAGATTTTGGGCAACAACCTCCTTCCCTCAGTTAGAGCATTGAAGATGGGTCGAGGCTGGGTCTTCCAACATGACAATGACCCGAAGCACACAGCCAGGATAACCAAGGAGTGGCTCTGTAAGAAGCATATCAAGGTTCTGGCGTGGCCTAACCAGTCTCCAGACCTAAACCCAATAGAGAATCTTTGGAAGGACCTCAAACTCCGCGTTTCTCAGCGACAGGTCAGAAACCTGACTGATCTAGAGAAGATCTGTGTGGAGGAGTGGGCCAGAATCCCTCCTGCAGTGTGTGCAAACCTGGTGAAAAACTACAGGAAACGTTTGACCTCTGTAATTGCAAACAAAGGCTACTGTACCAAATATTAACATTGACTTTCTCAGGTGTTCAAATACTTATTTGCAGCTGTATCATACAAATAAATAGTTTAAAAATCATACATTGTGATTTCTGGATTTTTTTTTTTAGATTATGTCTCTCACAGTGGACATGCACCTACGATGACAATTTCAGACCCCTCCATGATTTCTAAGTGGGAGAACTTGCAAAATAGCAGGGTGTTAAAATACTTATTTTCCTCACTGCATATACTTTTCAAAAGTGTATTATCAATAAATCTTGTGCCGAATCAACTGCTTTATAAATAATTCATCATTATTTTTTGTGGCTTATCCTGAAGCTGATTTGAGCTCAGCAACCATTCAGCAATGGACAGCCAATAAATAGTATTAAAAGAAGAACCCCTAACTAGCTTGCAAAAATATGACATTCACATGACTTTTAGGTAGACTATGATAATAGCTAAAATTGTGTACATGCCTTTAAAAATATAATCGGTCCTTTGAAAAGCAGGCTGTTGCTCTTTGTTGAGATCATGTTTTTCTGGCCTATGTAAGAATTAGAAATAATCATTGTAGCATCATGCAGTTGGTGTGTTACGCTCAGCCTCCCTTTATAGCTTTTGTGGTCTATTACATCCGCATTTTATTTAAAATAAAAGGAAATGTGCTGAAGTCCTGGGACCACTTAGAGAGTTATATTAAGGGTTGATAAGTAAAATCTGCACCGGTCTAAAAACTTTAATTTATGTTCTCAGCATCATAATTGAATCGGCCTTTAATGGTGTTTTGCGGGTTCCATATGAAAAAGTAATCTTTTTGAATAACTCCATGACAGAAGAGGCTCAACTTTATATGGCTATTTTCTCCAGGTTTAATATTGGCCAAAAAAAAACAGCAGTGATTGAGGGCTGAATTAGGATGCAATTGTAACTAAATTCCCGTGGGCACCATTGCTTCAAATCCAATTCTCTCTTGATATACAATAGATGACGCCTGTAGGATTTCTCTATGACAAATGGCCGAGGAACCTGTACAGGCAATTGTGAAATAAATGATTAAGCCTAGTAGCTGTAAATAAATAACCATACAGATATATATTTGTTACCCACATGTCTCTCCCTCTGGTTAGCCGAAATATTGTAGCCCATCTAACCCTAATATTCAGGTCTTAAATTCCAGCTTTCATTTAGTAGCTGACAGGTGAAGGTAAGAAGGAGCTAGACGTGGTTGTAGTTAATGCTCTTAGTGCGTTTTTAAAAATGTGAATTATGAGTCTAGCAAGAAACATCCCCTTTATGATCCATGGCAAATCTTAGAGGTTAGGTTGTGGGAGAGTCAGGTGGGATAGGTATAGATGTTCTACCAAGGAGCTAAGGTTCTAAAAAAAAAGTATATACAAACAAGATATAAAAACTTACGAAACATATGAAAACTTGTTGTGAACAGAATAGACCAATTTGCAGTTGGACATCATAATTAAAAGGTTAGTTCACCTTTACCAAAAAGCTGCCTATACAGGTAAGGTGTGTCTGTAGATAAAAACTAATTATGCATCTCTAACTAAAGTTGAATAATGCCCTTGCTATAAGTGTAGGCCATTTATGTACCTCCTGAAGCTTGACTGACTACTCCCAGGACGTTGCTAGGAGAGGCCTAGTCATTACTGTTCACCTTCACCATCACAGAAGTGAGCTCTTCCTCTGATTCAAACCCCCTCACATACTATTTCTCTTCCCAATGCAGTTCGGGCTGGGTTCACACTATTGCGAATTGGATGCATGTTTCACCGCATCCAATTCGCATTTCAGGAGATTGTGACCGGCTCTCTATGGAACCGGTTCACACATCTCTGGAGCGGCTCCGGTGTGAATTGCACAGGAGTCCTGTGCGTCTTCTGGTCCGTTTCAGGTCCTTATTCAGGCAAAAATATGTGCTGAAATCGGTGCTGAAACGGTGAACAGGGACGCACCGGACCCCTGCTGTGAGGTGCTGCGGTGTGGACCCAGCCTCAGTGTTTCATGTCTGAAATAGTCTTAAGCTCTCTAAAGGTTATTTGTGTCCAAGTGGTGAGATTTCTGTGCTTTCGATTCTGGGCCTGCCCATCTGCTGTGCCCATTATGAGGGAGATCCAATATCCCTGTTGGATTTTGTATTATTTTACATTGTATGGAAACTCCAAAGAAGACAAGGGCCGAGCCAGGAACTATGGCAAGGAGATCTCATTAGTAGACATCTTAAGAGATGAAAAAAAAAAAAAAACCAGATACTCAGACCCACAGACTCCACCCAGTAGCTAAATAGTATGGTGGACAACCCTTTAAAACTGTTGGCTTACATAACAGCAGTTTCCTTTAACTTGGTAGCATTTTCTAATAATGTATGAAATCTTGACAGTCTCTTAAAGCATGCACTTCTCTTTAAAATGATGGTCTCATGTGCTCTGTAGAAGTCTCTTGTAATATCTCTCTCGCTTAACTGGGAATGTTTCTCATGTAACATGGCAATAATAATATCATGTTTGAAATGGGTTTGCAAGTACAAGCTTTGCTTGTTTGAGGGTCATGTAACATGTACAAATGGATTCAGTGGCAGCTGCAGGATGGCAGGTCATTGGTATGAGTCTACATAAAAACACCTAAAAAACATAAAAACATGCAAGGATAGGCAGAATGACAATATTAGAAATCAATAATACTTAATTTGTTTTATCTCAGGGTCACTTTTATAAAATGTTAAAATAATACATAACTACTTTGTATTGATTTTTTAAAATATTTTGTTTGGTTTTGATTACTATAGCACCTAGAGTTTTTTAGGGATTGTTTTACTGAGTTTTTTTTTTATTGTTTTGTATTTCAGCTCTGTGGATGCGGATTACTGGGAGTTGGAATATGGCTGTCTGTATCACAAGGAAACTTTGCAACATTTTCTCCCAGTTTTCCATCGCTCTCAGCGGCAAACCTAGTGATTGCCATCGGCACAATCGTCATGGTGACCGGTTTTCTCGGTTGTCTAGGTGCTATCAAGGAAAACAAGTGCCTACTTTTAAGTGTAAGTTGCAATTCAATTTAGGCTTTTTAATCTGAATTCATATTTATTAATGTGCTCATTTATACAGTTATAAGCAATTGCAAAAAAATGGGTGATGAATTTGAGGACGTTTAAGTCCTAGTATACTGGAGGTTAGGTCTGTACCAATGATAGAGCACCACATCCCATTATGCTTTCTATACCTGATGCTAAACCCTTTACATGCTTCATCAGGATCAATGAAATCATTATGGACAAGGGGATAGTGCAAGAATGCAGGATGCACATCAGCAATGGGCAGCTGAGGGTCTTGGAGACAACAAGCAGAGCCTGTCTCCTGTCAGGATTAGAAGGCCTCACCTGAGAAAATATTTTTACCTTTAAGAACCCTCAATGAGACAACAGATGGCATCCATTAAGGTTGGCCATGCAGCAATAGATTATCTTCACTCAGCCTGTGCCCTAAATAAAAGGAATTTAACATATTCTTCAGTCCATGCTAAATGGCGTTGAAAGGCGAATACCCTTCTGCCGACTCTCAAAATATCTGATTGAATGCAGGTGCCATTTGGCCAAAAATGTTCTACCTCCTTTGATTTTTTCAGTTAAAGGATGTCAGGGCGGAGTGGTGCCAACAGGGCCACCGACTGACCAAATTTCAGCCTATTCAATAGGAACCAAGTGAAGTGTATGTCCATCTGTAGCCTCAAAATGAAATTAAAGGAAAGCATGCATGAAAAGTATGTGATTTTCAGGAGAGTTTATTGGAGCCAGGCATGAACCTAATGAAACATGCATAGCTTTAGTACAGCGTGCTGCAACCATGTGGCCAACAACACAGAGCGCTGGATGTTAAATTGTTTAATAATGGTGGATGGAGAAAACTGAATGGTAGGAGAGCCATGCTTCCTGTATAGGGGCAGTGCATAAAACCAGGATTAAAGGATTGTCTATAGGCGCTGTAAGGAGCAATGTGCTACCCTGTTAAATCCATCCACCATTGTAAAAAGAATCAGAACTGGAGTCATCGTCTTTGCCATGCAGCCCCCACTAAGAACATTTTAGTCTTCATCTGTAGAGCCACCTCTTCCCACTAAAAATGTATTCAGTCTGAATTTACCATTAATAGAACAAGAAGGGCAGGTTGAGGTGCCTTGCGCCCTGAAAGATTGGCCTGAACAAAGATACTGCCAGACAGACAAGGAGTACACAAAATAACTGTGATTTACTGGTGGGTGGTTAATTGACATTTCCCATCCATTGGCTTCTTATACACAACACCAACATTTAATCCTGAGATCTCAGCTTTTCCCT
Organism: Glandirana rugosa; assembly: GCA_018402905.1. Taxonomy (NCBI): domain Eukaryota; kingdom Metazoa; phylum Chordata; class Amphibia; order Anura; family Ranidae; genus Glandirana; species Glandirana rugosa. The sequence goes on from BLSH010515420.1 coordinate 1,102,864, forward strand.
ATGCAAAAAATCAACAAGAGCATTGATACGCTGTGCTGGGGATGGCATGTTTGAGAACTTTAATCTCAGAGAGATCTCAGTGATAGATTTTACAAGAAATATAAGAAACCAATTGTGTTCATCCCATCGTTTTCCTCTCATAAAAGTACGAATGCACATCAGTCTTGTGTAAACTCATCCTTTATGCCAATATAAATGTTTAGTAAGTGAGTATTTTATAATATATAATTTCAGATTGTCATGTTGTTTTGTACATTAAAATCTAAACAATGGTGCACTGTTCCTTTAAATATATATATATATATATATATATATATATATATGTATATAATAAAAAATAAAATTGTGCATTATGATATAACAAAAAATGTACGTAAATAAATATATCAAACTTCATTATTCATAAACTGCCATAAACATATGCTAGTAGTACTACATAAGTATAGTGACTAAATAAAACTTAATTCATCATATATTACTATTAATGGAAACCATCTGCATCTAAAAGATCATTCAGTGATACATAAGTGAAAGTGTGCTCTCAGATATAAATGTCCATAAATAAAATCATAGGTGCTCCAAAAAAGTCCACACTTCGAGCAAATGAAAAAAGGTGAATATCCAGAAATGCTCCATCCACCAATCACCTCTGGGGGCAGTGCTCACTCACCTTCTACACTGACCAACAAGGTCAGTAATCGCGGTTACAATGAACAATTTTGCTGGTCCACCATGCAACTCTTTAAACCATCAAACCTATTTTCCCCTTTAAGGGACTTGCTCTACTCTGCGGAAATAGCTTTTTTTTAGTCTTTTTTTTTTTGCATCTCAGGCTGCTGATCCCTGGCAGTACATTGACATTTCATTTGTTGACTTCTTTTGCAGTTTTTCATCATTTTGCTGATTATTCTTTTGGCTGAGCTAATACTCCTTATCCTATTCTTTGTCTACATGGACAAGGTAAGCTATTAATATATGTTGCCTACTATTAAAGTACAAAGTTATGCTATATCTACCAGCAAATACCACTATATCACGTTGCTAAGGCCACATCATTTGTATAGGAGGTTTTCCCTTTAAGTCTCAGTCTTCTTTGGAGTGATTCATGCAGCGAAGCAGTGAAATTTCCCAGCCGACATCCACCAAAAATGGTAGAGCAACCACTGTCCAAGAAGCCAAGCAGATCCTTTCATTGGACGGGTCCTCAATACCTAAAAAGCAACACCCATTCATTCTCTATATTGAATTTTTGTGGTTAGAAATTGTCATGCAGCGCTTGGGTACTGAGTCATATTCCCATGAAGGACAGACCCTGTATGCTGTATGTTCCCCTCTTGTGGGTCTCCTCCAGATCTGCATTTTTCAAACTTTTTACAGTAAGGAACCCCGGTATTAATTTTCAGGTCTCAGGGAACCCTTTCCCGATACTAATATATCTACAGCATATGTTACTTTACCATGATCAGTAGGTTGTGGATGAAATTATAAATAGAGATTGTGACTTACCTATAGAATTTGACATTTAGGGCTGACCATTTTTAACACCTGTTGCTCAATATTACAGATTTTTTTGTAATATAAAATGTATTAATAATTATAACGACCAGAAAGGAAATACAGGCAGTGAATATTGTAATTTCCCTTTTCATTGATGGTCAATAGTGAAGTGCTGCCTTACATTGATGGTCAGTGTAGTGCCTCTTTACATTTATGATCAGTGTAGGGACTCCTTATATTGGTGATCAGTGGGAACTTGCTCCCTTATACTGGTGGTTAGTTGAGAAGTGCCCCTTACATTGGTGGTCAGCGGGAATGTTCCCCTTTCATTGGTAGTGAGTGAAGAAAGGCCCTCATACTTTGGTGGTCTGTTGGAAAGTGCCCCTTACATTGGTAGTCAAAGGAGAAGTGCCTTATTATATTGGTGGTCAGTGAGACAGTATCCTTTTTCATTGGTGGTATGTGGAATAGTTTCTTCTTTCATTGATGGTCAGTGGAGAAGATCCCTTTTACTTTGGCGGTCTGTGGAACAGCGTCCTCTTTCAATGGTGGTCAGTTGAGAAGTGCGCCCTTACATTGTGGATTAGTGCAGAAAGGCCGTGTTACATTGCTAATCAGTAGGGAAGGTTCCTCTTACAATCACTGGTCAATGGGAAGTGCCTCTTACATTAGGGGTCATTTGGAAGTGCCCCCTTACATTGATGCTCAGTGAAGAAGGACCCTGTAAAAATAAGTATAGTGCTTTATTAGAAAGGTAAATATTTCTTTGGAAATTTGTCTAGACCCACATCCCAATTACTGAGGGAAGAGTTTCAACCCCTCTAAAACTGTAATAATATTACATAAATAAAAACATCCAACTGAAAGCGTGATAATGGTTACAGTGTGTGGGTAAACTTAGGAACTTAGGTACAGTCTCTCCCCTAGGGCCACTGGGAGATAACAGAGGTCTTTCAGTTGACTGTTTCCCCCACTAGTGTATTTTTGTACTATAAAAGGAAACAGGTGCATTTGGAGGAAACAAACAAGAAGTTCAACTGAACCTAGGCCACCATCCTGCAAATTAGTTATAAAAGTCGCTGCCCTTTAACACAAACCTTCATTTTGCACATATACGGCAAAGCAACAGGTTCACTTTAATGCTTTCCACCCTAGTAGAACATACCTTTCATTTTCTCCCCGTTCAGTTACCACATACTGGGTATGAAGAAGCATGTGACTCATTCCTCCACTTCTCATGCGACATGGCTAGTGCTTGGTGATTGGCTTAGTGCTGTCATATGGATGTTGGAGAGAGAGCCTTCATGCCTGGGTAAGCTCCAACTAGAGTGTTTTTTGATCATAAGAAGAGGGTCTTTCCTCACCCCCTCTGGCTTTATAGAACAGTGGGTCATGAGCAAAGCACATGTGTGTTTTAAAGCTATCCTCTCCAAGATTTGTCTCCCACTGATACAGATGTTTAATATTCTAACACTGGACTCTTGATAGCACATTCATGAAAAAATGCATATTTTACTCGACCCACACTGCTTGAAAATAACAAACACCTGTCACCAGAATATGTTTTATATTTTTTGTACAAAATGAGGACATTGAATAGTGGAAGCTGTCTATAAAAATGAAGTAATTCCACTAATGCAGGGTAGTTTTGAATCTCTTCTGGATTCTCTTGATAGAGAATTTCATATTTCTGATTAATAGTTGGCTAGTCATGACCTATATTAGACAGATCATCATAGGTGTTTTTGACCTTAATATATTCGTTGCATTAAAAAAAACACCCTACAAACCATTCACCCCTCCCACCCAAACACTTACCAGAGTCTTCTGTCAATCCAGTGCTGTGCTTGGCTGCAGGGCTTCTCTCACCTCTTCCTGGCCTCACAGGCTACACTAAGAGCAGTGGGAGCCATTGGCTTCTGCTGTTGTCAATCAAATCCTATGAGGAAGGAGTGGGGGTGTGGCGGAGACATGCTGTGTGACTCAGAGGGGGGGCCTGCACCAGTGCCACCCCACAGCAGCCAGCTTGCTAAGGGGGCACTTGTAAGGAGGATGGAAGAGCACCGGTGGCAGACCTCTAAAAAAGAGGTAAGGGACCAGTCTGCAATATCATTGCAAAGAGTGGTAAGTATGAACCGCTTTTTTTGTTTTAATTAAATAAAAAACACTTTAGAACCACTTTAAGAATGGACACTGACTGTGCTGGAGGACATTGTTCCAAATAGTTAGCTATATAGATAGCTATATAGATGAAAAAATAGAATATAAGAAGGCACAGAAAAGGACAAAAGTCACAAAAAGTGTATTTTAATAATGATATGAGGGGATGAGTAATAATAGATACATCCCTGTTTTTATTTAACGTGCCTTTATGCATAATTTTCTGCACATTTAAATGCAAGCCAAGTCATCCAGTACATCCACCCTAAATTCTGTGCACAACATATATGTAATATAAGAGGATAAATTACAGAAGTACACCACTGGAGATTTCACTGATGTTTTATAACTTTACTGCACACTTATCTGTGGATTTTCTGCCTACATACATTTTGAAGTCCTGTAGGTTCAGATGGGCAGCACATGTATCATGGCAATTTATTAAACAATGTTTATGTTTTTCACTGCTCCACTAAAGCCTCCCTAGTACAGACAGCAAGGGACTGAGTCCCCTTGAGGGACTCATCGGACAACTATTCTGAAGGTCACTTATTTGGTGGATTCTAACCCCAGGTCCTTGGGAGAAAAATCTTCCAATTGCACAAAAGAACAGGCCACTTAAGGAACTCCTTAAGACTCAATACACCCACTACAATCTGACCATATGATCTCTGTGCAATCAACTTCAGTTCTATCTAAACTATGTAATATGAGGACCTGCCTAAACTATCTAATCAAATTGCAACCAATTTTGCAGTCATCTGCATTACATACTTGTTGGTAGATCTAAAGGAGATTGTATAATCAGATTGTAACACGTGAGATGGGCTTGAAAGAGATTAATAGCACCCCCATACAGTCTCCTAAAATAAATATTTAGCGCAAGGTCCAGTTTTGCTTGGACCTTGAACTAGAGGCTTTATCCTACCAAAAACTCTACACAGCCTCTGGTCTCCAGGTATCAGGCCTCCTAAAATATTTATATATTTGTTAGGAGTTGATTGGTGCTTAGAGCCCTGTCTATTTGATTTCAGGTTACCCTGTTAGTCAGCAACTGATATAAGTTTAGGTAGTGGCTTGAGCAAATGTTTTATATATATATATTATATAAACTTTATAAGTTTTACTAATGATGCAATTTAGAAAAATCGTTTAGGTTTAAAGGGATATTTAAGAATTATATCTCAGGTTAGGATTAAATGCAGTTCAACTGACAGAAGGTTTGTGTAGCTGTTAAAAACAAAGGAAGCATATTAAATTAGATAAAAAAAAAAACAACAAAATTGCTTCTTTTTTATCTGCTGTCTTATTGCTTTTAAGATATTTCTGGGGAAGGAACAAGTACTAGTAACGAACAATCACTTTTCTTATCGTTACCGGCATTCCTGCATTTATGTAGAAGGCATTTGCATATCAAAGTGGAAGGATGTTTATAAGGATGTCTTATTTGGAAAAGCAATTGCTGTTGCATCTAACAGGATTTGAGAGACTTAATGATGCCGTAGGAGAACTTCAAAGTTATGGCAGCGATTCTGAGCAAAAGTGGAGTTTGTAATGACGGACAAAGTAATGGGTCCCATTTAGACCAATTAAAACTCTATTAAGTCTACAGGGAGATGAAAGTTTACTGCTGCAACATCAGTTCTTTGTCCCAGCGTTCGAAAAATGTATAGGTGTTGTCTCAAAGGACTGATGCCAAGAAGCTGTGACTAGTATCTTGTTCCTTTACTGTACAGGAGACAGAGAGAGATTAAAGCAGAATGGGGCCATAGGCAAGGAAGCAGCTTATCCCCTTCCCTATCCATTAGATTGACAGTAATATGAATTGAAAAATACACAGAGAAGCATTTTTTTGCACATATTTGCATTGTCTAGTACTAGTATGGCCTCATCGGAGAGCAACTTTATGAAATGACCAACTGGTGCACATCTTTGACCAATTTTGATGTCCCCTGGTTTACTGCAGGAGAATGGAGGTCGTAACTGAGCCCCTCTTGACATCCACCACGCTATAGGCTTCTGCCTAGGTTGCCTTGTGAATGATTCAGTGGAGATCCTAATGGTTGCTACAAACCTAAGATAGCAGTCAATTTAACAATTTTCCTTAAAAAATAACATTCTATGAATATCCATGTTTGGGTTGTAAGAGAGACCGGGAGCAAGAAAAATGTGACCCAATCAAAATGCTTGTCCTGATGATGTTTGGCAGCTCCAGGAAACAAACAAACTTCAAATAAACAAAAAAAGTCTATGTTTTTATTTTTTAGGCCCAGTCAAATAACCTTGCCTAGGCCAAGATGATGTCAACAGTCTGCTGGCAGGCAGGAGGAAGCAGTTCCTCAGTCTCCTTTCTCCAAGTGATCAGACTGCCAAATTGTAACTTTGTAGAAAGTCTCAGCAGTGCAGCAGGATGTCAGACATTTGTGATAATAGTCAAACATTGCAGAGGCCCAGGATTTACATAACTGTGTCAGCTCTGAGTCAGCATCTCAAGTCCAGGCAGAAGATGATGACCCTGGATGATACCTGAACAAAGATGGCTCTTTCCTTCTGGAGAGATAAGTAGATGGAGGTAGTGTCAGGGAGAATATTGTTGTCTCTCTGAGAATCAATACCTTTCAAGTGATACTAAACACACACTGTTTAATTTACATTGTCTCTTCTATTGTTGTTTGTGGATGATGGCACTGTGATTACTTTAATTAATAAAACCCATCTAAGTACCGTTTTCCTAATCGATATACAGCTGTCCCATGACCCAGATCTTTCCTAGCTTGTCTGCAGGGAAAATTAAGCAGGAGGAGCTTCTAGACCTCTGCTGCTGGTCGCATGTTCAAAATAAAAAAAACAGCCTTTGGAATACAGAGTAAAAATAAATAAATAATATAAACTTGGCATACAAATATATATTTGAAATTAAATCTTTATTATCTTTTGGCAATAACATGGTGTGGGCGGATTTCTGCCAGCCACAGCCCTCTAACCTGTTTCTTAGAGTAAGGAGGTGGTGAAGCCTCCATTAATCTAGATGCAATATCCCGCCCCCATTGTGTTAAGCTGGTTAGTGGGTATGGCAGAGGAGGGAGGGAGTGGGATGTCATTTACCACTGTGTATACGCCCACATGTGCTGCTCTATAGCCACATGGGCTGCTCAGATGTGATAGGGAGGAAATGCTCAGCATAGAAACTCACGGAAAACAGAGCATGTGCAGAGTTGATACCACAGCTGCAAAATCCCTATCTGAATTGGGGACATGAACAGAAGGTGGTGATAAAGAGCAGCAGGATCAACCAGGTTTTTTTGCAGAATACAGAAAACTAATGTCATAGTGACTGAATGAGTATGAACAGCATGGCATACAGCATTTATTGATAGTTTTTTATGATGTGGGTTTAGTGACACTTTGGGGTTGATTTACTAAAGGGAAAATACTGTGCACTTTGTAAAGTCCAATTGCCCTCTGCAAGTGTAGTTGCTCCAGAGCTTAGTAAATGAGCAGAAACTCTGCTGACTTCCATGCAGTATTCTAGTCTGCATCTCCCCAAGGCAATACTTAAAATCTGGCCTCTTGGTGGGTCCTGAGGACAGCAAGCAAAAATGCATTTTTTTTAAATTTTCCTTGCACATGATTGGGTATTCTTTGCAAATCAAAGCCTTATCTCGTTTACTAAGCTCTGGAGCAACTGCACTTGCAGAGAGCAACTGCACTTTTCAAAGTGCACAGTCTATTTACCTTTGGTAAATCAACCCCTTTAAAGCGGTAGTAAACCCATCCTGTGCTATTTCCACTATATAAAGCATCCCTGCCTAGTGAACTTGTTTATCTGTGTAAATCGCTTCCTACCTTATCCCTTTATGTGTAATCCATCTTTTTCTAACTAACGACGTAGCCTGCGCATGTGCAGTTAATCACATTTTTCCGGCAGGCTCTTCTTGCCAGAAAAATGGTGCTTACATGCCGGGGCTACGTCATTTCCTTTGCCTGACGTCAGCTCCGAGATCCCGCGAGACATTCACATTCACAAGCTGAGCTGAGCTGATTAGGGACATGGGGACGAAGTCTGGGCGGAAGTAAGATCAGTACGGAACACGAAAGACAGAAGTTAGAATGGCGGCGGCTGCAGAGGAAAATGAGCTTTATCAAATGCAATGATTTTACAAGTAAGAAGCCTTCATACATTTTCCCTATGCGGTGATTTCACTTAAAGTAACTTAAGGAACTTCATTCTGTTTATTTTCGGGTAAATGTATGAGAGTTTACTACCGTATTACACTTATACTTTTACTGCATGCAGCTAACAAAAAATATATTGGATGCTAGGTCCCCTAATGGCTAGTTTCTCCTTATTTTCAGTGTTCCTAAGGTCACTCAAGTGCTGAATATTTTATATTTGGATCCTTCAGTTTAAAACAATTAAAAGTGTCCTTTTCTTTTAAATACAGCAAATTGTCAGCCATTAGTAAAGTGTATTATACGTTATTTTTTTACATACAGTAAAGCTAAAAAATTTTTTTTCTATTTTGGATAGAGTATGGTTATAAGCTATCGGGATTTTGCCATCTGTGTACCATTGGGGACAAATCAAGACAGTGAATCTCCCCAGCACAGAAACAGGCAGGAATAACAAACCCTCACACCACTCTATCCAAAACTGAAACCTTTAGATACACATTAATTATATCAGTTTTTACCTATTACTTATATATCCAGAAAACATTTATGTACAAAATAATTGTGTACTGCAGTGCTTACTTGAACTGTCGGTACAGATCTTAATAGGAAGAAGTCTAGCTGGGGAGAGGTTGCGTTCTAGTTAGCCAGTTAGAATGATGGGCTTGTCCAGTAATGATGGCCATAGAGGGGCAAATGTTTTTTTAGGAATGACTGGCAGAAAGATATCTGCCCAGCCTCAAGTGAGTAGCCCGAGTCTGATGACAGCAGTGCATGTGCTATACTTTGATCTTTTCCTCTTCTCCATTGCAGAGGAATCAGAAGATCAGTCCTAAGGGTAGAAAGATTTTCCACTTTTGCTTTAATGAGAACCTCTGACTGCCTGAAGCGCTTATTGCCCTCTAGGAGTTCGCAAACAGCCCCATAATTGCAAGCGATGCTTAAATTCAGGATTATCATTTGTTATTACCTGCTGACTGTAAACACCCTAAGACAGTGCAGAGAAAAATGAGGATTTTCAGACTGCAATAGCTAGCTATTAGATTATTGCTGTCATTTGAACATTAAATTGAGTGTATTATAAAGCAGTGACTCTAGGGTTGCCACATCATCCCTTTAATCCAGGACACACATGAATTACACAGGTTCTGTGGCTGATTAAGGCGGTAATTAAACTCACTTAGTGCCTTATGTGCATTAAATTAACCTCAGAACCTGTGTAATTCATATGTGTCCTGGATTAAAGGGATGATGTGGCAACCCTAAGTGTGACTCTGACAGTCACCAAACATTCCCTGCAGATGAATCTTCCTGGTGCATGTGTTTTAGAAGACCTTGATTGATTCACCATTAGTGAATGTTTGGTGAAAGTCAAGTTTAATGCTTTAGAACTTTTCCAGACCCTGTAAAGCAGTGGTTCTCAACTCCTGTCCTCTGGACCCACTAACAGGCCAGGTTTGCAGGATAACTGAAATGCATCACAAGTGATATCATTTGCTGCTCAGTGATTGCAGTATTCTAGTCTGCATCACCCCAAGGCAATACTTAAAATCTGGCCTGTTGGTGGGTCCTGAGGACAGGAGTTGAGAACCACTGCCTTAAAGTGTTACTAAACCCACAATAGTAAAATCAGTCTGTATATGCAGTGAAGCATGCTTGTTATATTCACTGTGGAACCTAAGGGATTAATCCTTCGCATTGTGTTTGTGTAAAAAGGCTGTTTGATCATGTCTTCTCTGATCCTCCCCTTCTTCCACAGTCTCCAATCCATCTCCTGATAGTACAGAGCCTTGGGGGCACTCTGCACATGCTTAGTTTGGTGTGTATTGCTAGGGGTTTTTCTTTTTTCCTTGGGAGGGTGCATGTGATCAGCATAGGGCCAATCGGCACTGTCCAGACAGAGGGTCAGGGGTCCTGCAGCCTCATAGGACAGTCAGAGTAGAATGAAAACTCCTCCTACAAGCTTTAACCAGACACTTATAGAAGTCAGAAGACTGCTATATACTGTTGATGAGAAAAGGTATTTAGACATTTACATTCTAAAATAAATGCATTTCCATGCCCTGTGTACGGTGGGAGACCAGATATAGTGAATGCAGGGTCCTAGGTTTAGTAACACTTTAAATAATTTTTTTGCAGTTTATGATCTCTTGAAAATTATTTGTAAATAAATTTGCTCGCAGACCAGAAAAAAATGTGTAAGCTGCAAATGCAAGCAATGATGATGAATCACTTCAAACGTGTAAAAAAAAAAAAAGACATGATGTGCTAAGTGTTTACTAGCATCATGAACAAAACAATTACTTGAACAATCACTCATTTGACAGTGTTACAATATAAATATGTTAATGAATGAAAAAGTGCTCAGCGCAAATTTTGTGAAAAAAACAGTCCAACTCCGTTGTGAGATAATCTAAGAATGCATAATCTCCACGTGAGACCTCCACTAACCCCCCTCAGGTGTCCCCACGCCTCTATTGTTTCACCCTCACCACAAACATCAAAACATGTATATCTCTTTAAACCCAAGAGCAGTGCAGTGCCAGGAAGATGCCAACAACAAACACCTGACTATGGGTCTCGTCCCTCACGGAAAAAGGCTTTTCAGCATAAATCTCTTGGTCCCATGATCAAACAGCAGCAGCTAGACATATTGAATCAAGTAAAAACTACACTCACAAAGTGTGTGTTAAGCAAACATGTAGCTCAAAGACGGCGCATGAATCCATGCATTACTGTTCACGTGTGTCTTATCACAATATCCACCGCCAGCCAGCAGCTGCACCCCTCCAAGCCATCGCACACTTGGATCGTTCCAGGATCGCAAGACAGCCCAATATACTTCATCATTAGTGACGTGATCAGGGGCACAAGCCCCTGATCACGATGTTAATGACAAAACACGATGAATCACATTGTACCTGCTCTAATTTTTTGTAAATCTGTCACTGCCGATTACAGGACAAAGTAATAGGGTTCTCTTTATATCCTAGATTCTCTGCTATTAATACTTACCTTCCCCGTGCTTCCCTGCTGCCCCATTCATCCACCGGAGCCTTGAGTAGAAAAACATTTCATAAGCTCTTTTGTAAGAGCTAAAAGCACACCTGTGCTGTGCAAAGGTAACGCAAAGGGTTTATTTTAATCTGTCAGTCATCTGCAGTATATTCTTTCCTTTTCTTGCTTCCCCACTGATCAGTTCAGTGCCAGGAACCTAAAGAAATACATGGTACATCTGGGTATGGAGGAACATGTTACTCGCTTAATGTGACATCTCTGGACCAATTATGGCTGACACACAGGGAGTCTATACCCCCATGTAAGCTACAACTCCAGTGACTTGTAGTTAACACATGGATTTCCTTTCACTCCCAGCAGCAAAACAGAGCCATGGGTGAGCAAACGCAAAGTAAGTGTATTTGGGTGGAAAGGTCTATATTAAAATGAGCCTCTTAATTTGCGTTATATGTGCAAAGCCCTCTCCCCCAACTTCAATGTGACTTATATTTTCCTCTATTTTTCTAATCAATAAATCACCACAGACATTCTCCTGAAGAAGCGAAACATGTTGAGAAATATTGATATCCGTGGCACTGCACCATAATGTTGTCCCCTATAGGGGGATCCACAAATGTTGGTGACAACAGTTTTTAATGAATTGTTAATGTCCCTATGCAGTTGCTCTGCTTTTTAACATTGTGTAAAAATAAAATTTGACTTATTTTTATATACTCTTGTGTTGACACTGTGTAAGCTGGTACCAAGATAGTCCAAACTCATTCCTGCCCCTGGGTGTAACTGGTTGGGGACCGATTTACCCCTATCCCATTTCATTGCTCCAATCTGGATGAGGTACCCTTTACTAAATCTACTCTTTGTATACACCAATTGAGGCATTAACATGCTGAAATGTGGGAATGCAAAAATAGCAAACATACACAACGTAAAAATATATACATTTTTTCATTATGTGTGGCTTTGATATTTTTTAATAAAGCACACGCATATCTAAATTGGAACTTGATCTAAACTTTGTAAATTTTTCAACAAGATTACCCTTCAAGGGTCCTTGTTTGAGTTTACAGGTGAAGACTTTATTTATACATATCAATGCCATTCTCTACAGTGTACAACTATGTGTGCAGAGTGCATGAGGACATAAGGTGTGGATCCATGATGCCCAGGGCTCGTTAGACCACTAAAGGTTAGTCTTCGGGGGACAACATAGAAGGGAAGCGGATAATTGCAGCCAGAGCTGCATTTTATATTTTCTTATTAAGCTGTCCTGCCTATTTCAAAATAAAATTCACAGGAATTGGGATTTAATACAGATACTATATAATTGGGCCCTGGGGAAGAAGCAGAGCTGACCCTTAATGTCCCACAGACGCTAGTTCCAATTTATGCAGTAAGCAACACCTTGAAGGTCAGTCAAAGAAGTTTGCTACAAAGTCCTGTCTGCCACTGCTTCAGTATTACCAGCTAAAATTACTAATCATCTTTGTAGTCATCACTAACTTACCAATTATCCATCAATTAACCCCACCTAAAAAATTTCCTGGGTGTATAATAAGGATTCTAAAAGTATAATATCTTGAGTAGAGGAGCTTCATAAAATCCAGATGTTTATTGTCCACAAGTTGAGAGCGATGCTTAATTTGCTTTTCATCAGGCACGCTGGGTTCGCAGACCTTACATTGAGTATGCTCCACTGACCATTAATTGAGAAGTACTCCTTTGACTAGGCTGCTGTCAAAAGCATTAGCGGGGAAGAAATGCAGCTAACAAACCATTTTGGATGAACTGATGCTCTCTTTTAAACAAGCAGATGTTTTAAAAAGCTATCCTTGAAAAGTCCACTTATGATCATAGCCCGTGTATTTGACTTTGTCAAATTATTTAAAGGTCAGTTCATGTCCCTGGCTTTTCTTGTGATTTTAAAACCCGATAACACTTATTGAGTGTAAAATGGCATTTCTAGCTTATCATTCTCTCATCTCTTGAGCACCCAATGATTACAGTTTACCTGCTGTGAGAGAAGTACAGGGGCTACCATTGCTGGTGTCCTTCAAAAAATGCTAGTTAGGGATAAATGTGTAACAGACAGGTATCAGAATTACTTATGTCAATACTTATTGCAGGTCGGTTACAAAGAAAGGATTGCCCTTTCAGGGCAAAGTGACAGTGCCTTTGGAATGGGCCCCCAACCCACCGATACTCACCTTGACAGCACTGCCTCACCACGTCCTCTATTGCAACCAGTGGCAATGCTATTGTATTGAGGTGCATGGGACCTCCTTCCATGTGACAGTGCTGGGGTCTAGTGGGCAATCATACTGCCACATGATACATTTGACCTAAGCCTGAGTTGGGGATTTTAGTGGCAGCTGTGACAGAGGAAGCAGTGTGTTTATATGTTCTTATAGCTTCATTTGACAAAAGCTAAATTCAAGGCAAATTAATGAAAATAAAAGAGATATTTTACATGGGAAAGGATTTCTATTTCTGTTCATGTTGTTCTAAGGTTTACACAGCTCTTCCATACAACAAAGCCCTGTTCGACAGGGTAGAAAATCTGATTTTTATCTACTGCAATTGTGTAACAGGTATTTTCCCTCTGCTAGCCTGTGACTGGACAGTGAAAGGAGAAGCAGCATACCGATGGGCTAATTATTCTGCTCTCTTCTTCAATCAGCATGTTCCTTGTTAGCACATAAACACTGCAGCACAGTTGATTGGCACCTTCCCCTGTCTCAACAGGAAATTGTAAAAGGCTAGTGCCAAGTCAAATTCAGATACTTAAACTGCTTGTATTAAAAAATACATTAAATGATTCATTATTGCAGAGCTGCATTTATTTGTGTCTTCTATATCCACCTGGAGTTCCGGTCTATTAACATATACATTACAGAACGGTTATTCTGTTTTTGTTTTATTGTTGGAGAAACAATTTTGTGTAAATTGCAATTTCCATTTAATTGTTTTTTTTTAAATCTATGGTTATCATATTTTTTAAAATTCACTCAGCAATAAACTGCTGCTCGATCACCCCCTATAAATTTTGATGTCCTTTGCCCTCCTGCTAACCATAAATCACGAATGTCATTTTTAATTTATTTATTTAACCTCAACACTCTATTACAGAATGTAAATCCTGGCACAGAGGTCAAAGTGACTTATGGTTTTCAGGTGGAAATTTATATCTTTTATTTCCAGTCTATGTCACCTTCCTTAATGAGGATGACATTATATTTTGCAGTAGAGGAAAAAACTCAAGTTGAGTTTATTGAGCTGTCACCTAGTGGATAATGAAGCTTTGTCAGAAGCAGACGCTGGGTTGGTAGTAAGAAATCTTCTTTGAAAAAGGTTAGGAATAATGTGAAAGGTTAGGAAAAATTAGGTCTCTATGTTTGGCATTTCTTACCATGCTGTAAAATTTTAAACTCATTAGGATAATGGCATAATGCTATCTGGGTCTACATTTACAGTATCTCACAAAAGTGAGTACACCCCTCACATTTTTGTAATTATTTTATTATTCATTTTCATGTGACAACACTGAAGAAATGACACTTTGCTACAATGTAAAGTAGTGAGTGTACAGCTTGTATAACAGTGTAAATTTGCTGTCCCCTCAAAATAACTCAACAAACAGTCATTAATGTCTAAACCGCTGGCAACTAAAGTGAGTACACCCCTAAATGAAAATGTTCAAATTGGGCCCAAAGTGTCAATATCTTGTGTGGCCACCATTATTTTCCAGCACTGCCTTGACTTTTTTGGGCATGGAGTTCACCAGGTTGCCACTGGAGTCCTCTTCCACTCCTCCATGGTGACATCACGGAGATGGTGGATGTTAGAGACCTTTGCGATCCTCCACCTTCCGTTTGAGGATGCCCCACAGATGCTCAATAGGGTTTAGGTCTGGAAACATGCTTGGTCAGTCCATCACCTTTACCTTCAGCTTCTTTGCCTTAACCCTCTTGGAGATCACCAGAGCTTCACAGGTTGCCACTGAAGTCCTCTTCCACTCCTCCATGACAACCTCACAGAGCTAGTGGATGTTAGAGACCTTGTGCTCCTCCAGGGTTTAGGTCTGGAGACATGCTTGGCTAGTCCACCACCTTTACCCTCAGCTTCTTTAGCAAGGCAGTGGTCGTCTTGGAGGTGTGTTTGGGTTCATTATTATGTTGGAATACTGCCCTCCGGCCCAGTCTCCAAAGGGAGGGGATCATGCTCTGCTTCAGTATGTCACAGTACATGTTGGCATTCATGGTTCCCTCAATTAACTGTAGCTCCCCAGTGCCAGCAGCACTCATGCAGCCCAAGACCATGACACTCCCACCACCATGCTTGACTGTCTGCTATTTTTTTATACTTCCTTTTTACAAATTTGTTAGACAATTTATGTGATGTGACCGGGTCCTTTTCCATTTTTGCCTTTTTTTCTGAGCTGTTCCTTTTTGATGCAGAGTGTGGCATTGACGGGCTTATGCCAGCACTGCTCTCTGCACCACTACACATTTGATGTAGGGTGCCTTGATTAAGCCTCTTTTGGATTGAATAAAACTGAGCATTATTCAACTCTGAAATCTGGGGATATATTATGGCAAAGGAGAATTACTGCAAGAGACAACTCTAGATTGAACATGAACATTGCAGCCTCAGCTGCTTTATTACTTCTTTATCACTTTTTTTAAACAGTAGCCCCGAATTGGGTTTAAGGTAACAAAGCATGGATGAGAATGACAGACTTGGAGCTTCCCCCTTCAATCACAAGTCAAGGCAGATCGTATATATTTATTCTTGCCCCTTTCCTTTTAGACTAAATGGACAATGTAGCATCCCCGAAATTGAAGATTCGACCCCCCCCCATTTTATTCTCAACCTCAAATACCCAATTCATATGGAATATTTGCAGAAAGCCTTTTCTCAAGGAGAACTCACGTCTAAATTGTAATATCAGTATAAACTGCAATGAAAAAGTTAATTTGTAAATATGATTTTGAATTATTTTTTGTGTTTGCTTTCTGGCTTTGGCAGGGCTAGTAAAATGAAAATTAGCAGATCTTTGATTCCTGCCACCATGACAGATTTTGTTTCTGTATTGACTTGTTCAAGTGTCAGAAAGACTCACCGAATCAAGCCTGGCATCTCCGGAATCCCTATTATACATAATGTATCTTCTGGTATTAGAATGGGGTATTTAAGCTGGCAGAACTGTATGGGTCATTTCACAAGGGCTTTCCAATTAGGTCTGCCTGTCAGTTTTTCAGGACCACTTGATCAGAAGCACCATGCAGACAGATGTAAATTGACTCTTGTTCATTTACAAACATCTGCCCCTGATTCCTCCCAGGTTCAGGTCCGGGCTGCGTCCTTTTTGTTTTTTCCGGACCTAAATGTGACAGATCAAAGGTAGCCTGGCAGCCTAAAGATCAGTGGTGGTCAACTTTCTTGATAAAGAGGACCTCGTGTACGGCCCTCGACATCACCAAAGGTGCGCACATAAAATTCAGTAAACATCCAGTGTCCGAGACAGCAGATGCACAACAGGATCTAGTCAAAGGCTATGGGCATGATACAGGAGATGGTCAAAACTGCAGACATGACATGAGAGATGGCCAGAGATGGCAAACATGCTGAAGAAGGTTATCAGAAGGTTATCAGAGACTGTGATAATGCTATAGAAGTTGTTGGAAACATGCTTTGTGTCTTTAATAACATTATTTGTGTCCAAATTGAGGAATTGTTAACCTATTTCCTGTCCCAGGGACAGAATAGGTGGTATGGAAAACGTTTTAAATGAGGAGACATGGATCCTGTCAAAGGCTACACCCTTCCCCTATGTAAAACCTAAAAAAGTTTATGATAAAGTGACTACTTCAAAGTGAATGTATAACTACCATACTTTCTGTAGCTTCGTATAGAGTGTGGAATTGTTGGAATCCCTGACTTTTTATATTGCTGTTTGTGTCCCAGCTGGGGACGGTCAACATTTCCATGTGCTAAGATTCAGAACCATTGTCCAAAATGTTACAGTCGATACCAGAACAGGAGGTCTTTTCCAACTGGTGACACCTGTTCCTTTCAATAACTGTCTAAAATATAGTTTCCCCTTACTTTGGAGAAATTTCAACTTACTTCCTCTCATGTCTCATTGACAGGAAGTAAAGGGAACATTCCCCAACAGGACACAGACAATCATAAAAATCCAATGAGGTTTAACCCTTCAGTACTCAATCCAAAAATAGGAAAAAACATTTTGGTTAAAGATACTGTGACAGACCCAACTGGGACAGGGGCTTCTGGAAGAGACTACAGGGTAGCTTTTTGCCTACTGACTATGGGCCCTGATGTTTGAGGGGGCTCTATTTTTTGGGAGGTGTGTGTCTGGGGGACCATTTGAGTGGTTTTGCTTTGGATTCAGGTCCATGTCTCCCCAAAACACACAGACTCTGGGAACCTAGGACCTGGATACAGATTTGGGGCCTCTGTGCCCAAACCAGCTTCACCCCCCTCCTAGACTCAGAGACTCAGAATAGATGTTAATGTAATCAGCTCAAAACAACCTGATGCTGTTTTTTCCTGCTGTTATGTGTAATCTGTTTATTAAGGTATCTTTCTCTCATTGTATAATTCCCTCATTGTGTGCCTCCTAGGTGTGAATCCCCATTGTCAATTGAGTCACCTATTGTTCCTATCTGCCTGCTAATCCTCTTGGAGATGTGTCTAACATTGTGGCCACTTTACCTTGCTACCGAATAATTGTGGGATTTGTATGTGTTTATGTTTTATGTTAGCTGTTAATTAGATATTGTACTGATATTACTGTTTACAGTTTACATTGTTTAGGATAATGTGATCATGCTCTTACCTGATTTTGTGTGGTATACATTCTGAGTTTACAAAAAAATCAGTTCCAGCTTTCGCCTAAGCTAGTGTCGTCTAGTTCTTGGGTGCAATTCTCTGCTATAATACCTGGTTCCTAACTTGATGGAGGCACCCAGGCAGGATGCCAAGCGGTCTGTCACAGATACGCATTTTACTTTTTTTGGCCATATGTTACTGAATAGAATTGCAGCTAAATGTAGGTATAAAGGAACGTTAGGATGTTATTATTATTAATATACAGGATTTATATAGTGCCAACAGTTTACAATATAAATGGAAGACAATACAATAAAATACAAAAGGGTTAAAGCGGAGTTCCACCCAAAAGTGGAACTTCCTCTTTAAATAAAGGTGACTCCCTGACATGCCACAATTGGCATGTCATTTATTTAGGGGGGGGTGGATACCTATTTTTTACAGGTATCCAGCTCCAACTTCCTCTCCAGGCACCATGGCATTGTAAGGAAGTTCACCTCCCTCACCCCCCCCCCGGCAATCTTCTGGGACACGTCACAGGTCCCAGAAGATTGCCCAGCCATTCACAGTGTGCAGCCCGGCTTTACAGACAAAGCTGGGTGCCCACACTTGCTATGCCGGCATGGCGGAGGGGGAGAGGAACAAGGCAGCGGGCGGCCGCATCGCTGAACCGTGGGACAGGTGAGTGTCTGAATTAAAAGTTAGCAGCTACACTTTTTGTAGCTGCTGACTTTTAAAACGGTGGAACTCCGCTTTAAGAGGGCCCTGCACAGAAGAACTTACAATCTCATAGGGTGCGGCAGGTAGCACAAAAGGTTGCAACTATGGGGAATGAGCTGATGGAAGTGGTAAAAGATCATTTGGAGGTGTGATAGGCTTCCCTGAAGAGATGAGTATTCAGGGATCGCCTGAAGGCAGCTAGAGTAGGAGATAGCCGGACAGATTAAAGTAGAGAGTTCCAGAGGATGGGAGAGGATCTGGAGAAATCCTGCAGACAAGCAGGGAGCTTGAGAGCAGGAGGTCTTGAGAGGAGTGGAGAGGACGGTTTGGGTGATATTTGGAGACCAGATTGGTGATGTAGCTTGGGGCTGAGTTGTGGATGGCTTTGTATGTTGTAGTCATTATTTTGAATTTTATTCGCTGGGTGATTGGGAGCCAGTGGAGAGATTGGCAGAGAGAAGTGGCAGACACTGAGCAGTTGGTCAGGTAGATGAATCTGGCAGCAGCATTCATGATAGACTGAAGAGGGGATAGCCTATGGAGAGGTAGACCTATGAGTAGAGAGTTGCAATAGTCAAGGCAAACGATAACAAGAGATTGAATGAGTAGCTTGGTGGCTTCATTAGTTAAAAAGGGGCATATTTTGGAGATGTTACAAGGTGAAGTCTACAAGCTTTTGATGCTTGGATTTGGGGCTAAAAAGACAGGTCTGAGTTTAGGATTATACCTAGTACCCTGGCGTGAGGGGAGGGATTGATGGTTGCATTATTGGTTTTGAGGAGGGCACGGGTTGGCGGGAATATTACTAGCTCAGTTTTAGAGAGATTTAGTTTATGGAAGTGATGCGACATCCATGCTCTGTCCATTAGTAAATTAGTAATGTGAGAGGAGACTGAAGGAGTGAGGTGAGGAGTAGAGAGGTAGATTTGGGTGTCATCATCGTAGAGATGTTATTGGAAGCCATGGGAGGATTCTAGAAAACATCAGAGGGGTCTGGAATAGTTAGCTTGTTCCCACCCACCCCCACCCCCACCCAAATATACTAGCCTTCCCTTCACTTCTTCTTTGCTTAAACACTAGAGTGAATTCTGGGTGCCTGAATCACCAGGCCTAGGCACTTTCTCATGGCCACAGGGGATGAGTATATAGCCCAGTGAAAGCTCCAGCTAGAGCAGCCTAACACAAACTTTTGCTTCTTCTACCATTGGGCAAATGGTAGGACATAGGCAAAATGCAGATTCACTTTAAAATGAAAGTACAACTAAAGGCTCCCGTATGACTAAACAGGTCCCAAATATAGGCGCACACAAGTCTCACATGCGCCCCCTCCCAGACACTGCAGCTCACAGTGGGAGGATTTCAGCAACAGAGGCAGTACCGTCAATCTAGAAAGCAGTGGGCAGGACTACGTGTGGCCAGGTGCTGATTGACAAGCTACAGGCTTTTGAGTTAGCAGTGACAATGATGATAGCCATGACCCCTGTAACATTTTTATTAGTACAAACAGGTACAACCCACATGAGAGTGGCAATTCTACTCTAAATTCAAGAGCAGTGCAGCATCGTTGCCACAGTATCACAGGACGCTGCATTAGTTGGACTTTAGTAGCAAGAGCAACAGGTAGCTGTGGGACTTCTGGAAAGAAGGTTATGCCCCTGTTGGGGTTTTACTTCCTCTGCTGCACCTATCTCCCATTTCATATCTGTTTATTTCTTTTATCTCTTGCTCAAAATTATTCTCGGTTTAGAAGTCCTGCTCTAGCTCTTAGGAATTAAATTGAATAAACAATGAGTTTTCTGTGTTTTCATTTCTCTGTTCATTTGTGTATTATTTTTTTTCTTTTCTCCCCTTCTAGGTCAATGAGAATGCAAAGCAGGATTTGAAAGACGGTTTATTGCTTTACAATACGGAGAATAATGTCGGGCTGAAGAACGCATGGAACATTATTCAGGCTGAAGTGGGTTTCTTTTCTTTGCCATACATGTCTGATGCACGGCACTGTGAAAAATGCAAAAAATATGATTTGTGGATATTGCCACACAGATTTAGAGTTGAATTTCTGATTTACTTTCAAACTAAAAATAAAAGAAAAATCTTAAAGTTGAATGTGTAATGGGAACAATAACAACAGGATGAATGCGCATTTTTCAAAGTATCATTTTCACAAGTCCTTGTAGACACAAACCTGAGTTTTCTCAATAAATGTCTATTCTGAGGTTGAAAATGTGACTATTTTACAAAACCACCTAGCTGCTTCTGTAGACTGTTGAGCTGTGCCTTCCACACCCCCATCTTAATAATCTTCTCCTGTCTCATTTTTCTACTTTTTGTCAATGTTAGAGACCTATATAGCATATAATCAGAATGTACTTTGATGTAACAAAAGATTTTCTAACGCAATCCCAGTGTGTTGGCAAACTGTTGTGTCCAGAGCTCCCTTGAAGTGATTGTAAAGGTTCATTTTTTTTGTAAAATAACAAACATGTCATACTTACCTGCTCTGTGCAAGGGTTTTGCACAGAGCAGCCCCGATCCTGCTTTTCTGGGGACTCCCGACGGCGCTCCTGGCTCCTCCTCTTCATCGGGTGCCCAGCGGAGAGACGCTTTCCATGGGGCACCCATGTGGCCGTGCTCCCAAGTCCTGCTGCTGCATCTATTGACACAGACAGCGGAACTCAACCCCGCCTCTGGCTCTGGGGGCCACTGGATTTGATTGACAGCAGCAGGAGCCAATGGCTCTTGCTGCTATCAATCTATCCAATGAGGACCCAAGACAGCAGCTGGGGCTGCTGGGTTCGCACTCATCACTGGAAGGATCGGGTTCAGGTAAGAAAAAGGGGGGCTCAGGAGGGCAGCTGCAGCGCAGAAGGTTTTTCACCTTAATGCATTAAGGTGAAAAAACTTGAGGCTTTACAACTCCTTTGAGCAATCATGCTTTAGAGTTTATCCATACCCCTTGAGCAATAGCATATATAATTATAGATAGGTAGATAGATAGACAGATAGATAGATAGATAGATAGATAGATAGATAGATAGATAGATAGATAATTAGAGAGGCCGGGAAACCCTTAAAAGTTTGCTATAGGGATTTATCAAGTACAGTCTAAAGCTATCCATACACAGCTAGAGTTTCGGACAATCCCTGCTGAATCATCTGAAATTTGAGCCATGAGAGGCCCTATTGAAACCATCTGGCTCATCAAAACTCGACTGAGCCAAGTGGAAAATTCTCAGCCCAACAGTGAAGGCATCTTATTAAACGCAGTCACTGTTCAGGTATTTAGGCACCTGCAGCTCTCAGAATACAATAACTGGCAGGGGAGATACCATTCCATGCACACTGCCATGGATGAAAGAATGCATCGCTTTTCTCTTGTTCAGCCTGTGGGCTCTAAATGTACGGCTAGCTTAAGAGCTCATGTTTTCACCCATTTAGGAGACTGTCCAAACCCCTTTAGACCTTTTAGAGTAACATTCCACCTGCTGCTCGTTTGAGTTATTTAACCCTAAAAGCTTTGGTCTTTCTGTGTACCTTTTTTGCTGAACTGAAACTTGTATTATTTAGATTCCTTGCACTGTCCTGGGCAAGTAGGCAGCCCAATGTGGGAGGGCCCCAACCAGGCTTGTAAAGTCCATCTACACAAATGCCTTGTTTTCCTGCTGTAATCTTGCTGCATCTTTGTTATTGTACTATTTAGCTGCATGCCCTTGTACACGAAACTCAGAAGATGTTATTTTTGACTTACTTTGCTAGCCATACGAATGTATCTTAAAGCAGAAATAAATTCCCAGACTAAATGAATAAATTTAGGTCTCCATGAACTTATTGCCATAACATTCTAGTATGCACAGCATCTTGCAAAGTGATCCCCTCCAGCCCTGCAAAGTCAGCGCTCTCTTCCGTTGCTTTCACCTTCTCCTGATCTTCTTCCAGCTTTGGAATCTTCAGCCTCGATTGGCTGGACCAGGTAGCGTAACTCCCACGCATGCGAACGGGAGTTACTTTGTCCCAGCACAGAATCGTGCTCAGAGTGTACACTGAGCTGGACATTTACAGAAAAATAGTGCTGAAGAGACATCCACTGTCTCTTCAGCCATAAAAAACCTGCCTGTCAGAATTTTTACTAAACCAACTTTAGTTCCACTTTAATAGGACCTGCTACGTGCAAAGAAATAAAAGCAGGTCATAACTAGCTGCAAAATGGTGATCCACACTAGACAAGTAAAGTAAACGGAACAAGTATTTAAAGAAGACTTGTGTATAAGAGCTTTTTAAAAATCAATTTAATCACAGGAGCAGTGGCGGCAGGGTGCTCCAGCCAGGGGGGGGTGACAAACAAACAACCCTCCCTCCCCCCGCGGGCAGCAAACAAACCACCTGACCCCCCCCTTCACCCGGTGGGTTGTACTCACGCGGTCAAGCTCTTGCCGGTGATGCAGAGCAGATGATGGATGCAGAGCCAATGACGCCGGCCATCTTCTGGATCTCCCTGTACATCCTCCCCACCCCCAGTACTGGCCAATACAATCGCTTCTCCTCTTGGCCAATCACGCTCTTCCCGCTTCCTGATTGGCAGGAAGACAATAGCAAATATTAATTTGCTATTTTCACACAAATGGGTGGGCTTACTGCGCCCTGAGCACACCCTTTTTTAAGCCAATGAGAACCTCAGGCTCTAATCATGTGCTTCAAAAAAAAAACCCCATTGGAATCCATGTGTCCGGCTCCTTACATGTAGATTAGGGGCCGGGCGCAAGGATTATGGGGGTCTTATCAATCTTCCTATCGTGCATTTTCCTGGCAAACAAGGCTCATACAATGGTGGGTGCTGCAGTGATTACCAGCTGGGTCCTGGAAACGTCAAGCAAGTGTACATTTGCCAGTACACCAACAATTATCGTCCAAAGGTTTCTTTGTTGCAGAGAGATCCCATCACAGAGATAAGTGCAACTTTCAGAGGCGCGCAGGACCCCTTCACGTGCCTGCATGGCTCCTAAACGTTGCACTTATCTCTGTGATGTTATCTCTCTGCAATAAAGAAACCTTTGGACGGTGATTGTTGATCCATGGTGTGCTGGAGAATATGTACACTTGGATTAGGGGGTGGCGCCTCTGCGCCCCATATGGAGCAGCCATCACTGCACAGGAGGAAAATAAACATCTGCATGAGCCCTTATAGCAACTTCGGTGGGTGGGTGTAGCTGGAAACCCAGGTGTAAAAAGTAATTGGGTGAATCTGCCACTCTGCAGTCACTGAATTCATTGACCTTTAAATCCTAAAAGCAGAGAAAGGCTTCTGTCACTGCAAATGTTTTGCATAGCATGCTTTGGTATAGTTCAAACTAATGGATACAATTGTATTGCCATGTGTATGATGATTTATTTCTGGTTTTAACAGATGCATTGCTGTGGGGTGACAGATTACACCGATTGGTACCCAGTACTGGGAGAAAACACAGTTCCTGATCGATGCTGTATGGAGAATTCCCAGGACTGTGGTCATAACTCTACAGGCTTAGTGTGGAGAACGGTAAGTCTGATTCACACATTAGGGATTATCACAGCTCTTCATCTGCATTCTTAAGGTTATGTTCTCATCATGGCACAGTGAGGCTTGAAAAATCGTATTAGGTCCCTGTGACAGTTGTTCCTTCCTGCATTCATTAATTTAAATGCATTGGCATGTTTTGGCTCCTCTTATTACATTTTTCATAAAATAAATTAAATAAAGAATCCAGAAAAGAGTGACAACCCCTTATGATGAGCACAGCAGGTGTGCAAACCCCCCAGAACACAGTGCAGCAATCTCACTGGTAGAGTCCACAAGAAATATTATTAACTGTTGGGTGGTTTAACTTTCCAGCATCTACCAGAAACGGAAATTTCCATTTTGGTGAATTGGCTTTTTAAATTCTGGACCCTTTCTGGTGATATTTACCTCAATAATGTCTGTAAATGTTGAAAGTAGGCTTTTACCATTATTAGACTTAGGAGAACTTCCAGAATTGTTTTTTAATTAATTTTTTTGTTACTTTTTTTTTTCTTTAGGGTTGTTATGAGAAAGTGAAAATTTGGTTTGATGACAATAAGCACGTTCTCGGTACAATCGGGATGTGTATTCTCATAATACAGGTATGCAGAGGCTAATATAAAGTGTTGTTGTATGAGTTTGATATATATTTATATACAATAAATATGCATGTACCATATGGTTATGCAGTAAATGAAAAAAAGACTAGTGTCCATCATGTTCAGCCTCTCCTCATTCTTTGTAACTTTGGCCCTGGGAAAAGCAATACAAAACCTCCTGGAAATATGTTGCCAGGATAGCCACACTGGATGGAAATATTCTCATTTAGGCCTTTAATAATTATAACTGTGGATATCTGTAGTTTAATTTTGCTATTTCCGAAAATCTATGAAGAAAAATGAAGTGACACTTCACTACTCCACATGGACCTATAAACTGCCTCTGCCCCCCTTTAAGGAATCTCAGGACCCCTGAAACCAGGTGTACTCTATAATTCAATTACAGATTAAGCTTTCTGGTCAGTGGTGCTGGTCCCACCCCCTTATGCTGTTAAGTGTCACTATTGATCATTGTAGTTGCCCATCACAGTGATGGGCCAGTAATAAAGTAGTTGATGTTGTGGGGCAAGAGACAATTTGCTAGTACTTGACGATGCCTACTTTTTAAAGTATGTACCCAAGTACCCAATTTAAAACCCTCCCCTTCAGGGCTGCATTAGAGTGATACTAAAGTCTCATAAAGTTTTTGTTTAAAAATAACAAACATGTTATACTCACCTGCTCTGTGCAGTGGTTTTGCACAAAGCAGCTGTCATAAACCATGAATCAGACTGAGACAGAAGTGCAATAAGAATCACATTTTTTAATAAAATGATAAAATAGTACAAACAGAGCAAACATAGTCAAAACATAGCCAGAGTTCGGTAACCAGACCGGGTAGTCGGAACAAGCCATCAGCGTAGTAGAGGCAGCAAACAGGATCAGGAACCAGAAGGGAAGTTAGCCAAGCAAAGTCTTTAACAGGAAAACACAGCAGAGAGTATCCGGATATGTTGACCAGGTGAAGGCACAGGAGATATGATCCAGGCAGTTTAAATAGCCAGCAGGGCTAGCTGACGAGCAGGAAATGAAGACCAGATGAGTCACTGTGGAATGAAGAGTACTGGCAATTAACCAACAGCTGAGCAACTTAAGCTCTGAGAAGGGAGGGCTGAGCCCAGCCCTGACAGCAGCCCAGATCCTCCTCTTCTTGGGCTCCATTGCTAGCGCTCTTGGCCCTCCTGTCCTGCCAAGTGCCCCCACAGCAAGCAGTTTGCAGTGGCACGTGTGCAAAATATGTGTTTGATTAGACGTGATCAACAAAATTCCACCAGAGCTATTTATTTTTGCAGAGTTGAAATTGACTGAGAGTGCATGAAATTGAGCAAAAGAAAGATGTTCGGTGTGTGATTTTTATTCAGTTTGATCAGTTTGTTTGCACTGAATGATCGATTGTATGATCATATCGATACATGTGTGGCCACTTCTAAATATATTCATTGGGTGGCCTCTAAAATATATATTTTCCAAAGCGAAAATACTTTGGTTTTATCATTCTTTGTAATTAAAAGTTTTCCATTTCATTACCTTCAAGGGTATGTAAACTCAAAAATTAAACTGTATATGAAATGTATTGAAGTTTACCTGTCCTTAGATTTGGCGTTTGCTTTAATTTTTAGGCTAAGATCATTTTTAGCAATTATAGAAAATATCACTTTAACCCTGCCAGAAATGCAGTGTTCTTGTCACTTCCTGTGAGCTGAAAATAAATCACAAACATTCATCTCTTTGTTGTGTAAACTACTAGGCCCACAAATCCACCATGTATTGGAGAGGATCAGAGGTAGACATGTTTGTAGTCAAGCATTAGAGACAACCATGGCTCCTTCCAATTGGGAAATGAGTGTACACATAAAGTGACAGGAATTTTGTTATTTGTAGAATCAAAGGTAAAAGTAAAAGGAAAAAATGCTGAAAAGAAATAAAAGAAAGGTAATATTCTAAGATAATGAATGATAATAGCGTCTGTCTCAATAACCACAAGCTGACATGCAGTTGTCAGGCCATCAGTATTTAGGCGCAGAGGTCAATTCTAGACCTATTTCTAAATGAACCTATAGCCACTTTGACTTCCTTTTTTTGTGATTGTTATTGCAATACAGGTGCCCTTTAGTGCTCATTCAGTTCTTAAATAACCAAGTCTGGGGAAAAATACAGCCTGCTGTGCAGTCCTTGTAAAGGCTTTCTACCTAAGCCTTCAAACAACCTTTTATTCTCCTGTCATTTTTTTTAAAATAGGTCACTTCTCTCAGGATCCTGGAATATACTGTACTGCTAAATGTGACTACCCTTAAGGCCTTTATGACAGTTCCAGGCAGCAGCTAGTAATGATAATTAATGACATTTACAGTTGAAGAATAAACTATATAGTGTTAAAGTAACATCTAAAAGTACACACTTAATGAGGCCAAGGAACAGCTAAAGCTGAGAACACAAAGGGGTTGATTTACTAAAGGCAAATAGACTGTGCACTTTGCAAAGTGCAGTTAGCTCCAGAGCTTAGTAAATCAGGCAAATCTTCACTCTGTGAAGAGTACTTAATCATGTGCAAGGAAAATTTATAAGAACGCATTTTTGCTTGCACTTGATGGATGAGCTTCTACTCATTTACTAAGCTCTGGAGCTGCTGCTCTTGCAGAGTGCAAATACACTTTGCAAAGTGCACAGTGTATTTGCCTTTAGTAAATCAACCTCATAGTGTATTCATAGACATCCAAAGGCAGTTGGTCATGCACACGCCATCTGACCACCCTCAACCGCTGTTGTTGACAGCCCAGGACACATACACATGGCATATGTTTTCTAACCTAATCATTTTATATCCTGTGTGTTGTAGTGCACAGGTATAATAAATAAGAAATTGACATCTTGTCCTGTGAAAAACAGCAAGATTAGGTGACTGTCCTTTTGTTTCTATGGATAGCATCAGCTAAACCCTGGTAATTACCTTCCTGCATATTATACAATCACAGAGAGAGAGAGAGAGAGAGAGGCCTGGCCCTGAATCATCAATCTGTTGTACCACTTAAAGCGGTAGTAAACCCAACCATTTAACAGTTTAAAAACCAGTTCCATTTCCAGCACGTGCCAGAAATGTAACACTCCCATTGGTTGGGCTCTAAACCAAACTGTCAAACTATCCAATGGCTGGTGTCATAGATGATCACATGTGCAGCATCATGGCAGTTGTAGATTAAACAGGCCAAGATGGCAGCTTCCTTGGCTGAAAATAATAGGAGGGTTTACTACCACTTTAAGGTGTAAATCTGGGTAGAATGAAAAAAAAAAACGCATTTAATGCATCTCTGAAGCACATGCTCATTTTCCCACGTTTTATCTTTAAAACAGTGCAAGTATTGAAAAAATGCCTTTTGATCCTGGCAGAAATCATGTAAGCTTCAAAGTTTCTGTAGTGATTTGACAACACTGCTTTTGTTGCACTGAAATCCAACGCAATGTAGTCAGCCCTGCCAGAGTTCTCCCCTGCTGGACTACAGAACACCCCTCTCTAAATATCCATAGCTTGAGGAGGGGTATTCTGTATGAGAGCAATTGAAAACTTAGGGCTGACAACTCTGCTTTGGATTTCAGTGCAGCAGAGGCAGCATTGTCATCTCACCACAGGAAGTTAAAAGCTTCCTAATTTTCTAGCAGATTAACTGGTATCATACTGTATACGCGTTTGTATTTAAAAGACAAGACATGGAGAAATGTATGCCCAAACATAGACTTTAATTTATCTTATAGTGCACTTCAATTTTAACAAACAGCTTTAAAACAAGCTTCTATTGACCTCTGTAGCTGCAGCCACTATGGAGCAATTCATCCTCTAAATTCAGAAACAGTACTTTGGGGGTAGGGGTCTTAAAGGTAAGCTGCCCTTGCATTTTCATGTAAGGTCTGATTTAATATTTGACCACAGGTCTATATTAACTGACATTTAAAAAAATCTCAGTTACTGAAGAAAACATTTACATTTTAGAGACTTAGTAAAAATATTCATATTAGCAAATCTGAAAAGCTATATAAATAGGTACAAACTATATCACTGCAGTCTAGTTCTTCAGTGTTGCTTAATAGCACTATATTGTAGAGATATTTGTACTGGAGTATACACTGTTAATGTTCGCTCAATTGCGTTTACAACACCTCTCTGCGAATAGCGTTGTTTAACTTTGTTTAAATTCAGCCTCAATGGAGCAAGAACAAGTTTAAATTTGCCTAAAAGGACAGTGCTTTTACCTTTATTGTTTACAAGCTCAATTAAGCTTTATTTAAGCCCAAATACCTTTGGTGAAAAATGTATATGAGGCGTAAGATGGCCGAATGTGCAACTGCAGTAGCGGGAATTTAGTATATGCCTCGTTTAACCTTTAGAAATATGATTATTTCCACCGATGCATCTTGTAAAGACAGACTGGTGGTTAAGAGAAGTTGTTTTGTACTGTACATTACTGCTGCTACAGGACCAAAAGACATTATTAAAATGTTAGATTGGCCCTTGTTGCCCTCTGCAGTCAGTCTGATTCTCTGACTCCAGAGAGGTAGTATTTGGTTTCTATTAAACAGTTCAGATGCACTCCATGCTTTGACTAAAGGCCATTAAAGTAGCCCCTGATCAAGTTAAAGAAAGTTATGCTGAGATTTAGGAGATGCTTCCTCTATCCTTCATGGGCATGTTCATCCAGTCCAACCTGTGTGTGTGCTTATATGTTAAAAGCAAAATTCCCATTGGAACCCATTGGGTGTTCAGAGGTTCCAGGTATGGTGGGCCACTGCACACGCTGCAATGTACTGTACAGATCCACCATACTGTCTGACTCATGCAAAGTATACCATTTTTTGGAGGAAAATATTTCCACTGCCAATTTTTTTTTTTTTTTTTTTTTTTTTTGTGCAACAGAAATGTAGTGGAAACATCCCCAAAGTGAGGAGAAATCCCCTCTTAAATAGCTGTCAGCAGAACAGGAAAATCCCCCCCCCCTCCTCCAGTTCCAGTGACAACTGTTACGTGTATTACTCATCTAAACTGTCCCAGTGACAGTTGTCACTAGGACAAAAAGAGTGGGGACACAAACAGTAATAAAAAGCTGACTGAGATTCTAACCCTTCCCTACTTTTAAAAAAAATGCTATAGATACACTTCAAGGGCAATTGATGTCACAGTTTAATGTATATGAAGCCACTAATAAGTATTTTAGATGTAAGGCACAATAAAATATTGTTAAATGTTAAAGTGTTAAGGTTAAAGTGCCTATACTGTTTAAAAATTTAAAAACCAGTAATGCACTGGGGTGGATTTACTAAAGGCAAATAGACTGTGCACTTTACAAAGCACAGTTGCACTCTGCAATAGCAGTTGCTCCAGAGCTTAGTAAATGAACAGAAGCTCTGCTGACTTCCATCATCCAAACATGTGCAAGCAAAAATGCAGTTTTGTTATTTTCCTTGAACGTGGAACATGCACGTGATTGGGTATTCTTGGCATACTGAAGCTTTACCTCATTTACTAAAATCTGGAGCAGCTGCACTTGCAGATGTGCACAGTCTATTTGCCTTTAGTAAATCACCCCCACTGTCTCATCCTGCTCTGCACATGCTCAGTTGCTCTCTATTTTTCGTCATTGTGCTAAATATATAGAGGCCCATCGGCTGACAGCCTAAAGGTTTACTGCTTTTCAGGGGCTCTGGGCCTCAACAAAACGGCAGTCTCCATCAAGAAAAATAAGAACAATACTGGAGGCAATTTGCAGCACACACATGTTGGTAGCATAATTATTAATCTGGAATGTATATTCCTTGCTAAAGAACATTATTTTTTATCAAGTTGTTATGGGTAAAGTTCAGCTTTAAGGTTCTGCGGAGCAAATTTTATGTGCTATTCATAGTATATGTTTCTAGGTGCTTACTAATTACCTCCAGACATGACAATATATCATTGAGAAAGGGTCTGCACTATAACGGCTCTCTACTGTCAGCATTTGTACAAGCTAACAAATTTAAGCAGGAAATGATCTTAATCCCCCTGGCAATCTAAGATCTCAGCACACTGTCAAGGTCGTTTTTTTGCCTCGTTCTGTAATCTTAAACAATTTTCACAACCACATCGACCTAGAAGCTGTCTAAATGTTAATATAGCATAACAACTGTTTTTTAGTGTCCAAAATGTGCCTGTTGACTTGGTAGAAAAAGTTTTTTAGGAAAGCCTTTAGGCCAATGCCTTGCATGCTTACCTGTAACCTCGAGGGGCATTTTAATTTTAACAGAGCAAATCTTTAATCATCTATAATATTCAGTTATAGCCATGCAGTTCTGTTAATATGATCTTATTCTAAGGCAAGTCTGTGGGATTTTAAAGTTTGCAACGTTTCCATGCAAAGGCAGGAGATTCCTAATAGCTGCAGGTATGCATAGGTTCCTCATAGAACACCCCTAATAGCAGTTAGGTTTGGCTCCAGTGGGTCAGTGACAAATGTGGTCCAGAACAAAGCCCAGGAGCTGAAACAGCTGCTGGTCTTGATATCCATTTTAAAGTGTTTTATAACGGTGCAATGCAACCTAATGCTTCAACATTGTGTTTAAAGGAAAAGTCTAATGTCATCTGTCACATTATCAGCACCTTCTTTTACTCCAGCATGCATGTTTAGACAAAGTAGACCTGATCCAACTCTGTTCTGCCAACCTCTGCAACATCAGATCACTGAAATGTTGATTTGTTGCTTACTGAGAACAAGAAGGAATATATCACTATTATTGGTAGGTAATGCTATTTGAAAACCCCATTCTAGCCTTTTTTATTTGGTCTCTATACATGTATGTAAATATATATATATATATATATATATATATATATATATATATATATACACACACACAGTATATACAATATATGTATAATTTTGCTAGACAGTACTCACCACTCCATTGCTCCAGCCTCCAGCATTGCCCTAGGCATCCTTCTCTATAGTCCAGCGCTGGTCCTCTTCCAAGTCAAGTGATCTCACTTCCTGTGGTGTCATTGCACACATCATCAAGCCACCCTAAACTCACATGAGGATGCTGCAAAGAGCTCTGCTGCACCATTATGTTTTGCCGTTTTCTTAAGTATTCAGGACCCACCTACTAATGGAGGAAGTTAAGGATCCATGACATCATGGACTGAAAAAAAAAAGCGATCTATAAAGAAAGTTTGACGGATCAAAAAGAAAAGAATTTAAAATTGTTAAGGGTTGCATTTTGGACAGGGAGGGTTTAAAACTATAAATTTGAGCAAAAGTTTCTTATAAAATGACTAAAACATATAAGATTCAACAGAAAACAATAATATAATATGCATTCAGTAAATTCAGCTTTTTATTTAGTAAATTGAAAAAAATGTATTTCATCACAAAATGTAGGCATGTTAATGAAAATACCTCATTACTTATGCATTGGTAAATTGACCCCACAGCTATTCTTCTATTTGACTCTTGGGACCAGAGGGATTAAAGCGTTTGTTAACCCAAAATAATAAAGATCATGCTCCTTTAAAGCATGTTATACAACACAGTGCTTGTGCTGTGTCATTTGGCCCCCTGTATCACCTGTAATACCTGAGTGATCCTGCCAGTTTCTACCTTCCCCCTTGTATGCTGACCCCGATATATCAGGGCTGCTGATCCCTGACACCATTGACAGCGTACGTGCCTCCGTCAGCCGCAACTCTCCTCTCTGTCTCCTGTGACCTCTCCATCCTCTCCCCCCTCCCCTCTCTGCCTGTCAGCTCCGTGTCCGCGATGCCCCCTCCCATCCTGCTGCTCAAATTATTGTTTCTTTTTAATATAATTCTCTGTTTTTTAATGTAATGGCCCCCCCTGTGACTGTGCTTTATAAAAAATAATGCTGTATATACCTTGTTTACAGAGTGCTGATCTACGCTCATTGACCCTCCTCTCTCTCCTCTCTCGGCCCGACAGATGCAGCGGGCGTGCCCGCCTCTCTCCTCCTCCTCTCCTGACTGACGTCAGTGGCGGATCCCCGGCCCCGCCCGTTGCATCTGTTGGGCCTAGAGAGGAGAGAGGCGGCGGGTCAATGAACGCAAATCAGTGCTCTGTAAACAAGGTATATACAGCATTATTTTTATAAAGCCCAGTCACAGGGGGCCATTACATTAAAAACAGAGAGGATTATGTAAAGATACATTGGTGGGTTAACAACCACTTTAATATAAAGACAGAGATTAATGTGAAAAGGGTCAATTTTTGGGCCAAAGATTTATTATTGACAGTTGAGAGAGAGTGACAGTTTTGGACCCAGGTAAGGCATTTTGTCCTTTAAACATGCTGCTTGAAATAATTTTTGACAAGGTCTTCCCTCATGTAAAGTAACAGAAATATAAGTCCATGGAATTAGCATTGCTTTGATGAGAACATCTTTTATATATGTAGCTAAGTAAACAAGACTTTTCTTTCTTAGACACAAGACTGAGCATATCTGTAAACTGCAATTAAATGTAAACTAATCCCATCACATAAACTGAATATTATAATCCATAAATGTTTTTTTTAGACCTGCATATAATGTTCACTCTTGCCATTTGTCGACTTCTTATTTTTAGATACTCGGAATGGCTTTCTCCATGACTCTCTTCCAGCAAATACATAGGACTGGTAAAAAATATGATGCTTAGAGGGATTTTCTACTTTTCATATGTATCATTCTACTTTGCCATAAAGAACATCGACAACCAAGGAATCCAGATGATCCTTGCAGGACCGCTGCCCCACCTTTACTTCAAACTCTTGGCCGAAACTTGTTACTCTTTTTTTGTGTATTATTGCATATGTTATTAATTTGCCAAAGAAGACAAAAAATAGAGCTGGTTTCCTAAAATGTGTTCTGCTTTAACACTCTCCTCGAACTTCTCGAAACAAGCTTTGCATACTAATATACTTAAGACTTCTACCAATACATGACGGATATGCTTATGCTTCTAAGACTTTTTAAAACGATGAACGTTAAAAAAAAAAAAAAATGGAAGACTTTTGGAAGCCATTGAAAACTGGATTCTGCTGAAAAGGGCCGGTTTTGCATGGAACTGACTGAAATGTTTTTTTGTACCTTATCGGAGATGTTTTGTTACAGACTACGATTAGGACTATACTTTTGATTTAAGTCATTTTAAACTTTTAATTCTTTTTGTCATTTTTATTCATTTTACTTGGATTTCTTTACAATTCTGTGTGATCTTTAAAGGACTGTTCCTACTGGAAGTAGGTTTGAAAAGGAGCATTAGGAGCTGAATGCATACACACACATCAAAGTCGTTAACAAACAATTTCCTTGTAAATTGTAGCCAAGTGATCTGAAGCTATACAACCATAATTTAGGTTTGCACACAAGTACTTTTATGATTATACGTATGCTAATACTGGATTTCTCTCTTAATCAAAATATTAGATTCAGTTTCACAAATTGATTTTTTAATAATGTTTAAAGCAACAATCCATTCATATTATTGTTTGTATTATTTGTTTCTTTTTCTTTTGCATATTTATATTATCATCAGAGGCATTAACATACTTGAGATAAAAATGTACGTTTAAATTCCAGAAAGACTTAGAAAGACAGTGTAACTTTTGTGAAACCAGACAGTTATATTATACTTGGAGAGATTACCATCTGTGCTGTGTGCGTTAAAAACAGAATTCAGCAAGTAGTCCATGAGTATACAGAGATAACGTAATGTTTGAAGGCATAATTTGCTTTACCTATTGTCTGAGGACGTTTTACATTTTGGAACTAAGTGACTAAGGAGTCAAAAGGTGTACCTGAAGCATACATGGTAGTTGCAGCAGTCATTTCAACAACTGAAACATTATTCCAAATGTTGCAATTAATAAGGGTTTGGAGAACCAGTTGTATTACAGAGGTTACCCTTGTATGGACTAAGGGAAAGCTGAACTCTGGGCAAACTTCTAAACACACATATGAAAGCCAAAAAGGTAATTCATTTATCTGCCAAAATATTTGTATATCTGTCAACCCAATCCTCACAGCACAGCTCTGCCACACAGCACAACCAGAGAGATGACATCATTTACAGTAAAGGAGTAATTTGGTGTCTTCTCTCCACATACATCCTTCTGATAGGATAGTAAAGGAAAGAACAGCAGCAAACTGATGAGGTCATTCCTCTGCTCACTCTGCTCTCTTTTACTATCTGCATTATCCTTGTAAGTGCATTTGTATGCAGCACACTTGATTGGCTCCTAGACATGTCTCTCCCAGTCAGAGTGCCGCTGAATAGGGGCTGATATTTAAATTCGTGTACTCACAATAGTTTCATTAAAAAATATGAAAGTTCTAACAATAAATACAAAGCTGCTCTTTAATATGTGTATTTTTTATCTGCCTGGAGTTCAGCTTTAATATTCCAGATAATACCTCTCGTTCGTTTACTAGGTGCTAGTTACTGCATTAAAGCATTTTACTGGGTGGATTATTACTTGGATAATTATAGAATTATAGCCTGTTTACTAGGAAACACTGATGTCAGTTCTGAGGATTTACACTCAGAGGATAGTAGTTCATTTCCACAAGGAACCATTACCATCAGACAGATTTTAGTACATGTGTTACTTAATGGATACTGATTGTGAGAGAATATGGAGTCTTCCATTGCTATCCTCTTCTCCTGGAAATTCTAGTTGCTTGGCTTGCAAACTGTTTCTATGGCTTTCATGCTGTGTGAGGTCCAGACCTGGAAGTATGCCATTATGGAGGTCTCAGTTCATTCAGACTTTGCAATCTGCATGCTTGTTCCCAGTCAGTGACTGAGAAAGTGTTAAAGCCAAGGATAGCCAAGAAAGCAATATGCTTAGGAAGAGCAATAGTAACCTCCATATTTTTTATCACTACAGTGTTCCTTTAAGATATTGCTGAACTAACCTTATGAAGTAGACATCTGTAGGCCTGATTGGCAATCCCTGGGATCTAGCCTGCCTATTCACCAAAAAACAGTTATATTACTGTAGTAAATTAGTCTGTGCCTCTTACTACCCTATCTGTAAGTTGTATTGCTTTCTCTCTCATGTCACAGCTCTGTAGCAATCCCTAGATAGCAGCTATAAAACTCTGTGTAAAAATGCACTTTACTTGCTTTAACTATCACTTTAACTTCCTTAAAGCGGTAGTATGCTCTCGGAAAAAAAAACTGTAAGGCAAAGGCATAATGAGCTAGTATGCACCGCATACTAGCTATTAATGAAATACTTACCTAAAAATGAAGTGCCTGCACCGTCACCCGGTCACCGCTAAGGGAGCTGACATGTCCCCTCAGAGTTTCTTCCAGGTTCCTGGCTCCGGCGCTGTGAGTGGCCGGAGCTGTGATGATGTAGTTCTGGAAAGGTCTGGCACCATCCGCCGGACCTTCAGAGTGCATGAGCCACTGATGTCAGTGGCTGCATGTAAAGTGAATATCTCCTAAACTGTGCAGGTTTAGGAGATATTCATTTACCTACAGGTAAGCCTTACTATAGGCTTACCTATAGGTAAAAATGTGCAAGCGGGGTATACAACCGCTTTAACACTTTGTTTCCTTAATTGGCTAGGCATATTATTCTTTATTGACTCAGGTAAGAAAAAAATAAATAAATCTTGTCAATTAAGAATGCAGGTATGATGTAATTGTATCAAGAAAGACTCTGTAAGAAAAGCCTGATCTTCAGTCTTAGTTTTCACAGCTGCTACCTAGAGTAGCTACGTCTAGAGCTATGCCATGAGAATGAGAGAGCAGTTGGCAATCAAGAGGAATGGCATGGTTCACTTTAAGCAGCTATTGTGTGGCCCACCCTTAATTTCACAAAAGTAATATGAGTAAGCACTGTTTTGTGGTCTGCGTATGTACTCCTATAAATCCAACTTGCCTATTTATAAAGACCTGGAAATGTCACTAAGGCAGTCATTTAGTGGCATGATAAATACCAGCCTGCCTATTCTCTGGGAGCCATAGATATCACTGAGGCCATCTTTGCATGGATTGTTGCTTTACCAAGTGAAAGGTTACCATATAGACAAAAGAACAGAACTGTACCTTTGCACAAACAATTTTCTGTTGCTATATTACATTAAGTAAACCATGTACAATATTTCATAGGACATTCCTGCTAAATACTTCAGCACATACCTCTAGTTTCAATGCTGCTTCTTTTAACAATGCCCAGAATTTGATCTTTGGTGTGGGCATTACTTACAGTTTGCTGTTTCACAAAGTCACAACAATGAATATGGAATATGTAATTGATAGTGATGTTCTGCTATTCACCCTATTGTAGCAGCAGTGGCAAGGATTGCTTATATTACACCCACAACAAGCTTACTAAACAGCTTCCAGTTGAGGCAGGTAATATGCGTGAATGTCACTTATTTACGTGACACCTACCCAAGTCCCATACAGTGCAGGTCTTTATGGCAGTGTCCTTGATCTGGGAGCAGATTTCACATAGACATGAAAGGTGCCACATCTTCTTATCCACTGAGAAGCTGCATAGTGGAGTGATCTTTAAAAAAATAAACTTTTTAAATAAAAGTCAAATGATACTGTAGGACAGTTTGCTTTCTAAGGGCCGTAATGCCTACGCCTTATTGTCACTGATCAGCAGATTTTCCCTTTCTTGGTAATAGTGCTAGAAAAGAAAAAGTTGGTTGCTGAATGTTGACCCATCAGCTATTCAGATTGTTGTTTTCTAGGTAATAATGCTAGAAATGGAGAAGTTGGTTGCTTGGACTGATACAGTCCATTCTTCAAATGCTTCAAGTCATGAATCCCTGCCATCAGTTATCCTTAGTAGAAATAAAAGACCTGATTAAAAAGCAGAAGGAATAGAGGCAATACATTAGTAAGTTCTGCAGATCATTCAGTGGCATAACTGCAGATGTTTTGGACTTGGTTCCAGCTACAGACCATATACTACTTTACATATTTGTATAAAATAAATCAGTTATATGGGGGCATTCACTAGCAACGACCTTTTAAGTTAGAGCCCTGAACATGGGATTGTTTTTTTCCAGAATAGGCTATCTTAATTAAGCAAAATTAGGGTTTGGCTGTTATTTCAGGCATATAAAAGTCTAAACAAGCTGTTGCCACTTCTGCTACTTCAAAACCCCAAAGTCAATGAACTGTAACAGCTATACTGTTATATGTAAACACCATGCAGAGTTCTTGTATTCATCTATTCTTACCTTGATTTATTGATCTTAATGAGATACAGTAGCTCTTACAAATGTTATTGGTGGCGTATAGCTATTCTGTCTAAAACAGTATAAACATCTTTTACATCACGAGGCAAAGGTTGACCTGTACCTGACATAGGGGTTGATTTACTAAAGGCAAATCCACTTTGCACTACAAGTGCACTGCAAGTGCACTTGAAAGTGCAGTCATTGTAGATCTCAGGGGAAGATCTGAAATGAGGGGAAGCTCTGCTGATTTTATCATCCAATCATGTGCAAGCAAAAATGCTGTTTTTTATTTTCCTTGCATGTCTCCCTCAGATCTGCAGCGACTGCACTTCCAAGTGCACTTGTAGTGCAAAGTGGATTTGCCTTTAGTAAATAAACCCCAGTGTCTCTTTGCAACTAATCAGACTTCCTCTGTTTTTCATTGATTCAATTTAACCAGCTACACTCTGTGGCCAAATGAATGCCTGGCAGCCTTTCAATTATTGAGTTCAGGTGTTTCCAGTGAAGGGTACTGTTAATGCTACAGCTTTGGACCATTGTGGGCTTCTATCCTTGTGGCAATAGTTTGGGAAAGACCCTCCTCTGCTCCAGTATAATTGTGGTCTGTGCCTAAAGCCAAGTCCATAAAGACCTGATTATATGAGTTTTGTGTAAAGGAGCTTGAGTGACCTGCACATAGCCCTCATATCAACCCTACCAAACACCTCTGGGATAAAGTAGAATATCAGCTGTGAGTAAGGTTCATTCATATTCCCACAAACACATTTCAATATCTTGTGGAAAGTCTTCTCAGAGGAGTGGAGGCTGATATTATAAAGGAGGTGGCAGGAGCAAAAACCAAAATAATGTCTATTTTTTTTTTTTAATGGGATGTCAAACAAGCTAATATAGGTGTGATAGTAAGGTGTCGATGAACGTTTGGCCATATAGTGTATACTTTGGGTAACCCCTCATCATGTTTCTATGTACCATGTTCAACAAAGCTTTTTGTGTGTTAACTGAATTCACATTTTGTGCGCTGTGATTAGAAGAGGTTTTCCACTTCACTGAGAGCAGCCCAGCTATTTCCATAATGATGCATATGTAGCATGGAAACTTACAGAAACAGAGCAGAGCAGCTCCATGTTAGGGAACAGTTGAGTTCCAATAGGGGTTCCAAATGCTAAAAACACCTACCTGTCCACAGTGTGGGCACATACTAGAGTTTGATGGAAATAATAAAATCCTATAAGTCACAGCGTACAAAAGTGTTAGTAAATGTACATGCTTGCTAATGAAAACAGAGAAAATACTGCCACCTTTTTCTGTTTAAGGGCTACGTGTTTTTTTTTTACTTGCTGATGGAAATGCTGTACTGTGACTCTTTAAGTGTTGAATGGCTTAATACCATAAAGTATTGATAAAACACATCTAGCCTAACATATATATATATATATATATATATATATATATATATATATATATATATATACAGAGGCGGCTCTGGGCTTTGTGAGGCCTTAGGCAAAACCTAGACATGAGGCCCTATATTGAAAAAATAATTCAAGCGATAAAAAAATTAACTTTATAAATTGCATATAATTAAGAGCTTTAAAGTGCTGGTGTCAGTACTCTCTCTGTTGGTGCTGGTGTCAGTGTCAAATTAGGCGGTTGCGAGGCCCCTGTGAGTGTGAAGCCTTAGGCGACCGCCTAATTTGCCTAATTAGAGAGCCGCCTCTGTATATATATATTATACGCACGTGTATACATACTGCTTTTTTCATTGGTTTTACTTAGCAAAGGGGAAAAGGAGATATCTGCTGTTGTTGTATGACACATTTTAGCATTCCTTTGTAACTTCAAAGGTGCTGTTCACTAGCACACATACAGTATCCATAATACCAGTGCAACAGTGAGTTTGTATCAGTCTACTATACAGTATACGGATGACAACTCAAGCCTGGTTGCTGTTGGTTACTGTGTCAGTATAGAAAAGTACCACCATAACATTTGGGGAAAACTTAAATAAACATTACATATTGCTTGTATAGACCTGGCTACCATTATGTGGATTGTCTAGATATTTGTGATTGGAAGATTCGTCAAACATTTTTTCCACCACCCATGTTGACTTTGTTTCTGCTCATTTCACAAATCTCTCATATCACAAATCCCATTGGCTGCTCTGCCAAGGCTTTCTGTTTCTCCCCAGTAAATCTTGTTCAAACTGGGCTTCCAAAAGGTGCCCAAAACTTAAATTCCATTTGGTGATGACTTTCTGATGCCGTTTTATTAAAAGGCATCTCAATAATAAAGCACACCTACACACCTTTTTTACTTCTGATAATGTTTAGGGCTGCCTAAACAGAAGAAGGAAAATAAAAAATGTGCGTTTACTTTAATACCTATCGGGAGGGACCATGAGTGAGTTCAGATTTTCATTTGTAAATGAAAACTCTGACGCAAGTATACTTGCTGCTATAAAGAGGTTAATTCAGTATTTACGTTTTAAAACAAGAGTCAGGAAATTCTGTTACAATCATATACTAGAGCAAAATGAGGGGGATTCAAGACAGATGCCACCAAAACAGGTGTCCTTTTTTGAAGATCCACCATACCTCTTCTTCTGGTTACAGCTCTAATTGATTTTGATCAATTATTTTGGATTTTCCATTAATTTTTGTCTTGTTGGCAAGGGTCACAGGACAAATGGAGAGGGTGATTCTACCAAGTAAGGTCATAGACATAACTAAAACCTGACATAGGTTTTAAACCTTCCCTACTGAGGCGGGTGACGCAACAGTTTCTACCTGTCACTCGATATTTCATTTTTGGCATCATGTTTGCACCTTAATTGCAGGTTGCAATGTGTTCACCTTGGGGTGTGGAACTTACTTAGATTCAAACACATCCTCAAATACCTTATCAAGTCTATTGGTATTGGTTCAGACACAATCATTATTAGTAGTATAAAATGCCTTATTTACCAACCGCATTTGCTTTATCTCTAAAAAAGACACTAGGATCATTAGGTGCAAATAAAAAAAAAAAAGATCTCCAAAACGAAAGCATTGCTGTATTTACAATATCTATAAATAAATAAAATATAATTATCATTGTTAAAGTTCATACAGAAAACTACATCTTACCCTGTGGTTGGTTTTTGTAGAATCATATATTTATGTAAGACATTCTAAAGTAAAAACAGGGTTTGTACATGTACATTTTTATGCTTCTCTTTCCAAATTATTTTTATAGAATGGTTTTTGTGCTTAGTAGCACCTGTTATTTATTTACTTTTTTCTATTTTATTAGGTTTTATGCTAAGATGTGCTTGGTTTAATTCTTCTTTTGCCACAAGAATAAAACAGGTACAAATTGGTGTTTCACAAAGTACTCTGAAGAATGAATACTACCATAAAATCACAAAAACCAACCATACGTAAAAAATACGAAAATGCAGTTCATCTTATATTATTTGTTAAACATTTTATTTCTTTATTTTGAAAAAAAAATGCACCTTTGCTTTGTCATGGTGGGTTGGCTGTGCTTTTTCCAAAAAAAAAAACAAAAAAAAAAAAAATTCTTATGGCATTTTATTGCAGACTTTTCTTTTTAAGCATGTTTTAAATATAATTAAGTCAAGGCATTTTAATGTATGCATATGCTGATTTTGTATTTATACATAAAGGAAAATTAAATCAGATTTTTTCATAGTTACAAGTCATGAAATGTATTTTGCCTTTGTTTTTTTTTCAATGATCCTTTGAACAGCCTGTTACATACTTTTCTGCAACATTGTCAACGGCAATACTGTCCCAACTACTTAATGGTCAGTATTAGAAATAACAGTTCTGATATTTTGAATTAGAATACATCTGTAACTTCAGAGTCAACAAAGTCAAATGAATCTTCAGTACGCACTCAAAATATGTATTTTATTTTACATTTTGAGACAAGTAAGGGAAACTTAAAATAATGAAAATAGGGGTGTTTTTTTTTTCTTTCTTTTTTTTTGTTATATGCCTAATTAATGGGGTTGGCTTCCTAAAGGAGCAGAGTATGTTC
Organism: Glandirana rugosa; assembly: GCA_018402905.1. NCBI lineage: Eukaryota > Metazoa > Chordata > Amphibia > Anura > Ranidae > Glandirana > Glandirana rugosa. The sequence goes on from BLSH010515420.1 coordinate 1,144,687, forward strand.
ATTCTGAACACTTCAAGGGAATTTTCACTTAGCTTAGTAAAAGAAATGAAGCTGTGCTGGCTTCTGTGACCAATCGTTTGCCAAACAACACACCTTTTTTTTAGTTTTTCTTGCATGAAATTAGGTATTCTTTGCAAAATGAATTTTCATCACATTTGCTAAAGTAAGTGACAATTCCCTTTGCAAAATTCGCTTTGAATGATGTGCTACTCCTTTATTTTATAGTGGCATTCATATATGCTTAATGAACAATTGAAATACATGTATGTGAATCTGCCGAAATCTTTTTATTTCATTCATCTAGTCTTAAGATTCACACAGCCCTGCCACACTAAATAACCAGCTAGGCGATACTTCAGTTTTGTATTTCAGTGTTAAAGCTTCCAGTGCCACATTTCTGTTCCCTGGACAATGAATTAGCATCAAAAACACTTTTGAGATTAAGTATCCAGTGCATCTGCATGTGATGCGAGAAGGTACAAAGCTGTATTAGACCCCCTTTCACACTTGCGAGTGGGTCTATTAGCAATTAGATGCGGGGGACCCAGTTGGGGTTCCTGGTAATTGGCTGTGGTTCAAAGCAATAGGAAGCTGTCAGCTACCGCAGCTATTCGCGGCCGCTCACATGTAATCATTCCTGGAGCAATTACTTGTGAATGATTGGCCCTTGATGCATGCAGTCTGCATCCAGGTCTGGTCATTTGCAGTTGATTGCTGCTTGAACAATTACATGTGAGCAGCCATGATTAGCTGCGGGAGCTGTAAGCATTCCATTACTTTCAATAGGGCCTCTGCCTGCAGCTAATTGCCAGGAACCCCTGCTGGGTCTCCCATGTGTAATTGCCAATGGCCCCATTTGAAAGTGTGAATGGGGACTTCAGAAATATCGATGACCCGTGAAGAATATATAGCGTGGTAGTAGTCTATGAATTGCAAGACTGGAAGAAAGAATTCTAGTCTTTTGGCAGGTACAATAATTCACATGCAAATATGTTTAATTTGTTTTTTTGACAGAACAGGGAAATTGCAGAACCTGTTTAAAGCTTATGTTCTAACCTGTGTTCCTTTTTTTGGTAGATTTACCTTTATTTCCTGTCTTGGTGACAAGACAGAAAGCAAGGGGAAATCTGCCTACTGAGAACACAATGAACAATAAAAATGCTGAGCCTTCCCCACTCTATCCAGGACAAAGAAACAATCATTATTAGTTGGGTAAAATTTCTCAATAATAGGAATTAATAGCATTGGACCTTTTTGGATGTAATTTAAAACCTGTGTTTTTTTCTGATTTAAATTGGTTAATTTTTATTATAACACAAAAAGGAAGCTCTCCTGTCAGGTCATTTATCCCCACTTCCCATCTGAATGAATTCTGTTATTGGGATAGAAATTGAAAGATCCCTCCTAGTGGGGACATACACATCAGTAGAAATCTGACAGGTCAAACTTTTCCACACTTCATCAAAAACACACAAAATAGGTTTGGCTTAGGTTCTGCTTGAAATGATGCATTTGCATCGTGTCTAATTTCTTATTCAATTTTTGCACTTCATGTGAAGCTAGAACCGTGGTCATATTTTAAAATAAAAGAATATGTTATACAGGATGCCCATGCCATTAAGACGGCACTGTTTGTTTTATAATGCCACCCATAACATAGTTTTTGTACCTTGGAATCCCGCCAGTAGAACGCTTGGTGTCCCATTTCCTTCAATAGGGTGACAACTGTGAAATTACTGCAGCGTTGTCACCATTTTCAGCACCATGCTCGTCTCCTGGGCTTTAGCGATTGACTAAACACCCCAATTCAGGCTGAAACATGGCTACATACACACCTCCTTGCAGCCCCTTCACCTACAGTTCTTGGGATATTTAATAGCAGCTTGCAAAGGACATGCAATTTTCCTTTACTTTGAAGTTAGGCCAGCTTGGAAAAATGCCATTAAGAGAGATACTGAAGGTAAACTACAAAGGCCTTGACCATGGTTTGCAATCATTCTGGATAGAAAGAAAATTTGATTTTAGAGTTTAGATGGCTTAAATTTTGATGAAAATACCAGGGACATTTTTCCCCAACACATCCTATAAATACACTTGGAACTGTTGGCAACATCAGGGCTTTCCGTTTAAAATGATTATTTTTCTAATGCTTCAAAATAAACTGGTGGTATCCTTGTGCATAATAATCCAATCCACAAAACGGCTGTCTTCACTGTACTTGTGTAGTCAATGAGGATGATGGAGTTAGAAAAGAATACTTGATTGCAATCCTTCTCCAGTATTATGTAAGATACAGTTAATAAAATCCTAATTCATTTTAGCCTTCCGATGCCAAGGTAAATGCTATTATGCCTAGTGTCATTCAAACTAAAATTAATAGTGAAGCACAAATAATTTTCTCAAGTTATTACAAGTATGTGGAAATGTTTGTAATTGTTCACTTTATTATTTTCTGCTGGCAAAACCTGAATTTACCCTACGGAACATTGATGTTCAACTTCAAAAATGTTTGTAAGGGAGGCAGACCTACTGTATATCACCTGCCTTGCAAACTGCAAGAGTAATCATAAAAAGTGAAATGCAGACATCCAAAATACTTCCTTGGAGCCTTCTGGTGGCGGGGGGAGGGAGGGCGGGTAGAACCACTGATTCAGCAGAAACCATGTGACTTGTGCCAAGGCATGGGTGTTTTGAGTAGCACCAGAAAGGAATAGAATTCCAAGAGTTTTAGGGGAAGGTAAGTTTTTCACACGTCTGTGTACCATTATTTATGGTTACTGTGGATGATAATTTTACACTTTTCTGTGAAAAGTATAGTTCTGCTTTAGTCACTTTTTAATAAAAATGTATTGATAACTAAGAAATAAAACAAATTGATATTAAAAAAATAACTTTACTGTTAAGGGATCCTTGTGACTATTTGCGTGCTGTGAAATTTTAAATAGCTTAAATCTGGTAATCATTCAATGTGATGTATTACAAAAAATACAAATGGCAGTTTATTCACAAAACAAACAATCTTAAATCTGCAATGCAATATGGTTTCAATACATACTTTTTCCTTGTTATTTAACTTGATAATATGTTTAACCCTTGTATAAAGGTGGAGATATTTTTGTATGTCCTGCTCAGTTAAACATTTTGATGTGGTAGAGCTTAGAACCCCAATGTGCCATTCCATTCAGGTTTTGTTCAATCCGCTGTTCCTTCTATGCAATACTTACGTTAGCCTTTGTACAAATGATTTTGTATTAGTAATAAAAATAAACTATGTGATAAAACTATATATTGTAATTGGGTATTTCTTAATGTTTTGAAATATTATTTTATGCATTGCCACTGCTGGATGAAATATCTGGTACAGTACATTAGTAACCTAAAATACTTGATGCATTGAGAATCAGGTGCTGGTACTAATGTCAAAAGTAAAGTTTTCAACACCAAAAATAGTGGCAACAAAAATACTCTTCTACGTGCCCTAACAAGCCCCCTATGTGATAGCACTGGGCAGGTGACAGGTACTCCTTATGGGAACATTGGAGGTCTATTAGACCCCAAAGTCTTTGCTGCTGTCAGGAATCAGCAGCTGGGAAGACCATATATATGTAGCTACACCAAGAAACTGGGACTAGACCATATGTATATATCCTTAAAGTGAGATTTATTTACAGTGAAACAAAATACAATCACACACCAGCAGCAATAAACATGAGAATGCATGCAAATCAAAACTAAATGTCAAAATGCCTAACCAGCAACCTAACCAGCGAACTATATACACAATATAAAACAAATAGATACACACAAGGCAGGAGAAAACTTTAGGAGCAGGGAGCAAGGCAGTGAGGTACTGGGTGCAGGACAGGGGCAGGAGCACGATCAAGAATGAGTGGCAACAGAGTCTGGGAGCAGCATGGCAAACAGAGTACAGGGCAGGAGCCACCAAAGCACTGAGGTGCCATGTGCTAGTGGGAGCAGCCTTATACCGTATAGCCACCCAGCATCTGAAACCTGCTGGCTTCTAGGGGACACCTGCTGGTGGAACTGCAGCTATCAGCCCTGATAACCACAGAACCACCAGCAGATAAACCAGGTCCTGACAGTTCCCCCACCTTATGGAGCAGCCTCTGAACGCTCCACCGTGCCCCATCCCCAGGGCCTAGAAGCTGACTATGTACCCCTATGTATGGGGTCTGGAGGCTGCCTGAGTACCCTGCTGCCAGGGTTCAAAAACCGGCTGGGCTTCCTGCTGGTCAGATGCCTAAGAAAGCGTAACACTTGGAGCTCACAATTCTTTAATACAACATCCTTCCCAACACTGGATTTCTGAAGGCTACCTAAAGGCTTAGCACTGGAGTCCTTGGTCCATACAGGTACCCTGATGCCAGAATGTCCCATAACATATACACACCCAGTATATACACACACATACATACATACATACAGTATGCATATATACAGTCACACACTGCAAAAGTCGGAAATAAGGAAGAAAATTTGAAATAATAATAGCTTGTTATCATTTATAATAAGTTAAAATAATAAATTAATAACTTATTATTTCAAATGTTCCTTCTTATTTCCAAATTTCGGAAATAAGAGAGAACATTTGAAATAATAATAGCTTATTATAATTTATAATAAGTTAAAATGATAAATTAATAACTTATTATTTCAAATGTTCTTCCTTATTTCCAAATCTCCGAAATTCGGAAATAAGAAAGAATATTTGAAATAATAATAAATAACTAATAAATATAGGTATTGGAATTTTCTTGAAAGTATCACTATTAGTGATAAATTTCATATTTAGGTTCACTAACAGCCAAACTTTCAAGGAAATTCCAATACCTATAATTTAATAGTTATTAGTTAGTTAATTTTTCAAATATTCTTAGTTTTTTCCAATTTTTGGATTTCCGAATTTCGCATTTTCGGCTGTTTCGATTGCCGAATTTCCAAATTACTGTATTTGACGAATTACCAAAAATTTCCGAATATTAAAGACGAAACAGATAGAGACAAATGGCGCTGCCTTAGATAAAGTGAAAAGTGAAATGTGCATAAGCTGGTGCACAGAGTATGAAGAAAAAGACCACCTGTTTTCAATGGGTATGCTGGTGATCCGTGTTTAGACTGTCATGTCAAAAAACTCAAACGGGGAGTCAAATCATTACCGCTATTCCTTGCCCCGATCCACGATCATATGGAAGAAGAGAGAAGGCACAATGAATGTATATGAAAGCTGGTAAAGATCCCACAGTGCTACTGTACTCACACTCGGGTGAAGTCAGACGAGCGTCCGCTGGCCAACCGCTATGCACTAGCCAGCCGGGAGATCTCTGTGTCTCTGACCCAAAGAGGGTGGGTGGGTGTCGTGATGTCTCAGGCTCCGTCTTGCGCGTTTCATCGAAAATTTCCGAATGACCGCAATTGCCGAATTACTGCGATTCAGAAAAACGAAAATTTGGAAAAATTCAGAAATTGAAAATTCGGAATGAAACAAATTGCACAAGCCTATCACCTAGCCCAGGTCCCCTAATCGGTATGGAGGGTTCTCTATTGGTATCTCAGGACGACTCTCTCCCGTCTCCAAGCTCCTCTCAGCAGAAGGGGTCACCAGCAGGGGCGTATCATGAAATTAGTGGGCCCGTGTGCAAGCCCACACCACACCAATCATCCCCGGCTGTCAACTAGGGAGAGATCATCCATGGGTGCAGTGTGGGTCAAAGCACAGTGGGCCCCCCCCCACCCTTCAGGGCCCGTGTTCAGTGAACACCCTGCACCCATGGATGATACACCACTGGTCACCACCCTGTCACCAGGACGTGCTTGGGAATTCCTATGGACCGGGGACCCCACTACAGGGTATGGGAGATATCCCACAAATTCTTGGGAGGAGCAGGTTCCCTCAAATGTATACCATAAATGAAAGAGGAATTCAGATAGTGTAATATCGTAGGGAACGTTTAATGAAGTAGTAAAATTTGCACTTACAGCGTAAAAACAAGTAGCAGAGATCAGAAGTTAGAAGTCAGACTTAGAAGTTTCCACACAAATCCAGCCCTAAGACATCCAGTCAGGAGGGGAGTACTGGGAAAGCCCGCTTGACGTCATTGCCTACATGATTGATGCATGAGAGCCGGCCAGCTTGCTGATCTCTGCTACTTGTTTTTATGCTGTAAGTGCAAATTTTACTAATTTATTAAACGACCCCTACGATATTACACTATCTGGATTCCTCATTTGATTTATGGTATACATCGGAGGGAACCTGCTTCTCCCAGGAATTTGCGGGATATCTCCCATACCCTGTAGTGAGGTCCCCGGTCCATAGGAATTCCCAAGCATGTCCTGGTGACATGGTGGTGACCCCTTCTGCTGAGAGGAGCTTGGAGATGGGAGAGAGTTGCCATGAGACACCAATAGAGAACCCTCCATACCCTGATTAGGTGACCTGGGCTAGGTGATAAGCCAAGGCGCAGTCTGCGCTTACATCTGGTAAGCTGCTATCTATCTCTGGTGGAGGCTTCACATTGGAATTCAGTATAGTCATGTGGTGTACATATTTGTATGTGATTTACGGTCTTAAGGTTTTTTGGTACCACTGCACTTATGATTTATCCTCATATGAACACTCTTTTATATGTATTCAATACCTTCCTCAGGACATTTACCTACAAGTGGACTGTGTGCCTTTATGCCATTTAATATACGGGTGTATAACCCCTGTGATATATACATGTGCTTAATTTCCATCCTAGTATATATTCAATTATGATACCTCTATATGTGATATAATTTAGCACTGATAGAATAATTCTGTCATTCTCAATAGCGCAGCCTTGTGTATATTTATATTTAATTCAGAACAGGCTGTATTTCACTAAGTGAAAATCTGCCTTCATTAACTAAAGCATGTGCTATCAGAATGCTTCCCAACAGTTCCTTATCAGTAAGGTCCCGCCAAATTAAGTGACAAAAATCTTCATCTTCTGCAAATTGCACAAGACAAATAACCTTCATTTGAAGCATCTTGACTCAAAGCAAATGGCTCCCAGTTCCCAGGTGTACCTGATCTGGTTGTTAGTGAGTCCCAGTGTTATGTCAGGAATCAGCAGCTGGGATGACCAGATATTTGTAGCTACACCAAGAAACTGGGACCAGACCATATGTATATATCTTTAAAGTGAGATGTATTTACAGTGAAACAAAAGACAATCATACACCAGAACCAATAAACATGAGAATGTATGAAAATCAAAACTAAATAACAAAATGCCTAACCAGCGACCTAAAAAACGAACTATATACCCAATATACACAAATAGATACACACAAGGCAGGGGAAAACTGGGGGAGCAGGGAGCAAGGCAGTGGGGTGCTGGGCGCAAGGCAGAAGCAGGAGCAAGCGCAAGATCAAGAATGAGTGGCAACAGAGTCTGGGAGCAGCACAGCAAACAGAGTACAGGGCAGGAGCCAACAAAACATTGAGGTGCCGTGTTCTAGAGGGAAAAGCCTTATATAGCCACCCAGCAGCTGAAACTAGGTGGAGCTGATCACTGAAACCTGCTGGCTTTTGGGAGACACCTACTAGTGGTCACTGGAACTGCAGCTATTAGCCTTGAGAACCACAGCGCCACCAGCAGATGAACCAGGTCCTGACATCTGCTCTCCAAAGCGACTAACCAGGCACTGATTTGCTTGGTTAGCAGCTTCCCTGACTGTATCAGCTCAGAAACCGAAAGTGACAAAATCATCACTTCTGGTTTCATTCAGTGCAGAGGAGATAATGTTCCTCAGTCTCCTTCTGCGTGACATCCAGAAGCCAGTGGATGTCTTTCCAAGCTCCCTGTAAGAGTGGGACAGCCTAGGAAACATGTTGGGGGGGACCACACTCTCTTGACTGTGAAAGTGATTAGGCGGCTATATAGCCCCCCTGATCATTTTCATTTTACAGCAGGGAGCTCACTGAGGAAAACCGTCACAAGCTGATGGCTACCATAAGCTTGTGCTTAGCCCTTCACTCATTGAATGTACTACATACATCCCAAGAGCTGAAATAGATATAAAATATGTAACAAAAGATTTGTGTTACATTATTCTTATTTAAATATGGTGATTACAGTGAGTGCAATTATGAATGCATTTTTTGGGACCAGAGGTCCCTAGAGTATGACTTTTGAGGCACTCCAGACTGCGAATAGTTTAAAAAAATATAAAGTCTTTATTGTACAAAAATATAATATAGACAAGGCAGTAGTTTAAAAACCATGCGTGTAATAACACTGTGACATCAACACAATTGTCACATATGTGCAGACCATGGGCCCCTGTGCGCCAACGCGCATTTCGCTGTTGCTTCCTCAGGGCACAGTCAGGGGTAATAGAACAAGAGCACAGGTCTCACAGGCAGGGGGCGCCAAAGCAGAGCATCTTAATATCCAAGTTACAGGATAGCCAGTTTGACCAACAGTATAAATATCAGGTGTGTGTATAGTCATAGCGGGTTTAAGAGCTGCATTGGTATCTGCAAAATATATTAAGGCGCCCCATTCAACCAAGATGTAAAGAGGAAAGGTTTTCAAAGTCCCAATACTGTTCTTTCTAATAGCATCAGGGAATACAAAGTCCTTAAGGAGATGTAAATCAGTTGGGGGGGGGGGGGGTAGCTTAGATGCCAGTGAATATATAGGTATGTATAAAGTTCAAAGTCCAGTGGAGTGCAGTCACTCCTTAACACAGCTCAGGTGGCTAGACATAACCCCATTAGGGTTCACTGAACAGGAGACCAGGCATCTACATGCAGCAAAGTAGCAAGGTCTGGAGAGGTGCTCCTATCAGCGCAATTAATATCCTTAAAATAAAGTGAAATGAACAGCTAAAAAAACAAAATAAGTGATGCCCAGCTAGACACTGTAAAAGTGATTCCACAACACCAGTTAATAAATTTCAAATAGATCAGTTTGGCGCAACACCTGAGCACATAATAAATAGTCCAAAGTCCCATAAAAATATGTACTAACATACACATCTAATAATCTCCAAAATCAATATATAGGTGAATAATTCAAACATTAAATGAATACAAATCTTCAGTGAGGAATGTATATGTAAAAAATTCCTATGGCTCAAAACACCCTGTGTCTCCACTCTTCATGCAAATCTGTCACAAATCCAAGTGCAAATCCATCACCAGGTGAAGGGCCTGCTCACCTCCATACAACTACACTGATCAAAATCAGAACCATTTATACCCCCAGTTAAAGACATCTAGTTGTGGATATTAATAGTTCTGATTTTGATCAGTGTAGTTTTATTTCAATTTATTTTGATATATATTTTTCTCTGTGTCTCCAGTCTATGGGCAATGTTATCAGACTTCCAGTTTGTAGAGGATACTGGAGTGGTGTTACACTTCCAGCTATCGTGTGATTGATTGTTATTCTGCTTGTCATAGCAATGTAGATTGGTTGCTATATAACGTCACAAATTGCTTGGCTCCCCATCTACTGAGGAAGCCCATTCACGGGGCACAACGCGTCTAGGAGGGAGGAGCTGAGCTTGTGACTTCATATGAGCTGAGCCCGTGGTAAGCCCTGGTGAGCCGAGAGGATGGAAGGTTTTTGTTGACTAAGGAGGACTGGAGAGATCTGCATGGGGTACAAAATGAGGAGCATGTTAAATTATTGTATGGAGGTGAGCAGGCCCTTCACCTGGTGATGGATTTGCGCTTTGCATGAAGAGTGGAGACACGGGGTGTTTTGGAGCCAAAGAATTCTTTACATATACATCTTCACTGAAGATTTTTATTAATTTAATGTTTGAATTACTCACCTATATATTAATTTTGGAGATTATTAGATGCCTATGGTAGCACATATTTTTATGGGACTTTGGGCTATTTATTAATTATGTGCTTAGGTGTTGCGCCACACTGATCTATTTGAAAAAAATATTCTTATTTACATGCTTTATAAAAGAGCAAAAGATTTAAGACCCAGTGGTTTAGATGCACTCTCGCAATTATATATTATCAGTACTGACTTAAGAACAAACATGTCTACAGGGGCACAATAAGTACTGTACTGATATTGTGATGCACAAATGTACAGAAAGCAATGGTTTGCAGCATGTAACATACAATCGACTTGCAATGGTCTAAAGAATACTAAAAAGTCTAAAGAGACTTTGAATTATTTTCAGATTGTAGTGGCCCAGATTATGCCATGTGGAGCACAGTATACAGAACCCAGTAGTCTTAGTTCATATGCTTAAATAAAGAGATAAGGTAAAAAGGAATTGGACAATGGGAGGGGAAATAGCCCCAACATCAGTGAGACAAAAAATAGCCCTGACTGCCAGACATCTCCCTTCTACTTTATTCTATGGTGAAATTACAAATTACATTATCTTTTCTATTTATGCATCTAAGGAGTATTCCAAACGAAGTTTACAAATCCACTGATATGGCATCAGGGTCAGAGAATAATGTCCTTTGGATGCTTTCTTACATATCAATGTCAACCTGACAATAATTTGAAGATTTTATTCTCTGTATGATTATGTGCCTATTTCATGGATGGACTCTGTGCTATCTTTAATCCTCTTTGTATGTACTGCACAAAATCTTATGAAAAACTGCAGAATAAAAGAAAGCAAAGAAAATGGCCATGCGTCCATAGATGAAAAATTGCCTGGGCATTAGTGGTCAGTATGAGAAAAAAAAATACCTCAGCATTGAAAGAAGAAAAAATTTACCGGCTTCATTGGTTGGAAGAGTATCTCAGTGGATGAAAGAATGTCATGCACTTGTTTGTTAGTAGGGGGAGGAACTCCCCAACATCAGTGATCTGTGTAAGAAAACAATTTCTCAACACATCAATGAAAAGTACTGGGGTCTTTGGAGCAGAATGCAAGGCTCTGAAGGGGTCTGGGAGACACTGGATGGGAGGGGGGCTCTACAGGTGGCAATGGGAAGGACTTGGTGCTCTGGTGTGTAGGCACTGAAGGCCATTGTGAGGGACTGTGGGCTCGGGAGGAGACTGCATAGAGCCCTGCTAGGGGCCATGGAGCTCCATTCTCCTTTTCAGGTATGAGGTAACTGACTCCTGTGCCTCCACATGATGCCAGCTGGAGCCCCGTTCCATCACAGGGCACCTGCTGTGATTGCACAGAGTGTACAGCACACTTAAAACATTCTGCTCCCTGTCGCTCTCAGCCACGGTCTGTCATCTAGGGGCAAATCCGGCCTCGCTTTTATCCTCATACTAACTTTTACTTAACAACTATAATATCACTCAAGCTTTCACTTACTATATTTGTACTGCTCATCAGGTAGGCTCCAAGGCTACAGATAATATATGGGACCCTTCACTTGCCATATTATGTGCCTGGTCTCTAAACTGAGCTTTCAGTAAAACAGACTGTTAGAAACATAGACATCCTTTGTGTCAGCATCCTGGGCATCCACAGAAAATTGGGTAGGAGGAAGGACAAACTTGTCCCACTACATAATGTAGTGCAGTGGCCTCCAAGCTGCCGCTCATGGGCCAAATGCAGTACTTTGCCTGCCTTTATCCAGCCCTTGGGGCACTATGCCTCCCACTGACGCCAACAAGGAGGCACTATTCCTTCCACTGACACCAACAATGGGGCATAATTCCTCCCACTGATATAAACAATTGGGCACTATTCCTCCCACTAATACCAATTATGGGGCACTATTCCTTTCACTAATACCAATGATGGGGCACTATTCCTTCCATTAATACCAATCATGGGGTAATATTCCTCCCTCTACTGACTATGTAATTATTTTACTCCCACTGTCGCTGTGGCATTTTCTACTCATACTGTATACTCTGCCCCCCCCCCCCAAAATTTGTTTAGAAAGTTTGGAGACCCCTGATGTAGTGCATGACAGGTTTTTGATTGAGGGACAATCAATCCAATGAGCAGCTGGCATCATGCTGCTTGCAAACTTTGATGTGAGAGGGATCCTGTGAGTAAGTGCTACTGCAGGTGAGGATCCACATTATAGGGAGGATATCAGGTGACACATTGGTAGCACAACAGACAATGGTAGTATTGTATTATACCAGTGTTGCCAACCTACCAGATTAAAATTTACTGACACGACACCCAAAATTTACTGGCACAGCCAAGTTTAACTGGCATTTCCAAAAGTTACAAAATTACAGTTTTAGGTGCAAATGTCATTGTTTAGGCTACAAACAAGTACAATATGCCATTAGCAATATGATATTAAGACAAAAAACATATTTCTTATTTTATTTTCAATATAGTAAGAAAGTAGCTCAGGATCAGGACTCAGGAGGGCAAGAAATTAGAATGAGCGACACACACATGAAATTGACTCTCACAGTGACGCTAACAGCAGTGTGCAGCAGCACAGATGATGATGACATCTCGCCGACATGACACGTCCCCTCCTGAGTCACTGTGAGAGTCTCTCTTCACGCCAGGTGGTCCCTTCAGTCCTCTCCAGTCCACACAGCACTGACAGTCCCGCTCCTGGCTTGCCTTGCTCCCGTCCCACAGACCCATATTCGAGGCTCTAGCCACTCCGCTCAGCTCCCTTGCACTATGACATCACGTGACACATGCTCAGGCACTGCCTTCGCCAGACCCTCCCTTGCCAGAACACACTGTAGCAGACACTTAGATGGCCAGCAGTTCCAAGCCAAGTGTCACAGCGATATTTTTAACTGGCAACCTTTTCCTTTCAATGGCATTTACTGGCAGGAGAAAAGTGCCCGGTTTTTACTGGCTGCCAGTAAAAATACTGACAGTTGACACTGTATTATACTGTAACATACCTCCTTTATTCACAAGCTAAAACAAATTCACTAACCACCAGTCTGGCAGTTTATTCCCCATGCAACACATCATTAGCCAAAGCATTTCTCTGGATGTTCCGAACAAAGTGGACATGTTTTACTACAAAAACTATATGACTGTTATCCATGAACAGAAGATTTAACAGCTATCTGAGCAGACAAATTTTACTTGCTCCCCCTTCTCTTTGAATGTTGACAGTCTGCATTTACTCCACATCCTCTCTATAGAAGCGCCTGTCTATTAGAGTTAAGTTGGTCATATACTAGTAGATATTCAAATTCTCATCAGTCCATTCAGTGACATGGCAAATGCTGCTTGGAAGCACTTTAAAAAACATGTGCAGTTAACATTTGATTTTGGAGTGAATGGATTTTCCCAAATGAAAACAAAGAAAATTGAGTACTGTCCGTAATACTTTTTTTATTTGCACTAACATAAAATTTTTCAGGACAAGCTTTCGGGGTATCTCCCCTTCTTCAAGGTCCAAGCAGCTTGGACCTTGAAGAAGGGGAGATACCCCGAAAGCTTGTCCTGAAAAATGTTATGTTAGTGCAAATAAAAAAAGTATCACGAACAGTACTCAATTTTCTATGGCACAATTGCACTAATACGGCTACATTCACCTCAACCCAAATGAAAACCACATTCAATGTTAGAAATGTTTTTGTTTGAGAAACATTTCCCATCTCCTTCAAGTTTTCTTGTCACTGCGGCTGAAAACGAAAGTCAATTTGTCCTCATTAACGGTTGGAAAATCTTAAAACAAAAAATGTTGAAGAAAATTCTAATAGGGGCAGCTTTAGTCTACTGTGCACTAGGGCAATGTTCAGTTAATGTTATGGCATGCTCACACTATTCTTCATCTTTGCAATAACGCCCTCTCTCCTCAAACTCTCATTTCTTTACCCCCACCCCACAACCTGTCCATATCTCCCTCACTTTTGTCCTCTCAATATTACTGTGCTTATCACCTCCTTCTCATACTAAGCCCACACAATGTCACCACTTCCAATTCACTGCAGCATCTGCCTTCGTATAAATCCCACTCCCACCTTACCACCCTTACACTCCTACTGCTTCTAACATCTGGGGATATTGCCCCAAACCCTGGTCTTCCTACAGCTAACTCTCACCCTCAGAACTGGCAGTCTACCTTCTCTGATAGTAGCCATAACTACCACTCTTTTATCTCAATTCCCCTGATTCCACGAGTCAGCCCTCCCTTATATGTGCCCTCTGGAATGCCCATTCAGCCTCTAACAAACTTGCCTCTATCAATGACCTTCTCCTCTCCAACTCCCCCAATCTACTTGTTATTACCGTAACCTTACTCCAGGAATCCGACACTGCCTCTCCAGCTGCCCTCTCCGATGGTGGCCTCCTCTGGACTCACTCACCCAGACCCAGCAGACGAAAACCCAGTGGAGTTGGATTTCCCCTCTCCTCACAAAGCATCTTCTAGGTTCTTCCTACACCTCCCTCTCTTTCCCTCTGTTCTTTTGAAGTGCACTGCATTAGTCTTTTTTCTCCAGTTTGTCTGAGGATTCCAGTAGTTTACCGGCCTCCCGGCCCAGTGTCGCAATTTCTTGATGACTTTACCGCATGGCTACTTTACTTTCTCTCCTCTGAAGTACCCACCATCATCCTTGGTGACTTTAACATTACAATCAATGTTAACAACTCAGCCACTTCTGAACTACTCACTTAACCTCCTCTTTTAATCTAACACAATGGACACAAACTACCACTCACACCAATGGCAACACTTTCGACCCTCTTATTCTTTCACCTCTGCACTCCCTGTAACCTCTCTAACACCTCTTTTCCTCTCCCCGATCACAACTTTATCCATTTCACACTCTCCCTGTGTCCTACCTCTGCCTCATGCTGCCAACATGCAAACAGTTACCCGAAGTAACTTTGGCCACCTCAACCCTTCCCTTCTTCATTCTGCTACTGACTGATAAAATTGCACCCCTGTCCTGCCCATACCTGGCCACTTCTGTCTATAATAACATAATGTCATCCTTCCCGGACATGCCCGTCTCTCTACATGCAGAGCCAGGTCTTGCCTGCTACAACCCTGGCAAACAGATGACACCAGAAGCAGTGGCAGCTGGTGGGTTTTCTTTGGGTGGGATGGCAAGCCACCACTACCTTCCACTTACCCCATCAAGGCGGCAGGTGATAGGCAGCAGCTCCTCGGGTCCCACTCTGTCCTCTCCTCCATCTTCCTCCTCCTAGGTGACAGGTGTCCAAGAGGATCGCCTGTCCTTTCAGCCAATCAGGTGACAGGTCTCAGAGGATCAGTGTTAGAATAGCAAATATTCATTTGCTTTTCTCACACACCTGGGTGGGCTGAGAATGCACTCTCTGCGCCCCGAGCCCACCCTATTTTGAAGCCTATTAGAGCCTTTGCAATTCCTGCATTCATACTGCTAAACAAACCTTCTACACTGCTCCCATCAAAACCTTCTCAGCCAAAACTTGTCGACTCTTTCTTCCTCTAATTCTTTACTTCACCCCCCACTGACCCCGCCCACCAACATGCTTACTGCCCTGGAGATTGCCAATCATTTAAAAAACAAATTGTGATGAGATATCCAGCATCCTCCCCCAATCAACATACCAGGTCGAACACCACACTCAATACTCTCCTCCTTCAACCCTGTTACCACTGAGGAAGTTGCCAAACTCCTTCCACGGCCCACCTCACCACCTGGACGCTATCCCCTCCTAATTACTGTGACTACCTTCTTGCTCTCTAACCAGCATCCTCAACCTCTCTCTCTCCTCCTTTCTGCTGCCTTTGACACAGTTGACCACCCTCTCCTCCTCAACAAACCCCACTGCCTTGGCCTCTGTGACTCTGCTCTTTCCTGATTCTCCTCCTACCTATCTAAGTGCACATACAACACCATCTCCTCCACACCTCTTCTTCTTTCTGTTGGCCTACCCCAAGGCTCCATCTTTGAGCCCCTCCCATTCTCTCTCTGTACCACTTCCCTAGGCCAGCTGATAACCTCCCATGGCTTCCAATACTACCTCTATGCTGACCACACCCAGATCTATCTCTCAACTCCTCAATTCACCTCCTCAATCCCCTCATGTATCATAAACTTACTGAGCTACATATCAGTATGGATACCACACCACTTCCTCAAACTCAATCTTTCTATAACTGACCTTGTAACTGAGCTTGTAATATTTCTTCCTCCTTGATCCCCTCCCCATGACTTTACCATGAGATCAATGGCACAACCATTGGTCCCTCCACACATGCCAGGGTGCTGGATGTAATCCTGGACTCTGACCTCTTCTTCAGCCCTCACATCCAATCACTGGCTAAATCTTGCTGCCTTAACCTCCACAACATTTCCAGAATTTTCTCCTTGCTGATTAACGACACCACGAAACATATTATTTACCGCCTTGGTTACTGCAACTCCCTCCTCAATGGCCTACCTTTACACAAGCTATCTCCCCTTCAGTTTATTATAAATGCTGCTTACTTACCGATCCGTGACTGCTGCTTCTCTCTTCCAATCTCTTCACTGGCTTTCCCTACCCCATCATATAAAATTCAAAATACTAACCACGACATACAAGACCATCCACAACATTGCCCCCAGCTACATCACCAACCTCATGTGCAGATATCACCCAAATCACCCTCTCTACTCCTCCCAAGGCCTCCTGCTCTCCAGCTGCCTTGTTACCTCTTCACATGCTCACCTCCAGGACATCTCCACAGCCTTTCCCTTTCTCTGGAACTCCCTGCCCCAGAATGTACGGTCAGCTCCTACCCTGTGCACCTTTAGGTGATCCTTGAAAACTCACTTATTCAGGAAAGCCTACCACACCTGCTTTGTACCACCTCTCCCTCCCTTTAGATTGTAAGCTTCATGAGCAGGGCCCTCCTATTTCTTCCGCATCGAACTGTATCATAATCATACTGTCCCCCTTTATATTGTAAAGTGTAAGCTGTTGGCGCTATATAAATCCTGTATAATAATAATAAAGCTACACCTCTACTAGCTACGCCTCTTCCTACTAAGCTCAGCCCCTTTCACTTGCTTTGTCACATCTAAAGTGAAGCTCTGCACTGCCAGCATACACAGGAAAGAAGTTAATGAACTGCTGTTCCTGGACACAGGAAGAAGTAAAGATAATTCATACATGTCACAAAGGGGAATATTCATAAAGTAATAAATGTGATTTTCATCAATCATTCAGTAGTAATAAATAGTGTTGAGCGAACCCGGACTGTAACGTTCGGGTCCGTACCGAACTTTTGGGTGTCCGTGGCACGGACCCGGACATTTCAAAAATCGTTCGGGTTCGGTCCGGGGTTCTGCTATTTTACTCCACGTGTTGAGAAGCTGCAGGGCAGCCAATCAACAAGCGTTTCACTGGTTTGCCCTTAGAAGCCATCACAGCCATGCCTACTAATGGCATGGCTGTGATTGGCCGGTGCATCATGTGACCCAGCCTCTTTATAAGCTGGAGTCACAGTGCTGCAGTCACATGCTCCTTGGGTTAGTGTAGGGAAAGGTAGCTGACGGCGTGAGGGACAGATTTTAGCCATTTTAAGACCTGATCCTGCATCCTGAGATAGATTACTTTACTACTGCTATCTGTGCTGTTGCTCTGAGGACAGATAGCAGAAATTAGAGATTTCACATACCGC
>BLSH010515420.1:1167144-1179007 GCA_018402905.1 Glandirana rugosa
CGCCGTTCTCGCTGTCCCTTCACTACGTCCAAACTCACCGTGCGATCGTTCGGGTTCCGTCCGGACCCGGACCCGGACTTTGTCCCGAAGTTCGGACGGACCAGCAGAACCCGAACTTCCAGAGGTTCGCTCAACTCTAGTAATAAATAATTTCCTGTCATTTGAAATTAAGGTCTCTGGAAGACTCAACGGAAGTGAATGTTTGATTCACTACCCTCTAAATAAACCCCAAAATGTTATTTATGACACTTTTTGTGTTGTTTAAAACAACATCCTTTTTGGAATTCTGCTTTTGCTTGCTATTACTCAAACCTGCATCACTTCCCTGTCGCTCTTGCCGCCAACTGGTTCTATTAGAAGACGAGCCTGGTACATTATCACAGCTCAGTAGCTCCATTTCAAAGACCCCTCACTATGCATTTGTAATTATTTACGGTTTACACCTTCAAACAAATTTCTAATTAATCTTCAAAATGCCACGGCTGATATCCGTTGGAGGTGGGGGGGGGCACAAAACCCGCCAAATTAGGAGGAATGACACTCTTCTAAATAGTCTGGATTGTAAGGAAGCCTTTATGAAATTAACAAACAGCATGAGACAATCACGGTTTTCAGCCACTGATTTTACATTTTCAAAGGAGAAAAATAATATATGATTTATCACATCTGCTCCATCTCAGCTCACATAAAAGAAGGCTTCCTACCCTTGAACAGTCATTTCGACAACTCTTGGCATTTTTCCAATACTGACACATCTATGAAAAAGAAAATTGAAGTCAAACTCCAGACTTTTTTTTTCTGTTATCTTCGGATAGAGTGGGTAATGATTAGTACCCAGATAAGGGTTTTATTGTTGTGGGTGTCCCCTGTAAGCAGTGTGCCCCTCATGTTCTGTTTCAGTGACAGCCATCACTGGAGAGTGAGTTTCCACAATGGGGACCGAAATTGTCAGAAGTTCTCCTTTCTCTGTCACAGACAACAACAATATCCAAAAAATTTGAAAAGAGAAATTGACCAAAAGGACCTAACTGGGTGGCTACCAGGGACCTAAATTATAAGAAAGGTACCACATCCCTAATTAACATAGAGAGCAACGAATTAATAAAGCACATGAGACTTTAATGGTACCGTAAAAAAACGCATCATTAAAATTAATTCATAAAAACAGAATTCAAAAGTTCTTCTAAATACCTTGAGTTCTAGCATGATGGTGGGCCATACTACTAATAGGTATTGCCAATCCTTCTTAATACCCTAGTACCTTGCAGTGGCCTCTAAATACCGCATACCACAATCATAATACAGTAAATAATGATTATTCAAAAAGCCGAAATATAAATTAGTGATGAATTACAAAATCCAAAGTAGGCAGCTGATTGGTATAATTAGATAGTTGATGCCCACGGTCATGCGGTGAAACTCATTCTTAACATGTTTCGCGTTGTAAATATTAACGCTTCTTCAGAAGATAGAGGGGTATAGATGTATAGTCTTCAGTATAATGAAAAGTCTGTAATTACAAACACATTAAAAAATAAATTGCATAGTAGCTTTAGTTTTTTATATTCAATATACTTTTTTGTTAATAACTCACTTAGTTGACATTGAATAGACAGAGCACTACACCTCCACATATTCGTCGGCCCTAGTCCACCGTCTAGCAGCAAATGTACCCAGATAAGGGTTTTATTGTTGTGGGTGTCCCCTGTAAGCAGTGTGCCCCTCATGTTCTGTTTCAGTGACAACCATCACTGGAGAGTGAGTTTCCACAATGGGGACCGAAATTGTCAGAAGTTCTCCTTTCTCTGTCACAGACAACAACAATATCCAGTGCTTCTGAAAGTGGAGGCGCATGTGATCTGCTCCCCTGTGGCAGTGCTTTGGCCCAAGGGAGTGATGTCACCAACACCACTGATCTCATCCCCAACTGTCATGGAGGAAAGAGAACTAGGGAGCGTGGGCAATATAAGTTAAAGGAGGTTAAGGGTGCCCATTTTGCAGAGACATGTTAAAGCCTTGTTTACACGTTGCGACTGTCGTACGACTACACGTCCAATTTTTCCCAAAATCGGCTGTCCGTGATTTTGTCTAGCGTACTGACGTTAGTAAAATTATCGTTCGACAAAGGCGAACGTAGTGACATGCTACAAGTGTATGAAGCGGAAGTTCAGTTTTCATGCGTCACCCTTTGGGTCCCTTCCGCTGATTTCGTGTTTACACGACCGAACACTTCCGACTCGTTCCTGGGTTCCGAACATTTGTGTTTGTACTTTCAACTTTTGTTTGTCCAACTTCTGTATAGACGAGCCGAAAATCGGGCGTGGCCTTTTCGGCAGACATTCATTTTCTAGCCGGCTCATCCAGCTTTTGTTGGACGATAAATGAAAATCGGCTGTTGCAATGGAGCCTAATAACGGTCAGATTATCAGACGACAGGCTGACGTATGAAAATTTTTGGATGATAATTGGACCTTTAGGCCTCTTTCGCACAGCAGCCAGGGGATGGTAAAAAAGGCAGCTGAGCCCCCTGGCCACCCACCTAAAAGCAAAATGATATCTGGATTTTTAAGTGACATGCCAAGTTGCTGGTATCGCCTGTCAAACTTGCCCATTCAAGTGAATATGGCTGCACTGTAACTGCAAGCATTTTTTGCAATTTGGCACTGACCATGCAACGTTGTACCCAAATAAAATTTGCGTCCTTTTTTCCCAAAAATAGAGCTTTCTTTTGGTGGTATTTGATCACTTGTGTGGTTTTTGTTTTTTTTGCGCTTTAAAAAAAAAAAGATTGACAATTTTGAATATATATATATATATATTTTACTTTCTGCCATAAAACATATCCAATAAAAATTATTCAATAATGTAGGCTAATATGTATTCTGCTACATATTTTTGGTAAAAAAAATCCCAATAAGCGTATATTGATTGGCTTGCGCAAAAGTTATAGCAGCTACAAACTATGAAATATTTTTTTTTTCTTTAAAGTAATGGCGGTGATCAGCAACTTATAGTGGGACTGCGATATTATGGCAGACATTCGGACACTAACTGACACTTTTTGGGAACCAGTGACACTAATACAGTGATCAGTGGTAAAAAAAAATATATATATATATATAAAATAAAAAAAATATTCACTGGCTGGGAAGAGGGTTAACATCAGTGGTGATCAAAGGGTTAACTGTGTGCTTTGCCTGTGTTTTTCTAAACTGTGGGGTGGTGCTTTTTCTAGAGTAAGAGATGGATCCAAGTCCCTGCTTTTCAGAGACACGGGACCCATGCCTTCCCTCCAGTCAGAACGGTGATCTGCCTTGTTTACATACATAGACCGCTGTTCTGCCTCCCTGCTCGATCATCGGCATGTGCCGGCAGACATTGAGTCCACAGTACCCGGTGCTGGGTTCCTGATATGTGTGATCACAGTGGGAGCGAGCCGCTGGTGGCACACATGCATGCCCCCCCCCCCCAGAAGAGCCAGATCACGTATATATATGTCATCCGGCGCATAGGTGCCGCCCTGTAGCAGTAATACTGCTATGGGGCAGACCTGAAGTGGTTAAAGAAAAAAAAAAAAAAAAAAACAGGCATTGACAGATCTGCTTACACCACAGATCACTTTTCAGAGCATTGATTAATGTGAACCTAGCTTTATTTTATCATGCATGGGTAGGTGACTGTGTCTCTTTAAACAGTGTTGTAAATGTGAGACAAAATATGATGTTTAAAAAAAGATGGTGAAAGGAAAGTTTTTAAAAAAGTGCATTTAATACAACATTACTTCCAGGTCACCTTTATCCCTCCGAGGGTTGCTGAGTCTTGAGTAGGATTTCCGTTGCTTCAGCTGCAGCTGCCTAATCAATTAAAGCTGGACACCGGCCCGTACTGGAACTCCCCAGGGTCCCTCTGTTGGGTTGCTGGCTGATTTAGCAAGCTTTTAACCGGAAAGGTTGTCAGTCATCTGCAGGCTCTGGGCTCCTCTATTCAGCTTTGTAATAAAGTCTCACTTGTCACTGCAACAGAATGGAACCGAAACATTATCTCTTATTTTGTAAGTGTTCAATGAAACAGAATTAAGATATGTCTGAGTTTCCCATACAGCTGAAAACAGGTAACCCTGATGGAGAGGATGTTGTAAAAGAAGACAAATGCCTTTGCTTGAAACCTGTCATGGGAAAGGCATGAAGGCTGTCATTGCTGATTGCTCTTTCTCAAAATGCTATCTGTCTGACTATCATGTTAATTCCATTGATTTAGCATCTTAAGAGATTGAATGGGCAAAGTGACAGGTTCTCTTTAAGAAGAATTCCCCATTCCCAACCAGTGATACTCAGCTTTTCTTATGTTCTGCTGCTCTGTCAAAAGGTTAAGTCCTAACTCCATCTAAGCTTCATATTGAATAGAGTCAGTATTTACACAGGGTTAACTGGGGATTGACTGCTCAGGCCTCAGAACTACATTCTGTGAGGTGGCAACATGACCTCCATACCTAGAAGGGTCAATATTTTCCCAGAGCTCCGGTGAGGAACTGAGCAGTGCGGGGAACCAGCAAAGGGTAGGAGGTCTTCTTACAAGAGAAGGCAAAATTACAGATTATTTGTAAACCAATGACCAACAGGGCCATAGATAATTTTTTCTCTGGGGGGGTTCAGCAGCAGGTACCAAGTGGTGAAGCGGGGGGAGGGTGTCGGGGGTGAGTACCAGGCAGTGCTGTGGCTGTGTGGGTCTATGGAGCATGGCCCAAACAGCACAGGAGTGAGCATGCACTGTATGCCCCATAGCAAGCGGATTTCTATTGTGGAGGATCAGGGCCACTCTGTGCAAAACCATTGCACAGAGCAGGTGAATATAACATGTCCTTTATTTTAATTTAAAATTAATTTAAAATTAGTGTTTTTAATTTAAAATGTGTTTTCTCTGCGGCTGTGTTTTTAGAAGTGGTGCAAGAACTTTTTCCCTGCATTTCCCGCAGGGATAGCAGCCCATTCCCACACAAACACAGGCCACACCACATGCATCATGCATAGGTGTGAACTACCCTTAGCCTTGGTTCACGCTATGTGTCACACAGGAACTGCATCACATTTCTGTGCAATTCACATGTGATTCAGTGCAGTGCGATTTGAGCCCATTCATTTTGAATGGGCTTAGATTGCACTGCATTACACCAAGTCGTGCATGCACCAATTTTAGGAACGCATTGAAACCGGATCACGTGGTCATTTTGTATCATCGCATCTGGGGCAGACAAGCACACTGCATTTGGGTTGTCGTTAAGATTTCACTGACACCCACTGTAGATTGCAAAGGCAGTGCAATTTGAATGTGGTGAAAGACCAGGGCCACCTTTAATATTGATTGGACCCTGAGCAAACATCCCCCCCCCCATTCACATCATCACTGCTCACTGATTGGTTGCTGCAGGTTACAGCATCCTCTCACTGCCTGTACACCATGGACTGGGGAGGTGGGGGACTCACCAATAGACAGAAAACTCATAGAATGTGTTATTAGCACTGAGCAGAGCACACACAGCTATGAAAGTAGGGACTGCAGTGTGTGTGAAAGAGGCCTTCATGGTGAAATTCTACTTTAAACCAGAACAGCTTGTTCTGTACACTCCATTTATTGTGTAGATGTATAGCTTGGTTTGAGACTGCATCCCAGTGATGGTCAACCAATGAGTTTTTCAGGGCCTCAACTGCAGCCCCTGACACACCAAGGGGTTGTGCATATCATTTACTGTCAGATATACTACGTGAGATGGTCAGAGACTGCAGGCATACAAGAGATGGTCAGAGACTACAGACGTACTACAGGAGATAGTCAAAGACTGCAGGTGTACAAGAGATGGTCAGAGACTGCAGGCGTACCACAGGAGATGGTTTAGAGATTGGAGACATAGTACAGGAGATGGTCAGAGACTGCAGCCATAGTACAGGAGATGGTCAGAGACTGCAGACATAGTACAGGAGAGGGTCAGAGACTGTAGGTGTACTACAGGAGATGGTCAGAGACTGCAGACGTACTACAGGAGATTGTCAAAGACTGCAGGCATACAAGAGAAGATCAGAGACTGCATGTGTACAATAGATGGTCAGAGACTGAATGCATACTACAGGAGATGGTCAGAGACTGCAGGCGTACTACAGGAGATGGTCAGAAACTGCAGACATACTATAGGAGATGGTCAGAGACTGCAGACATACTGCAGGAGATGGTCAGAGACCATCTATGTACTGCCTGATCTCCTATCCCTGTACATTGTCTGCTGAACACTCCCTGATCACCATAACAAGTGCTGTCAGTGTCCCCACACACCACACATGTCATTTACTTACTGTGTGACACCGAAAATGAGTACAGGTCCCAGACTTTCAGCATGGACTGTACTCCCACTGATCACAGGTTTGGTTGTTAGAGGGTGGAGTGATTGGCTATTAGGGGGATGTGAAGGTCATGTGATGGCAGATCAGGCAGTGGTTGGTTGGGAATAGGAAAAGATGACGGAGTACCAAGCTGGGAACCAAGCCGCACAGCTGTAGTCCAACTCCACCCCAGTAGCATTTGGCTGTCATCATTTTTTATGGGCAGCGCAGGTGCAAGGGGCAGCTGCTTTGTGCCCAACAACAATGACTGGGGCTGGGTCCGGGGCAGCTGCCCCTTTTGCCCCTATTAAAGACAGCCTTGTGCAGGAGATGCATTGCAGGTTTTCTGCACCACATCCTAGTGTGAACCGAGGCTTATTATTGCCTTTTCAACACAATTAAAAAAGGGCCAGGGCACTGAGGGCAGCAAACAGTCCAGTCTGGCTCTGGCAGCAATGTTGTTGTGCCTGGTAACCCCTCAGGCCTTTGGCTCTGCAGTCAGCACCACAACATAGCTGACAGAGCTAGGCTGGACTGTCAGTACCAACCAAGCAGTGGAAAATGGTAACCCACGAATCCAATGATTAGTGAATAATTTTGCCAGTTGACACAGACTCACTTACCTCAATGGCAGCACAGCAGTGGTGGTACGTGGTCTGTGATGACCATCTCAGGCAGCAAGCAAGCCGAAAAGGAAAGAGGGAGGCTCAGCTCCTTAGCAGCAGTACTGCTACCTTGCGCGTTCTCTGCTCCATTCTCTTTCGAAGTCCAAGGTGGGAAGTACAGAGTGTAGAGACAGTCGGGCACAGTGGCCGGAACTAGAGACGCCACCTGTTCACACTGAGTCTATGATTTATCTGCTGGGAACCCAGCACAGCCTGGTCATAACAGCGTGCCTGTGACAATGTGCCTTACACCCGACCTGCTGCATCCACTTCGCCTGCAATACTGAATGTTGTGCTTAGCTGTTTGTTGTTGCGGTGCTGGTGCCATGAGAGGCAACAGGGCAGAGATACTTTTTATTTTTGGCAGGATACTCTGGGGGGGGGGGGGGGGTTTGAACATCCCAACTCCCCCCCTTATCTACGCCCCTGATGACCAAGTAGAATAACCATGTAGATAAGGACTTCTGACTTTTCTCAGACTTTCATGCTTTGTATGTTTGATCTGGGTCCATACTTGAAATTCTGAAGCCAGAGGAGCAGTATAACAGCTAAGAACAGCATTCTCTATATTTGTCTTATGGGAGATGTATTTCAATGAAGCTAGGGAATTGGTGTTCTTGGTAATAATGTTAAAGCGGAGTTCCATCCAAAAGTGGTACTTCCACTTTAAGGGGAGGTGACCCCCTGACATGCCACAATTGGCATGTAATTTTTTTGGGTGGGCAGCTGGGACCCTGTTTTGACAGGGTCTCAGCTGCAATTTCTGTCCTGGTGCCGTGGAGCCGGAAGGAAGTCTTTTGGGACATGTCACAGGTCCCAGAAGACACGCCGGCCATTCACAAACTGCAGCGCTCGGCTTTGAAGCCAAAGCCAGGCACCCACACTTGTGATGCCGGCGCCACCGAGGGGAGGGGGGAAGAATGAGCCTTCAAGCGGCCGCATCGCTGGAGTGTGGGACAGGTAAGTGTCCAATTGTTAAAAGTCAGCAGCTACACTTTTTCTAGCTGCTGACTTTTAACTAGGTGGAACTCCGCTTTAACAATGTGTTAGCGACTCATGGTGCTGTTTACTTTAACATATTAAACATTGCATCCTGACTGTGTTGCCCCACTGCCCTTAAAACAAAGGACTAGGCACCGATGTGAACTGTGGCTATCCTGTATTTGATCTTTTCATGATTACTGATTTCCCATGCCATGTTCTGCACTGACTCTGTGTGGAGTCAGTCATTTTGGTAGAGGCAGGGTTCACTTACTCGTGTCATATCTGCCTCCCAGATGGTGATCTGATGACTGGTGGAAAATATATAGGAAGCAGCTGGAGAGGTGGAGGAAACACAAATCCACAGAATTAATGAAACAGAAGTGTAGAGATCATTGCACTGCAGCAGGGCCGGACTGGGATTGAAAACCAACCCTGGAAAAAATTTCAGACCAGCCCCATAGCATTTTTATACCAGCCCAACAAACATAACGCCATTATTTTCTTGTTCATAAAAGGGAAAACCATGCATTTTAAAGCACATTTAAAGAGTGTATTATTTATAGATAAGAAAGATATGAAAGCACATAGGGCTAAGGTGGTAAAAGTGGAGCAATCATCAAGGGGGACCCCATGAATGTGGAAGGGACTCTGGTGACCACCAGAAAGAATACACTAAGGTAAGGGGGGTGGTTACTGATATAAGGGGGAAGCCTTTATATCAGTGCCTCTCACATTATTGTATTCACTCCCCCCATACATTAGTGGCCTGCCAGTGCTGTCACTGACCTCCTCTCAGGTGCACCGTGCAGGGTTCGGTCAAATGGCCCAGCTTGGCGGCTCTGGTTTAATCCTATAGTCTCCTCTCCACAGTCCACACACGTCTGACTTCTCCCAGGATCCCCATCCTGGTGTTCTGCCAAAATAGGCAACTCGGCAGAAACCACGCCACTTCAGGTTTCTTTCAACCATGAATAATTTCAGATTTAGAAGTAATGTGACATTTTCACGAATAGGTGTTTGGACACAACAGTGGCAAGGGAATACAGTGCGGTGCATGCTATTATCAGCAGAGATTGTTACTCCGCTCCGACACCAAAAAAATGGCTGCCTCCAAGGTGGCGACAAACTTTGTCCCCATTAGCCGCTGTGCTCTGAAAAGACCAAAATGTTCCTGCACCGAACTGCATTCGGTTGCCACTGTTGTTTCCAAACACAAATTCGTCAAAATGTCCAATTGTTGTGGGTTTAAAGAAACCAGAAGTGACATGGTTCGATCTTCTGCTGAGTTGCGTATTTCATCAGGACACCAGCGGCACCCTCTAATCTTGATTCCTCTTCAGACTTCCACCTCAGACACTGCAGACATGATAAAAGACAGGAGATGGTCAGAGGCTGTGGACATGATACAAGAGATCAAAGCAGCCTCACCAGTGCCCATCTGCAGCCTCACTGTGCCCATCAATGCAGTCTCACTGTGCCCATCAAGGCAGCCTCACTGTGCCCATCTGCAGCCTCACTGTACCCATTTGCAGCCTCATCAGTGCCCATCAATGCAGCCTCACTGTGCCATCAATGCAGCATCACTGTTCCCAGTTGCAGGCTCACTGTGCCCATTTGCAGGCTCACTGTGCCATCAATACAGTGTCACTGTGCCATCAATGCAGCCTCATCAGTGCCCATCAATATAGCCTCACTGTGCCCATCAATGCAGCCTCACTGTACCCATATGCAGCCTCATCAGTGTCCATCAATGCAGGCTCACTGTGCCCATTTGCAGGCTCACTGTGCCCATTTGCAGGCTCACTTTTCCATCAATGCAGCCTCACTGTGCCATCAATGCAGCCTCACTGTGCCATCAATGCAGGCTCATCAGTACCCATCAATACAGCCTCACTTTGCCCATCTGCAGCCTCATCAGTGCCCGTCAATGCAGCCTTGCTGTGCCCATCTGCAGCCTCATCAGAGCCCATATGCAGCCTTGCTGTGCCCATCTGCAGCCTCGCTAGTGCCCATATGCAGCCTTGTTGTGCCCATATGCAGTCTACCTGTGCCAATCTGCAGCCTCATCAGTGCCCATATGCAGCCTTGCTGTGCCCATCTGCAGCCTCGCCAGTGCACATATGCAGCTTTGCTGTGCCCATCTGCAGCCTCGCCAGTGCCCATATGCAGCCTCGCCAGTGCCCATCTGCAGCCTACCTATGCCCATATGCAGCCTTGCTGTGTCCATCTGCAGCCTACCCGTGCCCATATGCAGCCTACCTGTGCCCATATGCAGCCTTGCTGTGTCCATCTGCAGCCTACATGTGCCCGTATGCAGCCTACCTGTGCCCATATGCAGCCTACCTGTGCCCATATGCAACCTACCTATGCTCATGTGCAGCCTTGCTGTGTCCATCTGCAGCCTACCTGTGCCCATATGCAGCCCGCCTGTGCCCATATGCAGCCTTGCTGTGTCCATATGCAGCCTACCTGTGCCCATATGCAGCCTACCTGTGCCCATCTGCAGCCTACCTGTGCCCATCTGCAGCCTACCTGTGCCCATATGCAGGCTACCTGTGCCCATATGCAGCCTCACCAGTCTGTGTATCACATCACAGCAGTCTCCTGCTGTGTCACTATAGAGCAGGGATCTGAAATATGTGGTGGCTGGACACTGTAGCAAAGCTCTGCCTCCCAGACCATGATAGACGGAACACCATTTCAATTTCCTGGCATTGGACAGTGTTCCGTCTATCATGGTTAGGGAGGCGGAGCTTTGCTACAGTGGCCGGCTGCCGCATATTTCAGATCCCTGCTCTATAGCGACACAGCGGGAGACCGCTGTGATGTGATTATACAAGTGCAGGGAGGGAAGGAGGACTCTACACTCGGATCGGCCCTGGGCGCCGCTGCAACCAAAGCTGAAAGCGGCCCCAGGGCAGTTGGCCCACCGAGAAACCTCCCGGTATACCGGTTGGCCAGTCCGGCCCTGTACTGCAGGTCCCCAGGTACAGCTTAGTCTCCAATAAGGAGAACAATGAGCCGCACAGTAGTGATCAGTGGCGGCAGCAGTGGCGGCTGGTGAAATTTTTGGATGGGGGGGCGCCAGGCCCCGCCCTTCCTTTGACCCCTCCCACTTCTAATAAGCCCCTCCCCTTATAGAATCCACCCACTCCATCCCCTGTATTCCACATATTGTGTCAGGAGTATACAGCTCAGCATCACAGGACACAGTATACAGCTCAGCATCACAGGACACAGTATACAGCTCAGCATCACAGGGCACAGTATACAGCTCAGCATCACAGGGCACAGTATACAGCTCAGCATCACAGGACACAGTATACAGCTCAGCATCACAGGACACGGTATATAGCTCAGCATCACAGGACACAGTATACAGCCCCAACATCACAGGACACAGTATACAGCTCAGTATCACTGGACGCAGTATACAGCTCAGCATCACAGGACACAGTATACAGCTCAGCATCACAGCACACAGTATACAGCTCAGCATCACAGGGCACAGTATACAGCTCAGCATCACAGGACACAGTATACAGCTCAGCATCACAGGGCACAGTATACAGCTCAGCATCACAGGGCACAGTATACAGCTCAGCATCACAGGACACAGTATACAGCTCAGCATCACAGGACACGGTATATAGCTCAGCATCACAGGACACAGTATACAGCCCCAACATCACAGGACACAGTATACAGCTCAGTATCACTGGACGCAGTATACAGCTCAGCATCACAGGACACAGTATACAGCTCAGCATCACAGCACACAGTATACAGCTCAGCATCACAGGGCACAGTATACAGCTCAGCATCACAGGACACAGTATACAGCTC
>BLSH010515542.1:40122-66650 GCA_018402905.1 Glandirana rugosa
ACCAAAGTTCCAATACGAGACACGTCTTAGATTTCCGTCTGTCGTATGTAACACACATTTACTCTATATTATCACGTCTTTCTATCTGTGATTATTACCTCAGTCTCCATTGTTTGTGTAGGCGTCGAAATAAAATTTCGTGTTTAGTTTTACTGTATATATATGTCATATTACATTTCGACCGGGTTATGTTCATTCGCCTATTTCGTTAGTGTCTATCTTTCTGCACTATTATATCTCATTTACACACAATGTATGCTGTCTGCCTTTAGATTCTGCACAGAGCATAACCTTGAAACCATCCATCTGAAAGTAGATCATCATTTTAATACTGTTAGTCTAATTGCAGAATTACATTTGCACTTGTGTTACCTTGTTTCCCCAAAATTTTGGTTATCAGATTATTATTCTTATGACTAAATTGCACAAAACCCCTCCCCCTTCCTGTTGGTAATATCTCAGGGTTGTCATTTTTGTTAACTCTGCCAACCCAGCCACAATATGCACCAGGGTGGATTTGATTTAAATCATAATTTTTAAAGAGCATCTGTCATCTCTGACCCGCTGATGACTCACCGACAGTCCCATTCACTTTAATGGGATGGCTGGTGATGCCGCAGTGACACAACAAGGTGAGGGACGTGGCGGCAGCAGGTGATTGGATGCCTGCTAACAGGCGCTGCCATGATGGATCTGAAATGACAGGTGCTCTTTAAATGTAAGGACTTATTCTTGCTGGTAGTTGGAATCTTTAATATTTGCAAACAAAATGAAGGTTTCCTATTTAGAATAATAAACTGTGCGATATAAGAACCGATTGTAGGTTAATCACACATAGTAGGAGAACTACTCAAATTATTTTATTTAATTAAAACAAAATAACATTGCCAATGAATGTTATATCTCAGCTTGCAGAACTTGGATTCATTGAACGAGTTTACCAAAAATGTTACTATTGCAGAATATACCGCCTCATGTTACATAATTAAGCTCCATTTCATGTAGAGTACACTAAATTATTGCTGTATCTTAAATAGAAAACTATCTTTTGATAGATTTTTACTCCAAAAGCATTTTATAAAAATAAATGTTATAAAAAAAATCAGATCTAAGGTTAAGAAAAATTGGATTTAAGTTTTTATTAAAAATCCTTTTTTTTTTTAATTATTTTTTTTTTTGTTTATGTATTTTTTTTAAACCACCTTGATACGTACCCAACGCCCCCCCCTCCTTGTTCAGACCAAAAAATGTGAATTCTCATTCTAGTCCAGAAGACGTGTCGGAAGTCAGCACACCCATCTCCAGCATTGGGCAGAAATCCCTGGATAAATGTTATGCAACCTCTTTTGAGTCACATAAATTCAATGCAACAGTTTATAATTGATCACTCTGTCCCTACTATCAACTGTGATAAGGGCCATTCCCACTTCTCTTTCCAGTCTTCATCATCAATATCTGGAACGTTCCGCTGCCATTTGGAATGAAGACTCCATTCCAGTGTGAACAGAAGCCATGAGACTCTTATAAATCTCAGATAATAGGTTAGACAAGGAAGGTTTCCCGCAGTATGGTCTCCAAATCAGAAGGAGCGAGATCCAATTGTAGTGTCCTAAATTGGGAATGGTAGGCATGGAGGATCTGCAGATATCGGAAGAAGAGGGAGTTGGGGAGTTTAAATCAATGCTTCAGGCTGTCAAAGGTAGCAATGTGCCCGGGTACAAATATGCCTCCTAGATGCTCAGACATTCGGAATATGAATCAACTGAAATTTCTGCAATGTAGGGTTAAACCAAAGGGGAGTATAGGAGGACCAATAGGAGAATGTGCAGAGCGTGTGAAACAGGTGAGCTGCCAAGCTTTAACCTGTTCCTGCCCAACCCATAACAAAATTATGGCTGGGGGGCCTCTCATCGATCGGTAGATGTCCTATAACGCTTTCCGGATTGTGCCTTGTGTGGGCCCATGCAGCCTGTCTCCGGCTGTGTCTGGTGACTGATTATTGCATTGGCTCGCTGCCGGTACCATATGACCAATCACAGCAGGTCACATTATTATTATTATTATACAGAATTTATATAGCGCCAACAGTTTACGCAGTGCTTTACAATATAGAATGGGGACAATACAGGTACAATAAAATACAATACAAAAGGATTAAGCGGACCCTGCTCAGAAGAGCTTACACTCTAATAGGGTGGGGGGGGGGGGCAGGTGGTTCAAAAGGTTGCAACTGTGAGGATGAGTTGATGGAAGTGGTTAAACATTAGTTGGAGGTGTGATAGGCTTCCCTGGAGAGATGTGTTTTCAGGGATCACGTGACGGCAGCTAGAGTAGGAGATAGCTGGACAGGTTGAGGTAGAGAGTTCCAGAGGATGGAAGAGGCTCTGAAGAAATCCCGGAGATGAGTATGGGAGGAGGAGACGAGGGAGTTTGAGAGTAGGAGGGCTTGGGAGGAATGGAGGGAACGGTTTGGGTGATATTTGGAGACAAGATTGGTGATGTAGCTCGGGGCAGAGTTGTGGATGGCTTTATATGTTGTGGTTAGTATTTTGAATTTTATTCGCTGGGCGATCGGGAGCCAATGTAGGGATTGGTGGAGGGGGGTGGCAGACACTGAGCGGTTGGTAAGGTGGATAAGTCTGGCAGCAGCATTCATGATAGACTGAAGAGGGGATAGCCTATGGAGAGGGAGGCCAATGAGAAGGGAGTTGCAATAGTCAAGGCGAGAGATAACAAGGGAGTGAATGAGGAGCTTGGTGGTTTCATTTATTAGAAAGGGGCGTATTTTAGAGATGTTATGGAGGTGACGTCTACAAGCTTTCAACAGCGATTGAATTTGGGGCTGAAAGGATGGGTCAGAGTCTAGGATTACACCTAGTACCCTGGCATGAGGGGAGGGATTGATGGCTGCATTATTGATTTTGATGGAAAGGTCATGGAGGGGGGCACGGGCGGAGGGAATATTACTAGCACGGTTTTAGAGAGATTTAGTTTAAGAAAGTGTTGTGACATCCATGCTGCTATGTCAGTTAGTAATGCGAGAGGAGACGGAAGGAGTGAGGTGAGGAGTAGACAGATAGATTTGGGTGTCATCGGCATATAAGTGGTATTGGAAGCTGTGGCCAGTTATCAAGTGACCAAGGGAGGAGGTATAGATAGAGAAGAGAAGGGGTCCCAGAACAGAGCCTTGGGGTACCCCTACAGAAAGGGGCAATGGAGAGGAGGAGACAGAGTTATAGGTAACACTGAAGGAGTGCTGTGATAGGTAGGAGGACCAGGATAGAGCAGAGTCTTGAAGGCCAAGGGAACGGAGTTTATTGAGAAGGAGCGGGTGGTCAACAGTATCAAAGGCCGCAGAGAGGTCAAGGAGTATGAGTATAGAGTAGTGGCCATTGGTTTTAGCAGTTAGTAAATCGTTAGTGAGTCTTAGTAAGGCGGTTTCCGTGGAGTGCTGCTAGTGAAAGCCAGACTGTAGGGGGTCAAGAAGTTTATTTTCACTCAGGTAGGAGTGAGCTAAGACGGTTGTAGACTAAGTGTTCTAGAAGCTTAGAGGTGAATGGGAGCAATGAGATGGGTCTTAAGTTGTTCAGGTTGGTGGCGTCCAGGGAGGGCTTTTTAGGTAAGAGTGATCTACGCATGTTTTAGAGGGGAGGGGAAGGTGCCACTAGAGAGGGAGAGATGGAAGATGTGAGTGAGGGACCATAGGATAGAATAAGAGGGCGACCGTAGTAGTTGTGAGGGAACAGGATCACATGACAATTGTAAATAATGGATGGCTTCCTTTCATGCCCTTCATTCTTAATAATTGTGTTGCTAGTTGTAATTGGTCAGTGTGATCATATAGTACAAACAGGGCCAATCACAGAACATCTGTACCATGTGATTAGCTCTGGCCAATCACTGCTAATCAAAACAAACTGAATGATTCAGTTTTATTCAGTAAAATGCTTGCTTATAGCAATGTAATGCACTGCTATATGCAATCATAATGCGTGTAAAAGAAAAAAAAACCTGATCACTTCCCCAGAGTAGTACTGTTACGTACCTGGTGGAAGAGTCTGGATTATGCAGTAGGCAAACTCCCTTACGACCCTGACTTGGGAACCCCTGGTAGAGCAGACAGGTGGCTCGGGAGTGCAGGATGGCACGAAGGTCGGACTGGGTCATTGGTGTAGATAGGAAGTCCGTTGGTGCGCTCGTGCACTAGATGCGTGGTCATACAGGCAGGTTCGTGAAACGGGCTGGCGGTGCGGTGCAAGAGGAGCAGACAGGTGGATGGTTGGGTCCAAGCAGGGTCGTCAACAGGCGGGCAGCAAAGGTATCAGAGGATCAGGCAGGAGAGTGGTCGTGGACAAGCCAGGGTCGGTAAAGGCAGAAATCAGCAAGGTCAGGCAAGCCAGGTCACAGGAACAGGTAATCAGATACAGGTTGCTCAGGAACACACACTAAACGCTGTAGATCAGACAGCACTTGCTGCAGGGTGTGTTTGGTTGAAATAGAGCCATTTAGTGACGCTTCCGGCACGTGCTCGTGCGCGTGCGTGAACACGCATAGGGGCGCACAAATAGCGCTAAAAAGTCCATTAGATGCAGGATTTCTCCTAACATTGCCCCCCCCCCTAAGGGGCAACCTCTGGATGCCCAGCCGGGCTTTTAGTTTGTTGTGATTCCTCCAGAAAGTCCTGACATGTTTTCCTCAGGTTCCCAAGAGTTCTCTTCAGGTCCGTACCCCTTCCACTTGATCAAGAACTGTGTTACACCCCTTCTCACTCTGCAGTGAGGATTGCCTCGATCTCGTATTCTTCCTCACCATTCACAGTAACTGGCTCAGGTGGGGCCGATCTCCTCCCCGGAAAGTAGTCCTTAGTTACATGTTTCAGCAGGGATAAGTGAAACACCAGGTGTATCCGAAGAGAACGAGGGAAGCTCAACTCATACGCCACTCTGTTGATCTTTTTCTTAACAGTGAAGGGGCCAATAAACTTTGGTCCCAGCTTCTTTGAGGGGCAGGACATCGTTAAGTTCTTAGTGGCTAACCAAGCTTGGTCGCCCGGCTGCAGGTCCAGCTCCCCTCGCCTCCCCTTGTCGGAGGCTCGCTTGCTAGATTCCTGCGACCGGGATAGTGTCTCCCGCAGGAGTTTGTTGTCTTCCACCAGGAAGGTAACCATGTCCTGAACAGCAGGCACTGTGCTTTCGGGGACCAGATCTGGCAAGAAGGAGGGGTGGTAGCCTTGGTTCACCCAGAATGGTGACTGATTGGTGGCTGAATGAACAGAGTTATTGCAGTCAAACCCGGCTACTGGCAGCAGGGAGACCCAGTCGTCCTGAGAGAACGAAGAATAGCACCTGAGGTACTGCTCTAAGGTTTGGTTCATTCTCTCTGTCTGGCCATTGGTCTGGGGATGATAAGTGGAGGAGAACGCCAACTCAATTCCCAACAGAGAGCAGAGGGTCCTCCAGACCCGAAAGGTAAACTGCACTCCTCGATCGGATACGATATTGGCTGGGATTCCATGGAGGCGGACAATCTACCTGATCAAGGTTACTGCAGTTTGTGTAGCCGTAGGAGTGCCCTTCATGGGGATGAAATGTGCCATCTTAGTGAGACGGTCTACTACCAGAAAGATGGTGGAGAAACCTGCAGACGGGGGCAGTTATACTATGAAGTCCATAGACACATGTGACCATGGCCTCTCCAGGACAGGTAGCGGATTTAGCAACTCCCAGGCCTTGGTCCTGTCACCCTTGTTGCAGGCACAGGTGGGGCAGGCCTTGAAGTATTCCCTACAGTCCTTGTCAACCAGAGGACACCAGAAGGAGCGTGCTAGTAGTTCCGCAGTCTTACGGCCCCCGAAATGTCCTGCTAATTTGTTATCGTGGCATAGCTCCAGGACTGCCAGACGCTGGTCCTCAGGGACAAAGACTCTTGCACCGAGCCACCACAATCTGTCATGCTGGGTCAGCCTGGGGTCCTTAGGGATGGAGGACCTGGCAAGAGACCGTCTGATTTGGGAGAGAAGGTCCTCCTGGGTTAACAAGAAACTCTGGGATGGGAGGATTGTGTCTGGTGGAGGAGTTTCTCCCTGTCTTGTGAAACTTTCTGGAGAGGGCGTTCGGTTTCACATTTATCGACCCAGGCCTCTACGTGATGTGGAGCTGGAACCTTAAGAAGAGGGCCCACCGGGCCTGACGGGGTTTTAGTCTCTTGGTGGTACACAGGTATTCCAAGTTCTTGTGATCGGTATACACAAGAACCAGGTGCGTAGCTCCCTCCAGCAGATACCGCCATTCCTGCTGGGCGGCTTTAATAGCCAGCAACTCTCTGTCTCCAACATCATAGTTCCTCTCTTGGGGGGTCAACTTCTGGGAGAAGAAGGCAATTGGGTGAAGAGCAGCTTTAGGCCCCTGCCTCTGAGAAAGTACCGCTCCCATCGCCGTTTCAGAGGCGTCCACTTCCAGAATATAAAGTAGGGTAGGATCCAGATGTTTTAGGATGGGTGCAGAAGTGAAGAGTCGCTTGAGTAGTTGGAATGCCTCCTGGGCTTCTGAAGTCCACAGAAAGCATGTGTTCTGCTTAATGAGCTGGGTGATGGGGGCGATGACAGCTGAAAACCCCTTGATAACTTTTCTATAGAAATTGGTGAAGCCAACGAAGCGTTGTACCGCCTTCCTGTTTGTAGGTGCTGGCCACTTCACAATAGCAGAGACCTTCTGGGCTTCCATGGTGATGCCAGACACGAAGAGGATGAAACCCAGGAAGGAGATGCTAGAGCACTCAGGTGCGCACTTCTCAGCCTTAGCATAACGTCCATGCTGGCGCAGGCGGCTCAGTACGCTTTTCACATGGTGACGGTGCTCTTCCAGGGACGAGGAGAATATTGTCCAAATATATCACTACGAATAGGTCAAGGACGTCCCAGAAAATGTCATTGACCAGATGTTGAAAGGTGGCTGGGGCGTTGCACAGTCCAAACGGCATGACCAGGTATAAGTAGTGGCCGAATCGTGTTCGGAAGGCCGTCTTCCACTCATCCCCCTCTCTGATACGGATGAGGTTATAGGCCCCTCTCAAGTCTAACTTTGAGAAGACCGTGGCCGAACCAAGTCTTTGAAACAGCTCCGGAACTAGAGGCAAGGGTTAGTGGTTCTTAACCGTGATCTTATTGAGGTCCTGGTAATCGATACAGGGTCTTAAAGTCTTGTCTTTCTTTGTCTTTCTTTTCAACAAAGAATATCCCGGCACCAGCGGGGGATGTACAGGGTCGGATGAACCCTTTCTTCAATTTGTCATTCAGGTACGCCTTGAGGGCTGTAAGCTCTAACTCGGAAAGAGGGTATATTCTGCCGAAAGGCACCTCTGCCCCTGGTAGCAATTCGATTGGGCAGTCGTAAGGTCGGTGTGGCGGCAGGGCATCCGCTCCCTTCTTACTAAAAACATCCAGGTATTTGTGGTATTTGGTGGGGACTGCCAGGCAGGATTCCATATCAGGATCAAGATCCGGGCAAGGCACAGTAAGGGCAAGATCCAGAGGCTGTGGGAAGCAGTGGTGGTGGTAATAGGAGGATGTAAATTGAACGTAGCAGTGACCCAGTCGATTTGTGAGCAGTGTGCCCAGAGCCAAGGAAGCCCAAGGATGACGGGGAAAAGAGGGGACGCAATGGTCCAGTATAAGTAGCTCCGAATGACCATCTGATGTGCGGGCTGGAATAGGGACAGTCTCCTGAGTCACGGTGCCCGATTTAATGGTGGACCCATCAGCCAGGTGGATGGTCATTTGGTGAGCTTTAGGTTTAAGGGGAACCTGGTGCTGGGTTGCAAAATTCAGGTCCACGAAGCAGCTGCAGGCCCCAGAGTCTATGATTGCCCGGACTGGTATGTCTCCACTGGGCTGTGATCGGAAGGCGGGTCGGATCCAAGTGCGGTCGGTGCAGCGAGCTCCAGGATTTGACCTTCCAGCCACACATAATCATCTTGAAGGGCCTTCACCACCCGAGTAAGGCCGGCCAGGCGTATACAGAGTTCATTCTTTGGAGAGGGCCCCTGCGCAGCCTCTGACATGGCTGTCTGATACTGTCACGTACCTGGTGGAAGAGTCTGGCTTATGCAGTAGGCAACCTCCCTTATGACCCTCACTCGGGAACCCCTGGAAGAGCAGACAAGTGGCTCGGGAGTGCAGGATGGCACGAGGGTCAGACTAAGTCACTGATGTAGATAGGAAGTCCATTGGAGCGCTCGTACACTAGAAGCGTGGTCGTAAAGGTAGGGTCGTGAAATGGGCTGGCGGTGCGGTACAAGAGGAGCAGGCAGGTAGACGGTCGGGTCCAAGCAGGGTCGTCAACAGGCGGGCAGCAAAGGTATCAGAGGATCAGGCAGGAGAGTGGTCGCAGACAAGACGGGGGTCGGTGCAGGCAGAAATCAGCAAGGTTAGGCAAGCACAGGTCACAGGAACAGGTAATCAGATACAGGTTGCTCAGGAACACACACTAAATGCTGTAGATCAGACACTAATTGCTGCAGGGTGTGTTTGGTTGAAATAGAGCCGTTTGGCGCCGTTTCCGGCGCGTGCGCGCACATGGACGTGTGTGAACGCGCATAGGTGCGCATGAACGTGCAAATAGCGCTAAAAAGTCCATTCGATGCAGGATTTCTCCTAACAAGTACAATATTACTATGGTAATTATAAGAAAAAAATCCTGCGCTTTGGCTGAGAAATAGTGTGAAAGTCTAAGATATGCGACTCCGCAGATAGGCCTTTGGTACAACCCTCTAAAAATAAATCGTAAAACTGCAGCGCAAAAAAGTTCCACACATACAAAGTCCCATGCAAGGAAAATCTTGGAAATCTTGAACGGGGTCCTGTGTGTACAGCAAAGAGCCCGCCACCAGAGGCACCA
Source organism: Glandirana rugosa (assembly GCA_018402905.1). Taxonomy (NCBI): domain Eukaryota; kingdom Metazoa; phylum Chordata; class Amphibia; order Anura; family Ranidae; genus Glandirana; species Glandirana rugosa. Next base: position 49,017 of record BLSH010515542.1, read on the forward strand.
CCACACCAAACTCCTTACCAGATGTCAATGACCCCCTATTACGGAGGGTCAGAAAACGCCTTGGTATAATACACTCCAACAAGGGACTTTGTCTCAGATGTTCAGGTAAAAAGGAGTCTCCACATCAGCACAATCCTCAAAGAGATTCCAGCTCGTTCATGTAAAGAACATAAGCGGACAATAGTGCAGATGGTACAAAATGGATTTTAATAATAAAATTAAAAACAAGTGGTTACTCACATTTCTGTGATAAAAGAGCGTATGGAAACACAAATGACTATCACTGGATGCACCGCACGAATGATTCCGGCGTCCAGGGAAAGAGATGGCGTCCGCGATTCAGATTGTCCGGTCACGTGCAGAACGTACGTCTCCTGGCAGCCACCCAACGCGTTTCGTCATCCGCTGACGTCGTCTACCAGGAGACGCCAGCACTTTATGACCGGAACGAACGGAAGTAATCTGCGTTCCAAAGCCGCTGGTGCAGAGACCAGCATGACAGGAAACGCGATCCATATATAGGAATCAGGCTGATCTCAAGACGCAGCGGAAAAAGTTTTAAGGAAAAAATCCCCTATCCGCTAGCGGTGAGTCCATTTCAAATAACTAAATTACATCCAAAAAAATAATAATAAAAAATTATAAAAATTTTTTTTTTTCATATAAACGAACCTCTTCATTCAAGAAGTGTTTCCCAAAAAAACTTTTGTTGCAATATATGCAAAATTCATTGCACTGACCGGAGAACTGAACGCGCACGCCATCTAGTGACTAAAAACAATTATACATCTTTAACATGAAAAATAAAATGTGAATACAATAAAATTGATTTTGATCAGAGACTTTACGCATTGTTTATGAAAGCGTTCACATCCCACTCTATATTCAATCCGTAAGGGGCATATGAACGTAAAGAGTAAATCCAGAATGTTTCCATTCTGGATATTTCTCTCCTGATATTGTTTCCTCGCCACGTGGGTACATAATGGTCAATTGCCATGATTCTAGTGCCCTCAGGATTCCTCCCGTGGCATAGATCATAATGGCGTGACACACTGTGGTTCGGATACCCCTTACGGATATTGGTCAAATGTTCCCCCACTCTGATCTGGAGGGTACGTATTGTACGCCCTACATAATAGTGTGCACAAGGACAAATCAATAAATAAACTATGTTTTTACTATGGTAACATTATATTGCTCTGGTCACAGTGTGTTAAAAAAAATCTAATAATAATATTAAAAAATGTAAATAAAAATTAATAATTTATTTTATTTTTGCACTGTCAGTGATCCCGATCACCGGCCACACTGGTTATATGATAACGCTGTACTGCATGGGTGACATATGAATCTTTTTTTTTAAATTTCTTCATCTTCAAAAAAATTATGACAAAAAATGACAACTTCAAAAAACACACCATACTTCTTACTAAATACCTTCGACTGATTCGCAGCGAGATCACTTTTATCAGCGGCAGGAGAGGTGCCCACCCCCCTCCCGCCGTTTTCCCGTCATCTCTGCCACTTACTGGACCCGCCGGTAGCGGCAGAGATGATCGGGTCCGTTCCTCCCAGTGTCCATGAGCCAAGTGAGAGGCTGAAGCCGCCCACTCGGCTCAATAACATTGCAGGGTGGAAGCGACGTCACAAGTCACTTCCGCCCAATGCTCTTAAAGGAGACATTTTTTTTTAACTGTCATTTTTTTCAATTTCTCTTTTTTTTTCGCCATTGCCAATCATTGCAGCTTGATCAGTGCCCATCTGCAGCCTCGCCATTGACCATCAATTGAGCCTCACCACTGCCAATCAATGCAGCCTGATCGATGCCCATTTGCAGACTGATCAGTGCCCATCTGCAGCCTCACCATTGTCCATCAGTGCAACCATGCCATTGCCTATCAATGCAGCCTGATCAGTGCCCTTCTGCAGCCTCCCCATTGCCCATCAATGCAGCCCAATCAGTGCCCACCTGCAGCCTCCCCATTGCCCATCAATGCAGCCTCACCATTGCCCGGTATTTCTTATGTACTCGGTGCTCACAGTCACACACACAATCCCACCTCCTGGAGCCCTCTCCTTCCCCTCTGAGGCAGCCAGGTATTGGCATATAACACGCACACATGATTTGCCCCCATATTTTCAGGGGGAAAAAGTGTGTGTTATACGCCGATAAATACGGTATTCATTTATTTTATTTTTACTCTTTTGGTTTAATTTTTTATTTTTATCTACATTTATTGCTGTTGTCACAAGGAATGTAAACATCCTTGTGACAGCAGTAGGCATGTGACAGGTACTCTTGATGGAGATATCTATAAGACCCCAAATCCCTCTTCTGCCCTTAAAAGCGTTCGATTACACAAAGATCTGGGTTTTCAAATTCTTTTGATTTTTCAAAATGGCGCCGTTGACATCCGAGTAGACCAGAAGTAATGTCAGGGGGTCCCTTCCGGGTTACCATAGCCGAGAGCCAATCTGGGTGGGAGGGGAGAACCCCAAGAAAGCCGCAGAAGGGGGGGGGACTCCTCCCGTTGCTTGTAAAAGCAATTCCTCGGCTAGTTAGCAGCTAGGATTGCTTTTCCCCACCAGAGACAGCCGCCAGCTCTAAAAAAAATTATACTGGGATGATCCTTGCAGCTGCAGGCACCATCCTGGTATAACCACTTGAAGTCCAGAGACGTACGGTTATATTGCCAGTCCGCAAGTGGACATTACTTCAGTTCTTCACTGTGAGTAGGCCGGCTTTTTATTGCAGAATAGACGTGCCATGGCTCTTCTGCAATAAAATATGAGGTGTGACAGTTTAACCCTTTTGCTGCCAGGTCTGTAAGTTGTAACTGGCACACAGAAAAAAGATGCCGGCGAGGGGCAGGAATGTTGGAGGAAAGGTGAGTATCGCTCCCTTTAGTTCTGCTTTAACACTTCTTACATTTCCTATGAAACCAAGAGCATTCTATTGTTGTTAGTGCCATTTGTTTGGGGTGTAGGAGGTCCAGAGCCTTCAAGATTAAGAAATGCTGCTGAAAGAGAGAAACAATATTGTGTGAGGACACAGAGTGGGGATTTCGATTGCAGGACAAATCTATATGTCTATGTATGTCCCCCTCCAATTCACATGTCAGTGCTGTAGAATAACAATTTCCATTGTGGTTGTTGTATTTGATGCCTCAGAACATCTGTTTCACCTTTCATTGTCTGTTGCAGGTTCATGGAAATGGATCTCCTTTGGATAACAGCAATTATTTTTTTGTTAACACAAATATTTCTGCTTGCAGTCCTGTGTTTTCTATGCACATCTTCTACAAGGTACACCATTCTCACATGTTCCTAAAGTCACCGGGGGGGAAATTGAGCAAAAGTAGAGCTGAGAAAATCTGAAGCAGCTGCGCATGATGACCAATCAGATTTTATCTTTAGCTGGTTCAGTTTAGCTTTGAAAATGAAAGATAGAAGCTGATTGGTTGCCTTGCACAACTGCTATAGATTCTGGCTGCTCCGGTTTTGATAAATGATCCCCCTATGTGTTTGTACTGAGAGAATATGGAGTAGAGCTCAGCCGTCCTCCTAACTCCTTTTTAACCACAATCTGAACTTGTGCTCTTTTCTCACCCCAATGAACTGTGGGTCGGGTCCCCTCCCCAGGCTGCACCTGAAATAAACAAAGAGGTGGGCTACTGTCCTTTAAAAGGCACTCTTCTAAGATGGATACAATGCTGAACACCCAAGGGGACCAGTTGTCTTGTGTCCAAATACCTTGGCCAGCCCTCAAAATTTGGAGAGGGTCCGCTCCGGGCAGCTCAGTGGGCCAGCTTGGAACGGTTGGGGAGCCGAGTTGGCAATCATTTCCATCCTATGTAAGCATGTATAGGCTTTCCATGGGCAGTCATCAAAGATGAATCATAATCCACCAATTCCATCCTGACAGTCTCTCATTCAGCTCTTGGTTGTAGCAACATTACATTGGCTGGGCTTATGTTGGGTGATCTCTATAGACCATCTCTGGCTGATTTGCACTCCCTATAACAAGGACTTCCTAATCCACACCTCTTTAGGGTATAAGGACCAAAAAATGGATTATGGGACTTGATCTCTATAAAATGTAAATGGAAACAAAATTCTCCTTATTATTAAACCTGGCATCAAAGTAGAGAAATCGCTACTCTAGAAGTATCTCAATTCCATGTTCAGATTGTACAAACAAAAAATTCTAAATAGGTGTAGTTAGCTTGTGTACTTGATTTTCATTTTTATATAAATAAATGTTATAAATTGATTATGATTTTCTTTTAGCTGTTCATTTCCTCTGTGTACATATGAGGCTTGGCACCTCTTCATCTTTCCTCATGTAATTATCAATGAGCACCAATGATTTGTCTTTCCAAGCAAGCATTGGCCATCCATGGAGGAGGCAGTTACTACTGAACATCAATATTTGCAGGGGACACTGATCACTTATGCTGCAGAGGATACTGACCACCATACTGTGGGGCACAGACCATAAATGCTGCATGGGGCACAGACCACCAATGCTGCAGAAGGCACTGACTGCCAATCACCAATATTGTAGGCAGTGCACTCGGTATGTAGTGTACTCCTCAACCCTGCACTTGGTATGTAGTGCACTCCTCAACCCTGCACTCGGTATGTAGTGCACTCCTCAACCCTGCACTTTGTATGTAGTGCACTCCTCAACCCTGCACTCGGTATATAGTGTATTGCTCAACCCTGCACTCGGTGTGTAGTGCACTCCTCAACCCTGCACTCGGTATGTAGTGCACCCCTCAACCATGCACTCGGTATGTAGTGCACTCCTCAACCCTGCACTTTGTATGTAGTGCACCCCTGAACCCTGCTTAGCCAGTGCTATGTACCTGCACAGTAATCTTCACACTATAATATTATTGCAAGGGTCTAGGAAACGCAAAATTTTAGTAAAAAACACATTAAAGTGAATTTTAGGGCAAACAAATGCAATCAACTACCCATATGTTTGGTTACATTGAGTAAATAGATACCCAGCATGTCAAACCTTAAATTTGTCTGCGCCTGTGAAATGACAACATACTTCTGTACCCTATGTTTTATATAGGCGACACTTCAAAAGCTCCCTATAGGTCATCAGTTTAGTGATACGAAGGAGGTTTTGTGTTAGAATTATTGCTCTCACACTGGCGTGTGCGGTGATATGTAACACGTGTATCGCAATTAACAATTTCACACGTAGGCGCCCCCAATGAATGCATTTACGTTTGTCTGTGTGTGTATATGGGGGAGGGGCCTCCAAATAAATTTTTGGGGGGGGTTGGATTTTAATGTGTAACTATTTTTTTAGTTTTTTTAGCTTTTTTTTTCATTGCATAGGGGACAAAAAGTCACTGACTTTTAGGTGACAGGTTTTCTTTAATGACACATGCAGGGTCTAAAAGACCCCCAATGTCTCCTCTGGGCTTCCCTGAATGTATTGCAATGCAGATCGCACTGCAATACATACATCCCTATGCTAGCCAGGGAAAGTGACAGGCTGACCCGGAAGTGACATCATAGACATCACTTTATGGGTCACAGCAAGATGGGGAGAATGTCCCCTCTTCTACCTCTCCTCCACCCGCCATGTCAGTCCCAGACCCACAGATGGGCAGGTGGAGCCTGGAATGCATGCCGCTGGTACCAGGGTGGTGTGAAGGCAATCAGGCAGTAGCACGGTCACCTGAATGCATCCATCTGACAGGCAGGAGTGTGCCTGCAGCCACTGGATTGTGAGTGAAACCCCCCGCTGTGAGGTCCATATGACGCACGGACCTGGCAGCGAAATGGTCAAAAATCCTGTATGCCATTCTTTTCCTTAAAGTTCCACTATAATTATATGGATATGTAGAACCAACAATTTACATACAGCCCCAAAGGAGCTTACAATCTAAGGTCCATATCTCATATACTAAGGACACTTTAGACAGATGCCAGTTAACCTACCATCATGTCTTTGGAAACCCGCACAGAAAGAATGTTCAACCTTGCAGCTGGCATTCGGACTGGGATTTGAACCATGGACCCTAGAACCACAAGGGTAGAAGTGCTAACCACTAAGCCACCATACTGGTTGTGTCTGGCAGTCTTTAGACTAGGCTTGCTAAGCAAGGGAAATCACTTGATCACAGAGAAAACCAACTCCTTGCACTAAATTCTGTGTCCTGACCAAACCAGAGGACCACAGTGCTGCTAAGGCTGAAGTGCTAACCACTAAGCCACTGTGCTGGCTGCTTGCAGCAGTCCTTAGGCTAGGCTTGCTAAACAAGAGAAATCACTTGATCACATGGAAAACAAACAAACTCTATGTCCTGACCGGGAAACAAAGCAAGGGACCCCCTACACTGGCAAGGCAGAAATGCTAACCACTAAGCCATTGTAGCAGCCATTTCTGGCAGGAATTACTGTACTCAAGTAGAGAAATCGCCTTTTCCCCTTTAGAGTGGATGGGAGAGAATTTGCAGCACCTGCGGCTGTCTGAATACCTGAACATCTGTTAGTGGGATGTTATCACGTTACTGCAATGTGTAGGTGTGATTGGGCCCTAAAAGAGGAAGTAAACCCTGATGGGCTTTACTTCCTCTTTGTTACTTTTTATTACCCTGCAATATAAAAGCATAATAGGCTAGTATACATTGCATACTAGTCTATTATGTGACACTTACTTGCATTGGAAGCCCGCGCTGTCCCCGCTCCAGGAAGCGTCCATCTTCGCCCCTCTTCCTTCCGGGGCCGTGGACTCCGGCTCTGTGATAGGCCGGAGCCGTGTGACATCACTCCCGCGCATGTGTGTGGGAGCCGCCAATTGCGGCATGATCTCAGTGAAGAAACGGCACGGAGGCCGATTCTTCACTGCGCATGTGATGTGCCCCATGACATCGGCACATGGAAGTACTTTGTATATCTCTTAAACCATGCAGGTTTAGGAGATATGCAGGGAAACTACAGGTAAGCCTTATTATAGGCTTACCTGTAGGTTAAAGTGGTTGTCAAGAGTTGACAACCACTTTAACCACTTGCCGACCGCAGTCTGACAGCGACAAGGTGGCCCGTTATCGCAAACCGCCGTCACATGACGGCGGCTGTGAGATCGTGCACTGTGAGCACGCTCACTGTGTTCGGGCGGGGGGGCTAGGGAACGGGTAAGGCGGACTTGATCGTCGCCGGCTACCCGCGATGCCTCCCCCCGCAGTAAAAGAATGGAGGTCCGTGTATGTAAACACGGATCTCTGTTCTCATAGAGTAGGAAGGGCTGTGATCACAGGCTTCCTGTATATGGAAGCTGTGATCACTCCCCTCCCCCTGCCAGCCCAGCTCACATACAGTTAGAACACACTGAGGGAACACATTTAACCCTTACAGCGCCCCCTCCAGGTTAACCCTGCCAATGGCATTTACACAGTAATCCGTGCATTTTTATAGCACTGATCTCTGTATAAATGCCAATGGTCCCAAAAAAGTGTCAAAATGGTCTGACATGTCCGCCGCAATATCGCAGTACCACTAAAAATCACAGATTGGCGCCATTATTAGTAGAAAATAAAAATAATAAGTAAAAACCCCAGAAATTAATTCTCATCATCCATAAACATGGCTACTTTTGCGCAAACCAATCAATACACAGTGATTGTGATTTTTTTAACCAAAAATATGAGGAAGAATATAAACCGGCCAAAACCGATGAAAAAAATGTTGTTTTATAATTTTTTTTTTGGATTTGTATTTTAGCAAAAAGTAAGAAATATTGTTTTTTTTGCAAAATGGTTGCTCTTTTTTTATTTATAGCAGTGATCAGAAATGACGCAGAGGGGATCAAATACCACCAAAAGAAAGCTCTATTTGTGGGATAAAAAGGACGCAAATTTTGTCTGGGTACAACCTCGCACGACCGCGCAATTATCAGTTAAAGTGGCGCAGTGCCAAATCGCAAAAAGTGCTCTGGTCCAAAAGTGTGAAATCCTTCCGGGGCTGAAGTGGTTAAAGTACATGTTGAATGCTTGAGAATTATTATGCATGTGCGATACATTTCATTCCGAATTTGTTTTTCAACAAATTTTTCCAAAATTGGCAATTCAGACGAATCCAAATTTCCAAAGTTCCAATTTGCTAATTTTTCTGAATTTTCGTTTTTTTCGAACTCGAAACTTCGGCAATCCGAATACTGCAAATTCAGAAATTCGGTAATCGGAAAAGCCGAAAATTCAAAATTCTAAAATTTGGAAATCCAAAAATGCAAAAATAAGAAAGAACATTTGAAATAATAACTGAACAAATAAATAACTATTCAATTATAGGTATTGGAATTTTCTTGAAAATATGGCTGATAGTGGAATTAAATACGAAATTTATCACTAACAGCCAAATTTGAAAAGAAATTCCAATAATTATAATTTAATAGTTATTTATTAGTTATTATTTCAAATGTTCTTTCTTATTTTCACATTTCTGAATTTCCGATTTTCTGGATTTTTGGATTTTTTACTTCCAAATTTCCGAATATCCGAATATTGGCCAGTGGGTGACCCCTCCTTGCGCCCAGTGACCGGACCTTGTTCCCATCCAGGGGCCTGTGGCCTGCAGCATCCCTCTCCGTCAGTGGGAGGAAGGTCTGCAACCGGGTGGCTACTTGCTACGCCCGTCGGACTGGTGAGTAACCCCCTCTCTCCCCCCCTAGGGGCGCGGAGGGGGGGGCTGGGCGACTTTAGCGATTTGAGCCAGCTGGTGGAGGGTGTTTTGCTAGGGCTAGAGCCTCCCCTGAGTGTTTTCGCCCCCCTCCTACACCCCCTTCTCCTTACACTGCACCCCGCGCTACCGAACCGCCTTGCGGCGATCCGCCGCCATTTTGCGGCGGATCACCGCCATTTTGCCGTAGCCGCGGCTATTTTCTTGGGGTTTTTCCCTCTAGTGTTGAACGGCAGCCATTTTGCCATAGTCGCGGCCTGTAGTACAGGCCTTGGCCTCTTGCGACCGCTCGGCGGCCATTTTGGATGTGCCTGGGAAGAGAAACGTGCTGCTAGCCGATGCTTCCTCTTTCACCCTGGGACAGCATGGATGGCACAGGCGGTGGAGACTCTATGACTGGCGGTCACTAAGCACTCCTACTGAGACACAGTGCTTTGTGAGGCACCAAACAGCAAGTATAGCTGGGCTCTCCCTGGGGTGCTGGTAGCGGTGGGTGCACTCCTCCTGGGGTCTCCCTGGTTGATCTGTGGGGCGGCAGTGGGGCTGCATTGTGGGGGTGTCAGGGCATTTTTTTCTGCCTGTCAGGTCCGGTGGCACAATGGCGGATGACCCTGCGGTTCCTTCTGAGGAGGAGTCAGCGGCAGCGCAACCTGCGCTAGGGGCCCTGGTGTCCCTGGACCAGCTGAGAGCAATATTTGGGAAATTTCTCCCCCGGGCGGTGCCGAGCTGTGCTAAGGGGGCCCCTAAGAAGAGTCCACCTCCCCCTCTTTCTTCGGGGGAAGAGTCGGAACCGGAAGTGGCCTCGGGGGTCACGGGGACTCCCGTGGAGCTCTCAGAGGGTGAGCTGGAGCTCTCGGATGGCGAGGAAGACCAGGGGGCCTCGGTTGCGTGCGAGAAGGCGCTGGTGGCCACACTGATTGCTGATATCCGTGCTTCTTTGCGACTGGACCAAGCAGGGGAGTCGCAGGAGACCGCATATGTTTGCGGGTCTGCTAGGCCACCCAGGTCCCCTAAGGCTTACCCTTATGATCAATTCTTTGACCATTTGGTCTATCAGGAATGGCAGTGTCCGCAGAATTCCTTTGCTCTGCCCAAACGCTTCGCTATACGTTATCCATTTGAGGATAGCTTTGTGAAGAAGTGGGCATCCCCCGCAGTGGACCCTCTGGTGGCTCGCTTGAATAAGGCAACGACCATTCCCTTGGAGGGGTCTCCCTCTTTTAAGGTTTAGCCGATAGACGGATGCGGGAGGTCGCTTGAGGCGTCGCAGAGAGCAGACCATTTGTTTCAGGGTCTTCGGTACCTGTGTGACGCAGCTCTGGACCTGCTTCCCATGTTGTCTAAAATGTCAGTTTTCGCAGTCATTATCAGACAGGTACTCTGGTTACGATCCTGGTTGGGTGACCATGCGTCTAAGAAGGGCCTTACGGATCTCCCCTTTCAGGGTGGTCGGGTCTTTGGGGCTCAGTTGGATGAAATCATTAAGGATTTCACTGGAGGGAAGAGTACTTTTCTTCCGGAACCCAGGTGGCGGGAGTTCCGCCGCAAGCAGGGTCCTACTTCTTCGGGTCAGAAGAGGTTTTTTCGTGCAGCGGGCAAAGGGTCGACTTCTGGGATTCGCAGACAGGTGGACTGCCCACATTTCCGTCCGGTGGGTGCAGGAAGTGGTGTCCTCCGGGTACAGGATAGAGCTCAGCACTCTACCCCCAGACAGGTTCTTCCCATCGAACTTGGGACTCCCTCAGGGGCATCGAGAGGCTCTCCTAGGGCCTGTTCAGGCGCTCTCCGCACAAGGGGTAATTGTGCCAGTACCTCCGCTGGAAAGATTCCGCGGCTTCTATTCCAACCTCTTTGTGGTACCCAAAAAGGGGGGGTCAGGCCGGTTCTGGATCTAAAAGCGCTAAATCACTTTGTGAAGGCGCGCAAATTCAGAATGGAGTCTGTCCGCTCGGTCTACGCTAAGGGGACTTCATGGCGTCTCTGGATATCAGGGACGCGTACCTCCACGTTCCCATTTGTCTCCGGCACCAGCGCTTCCTGCGCTTTGCGGTGGGAGATCTGCATTACCAATTCGTGGCTCTCCCCTTCGGTCTGGCCTCGGCTCCTCGGGTATTCACCAAGCTGGTGGCTCCGGTGCTGGCGCTATTGAGGCAGAGAGGCATTGCGGTGGTAGCATACCTCGACTTCGGCTTCCTGATCAACCTGCAGAAGTCGACATTGACACCGTCCTGTCGCCTGGAATATCTGGGTCTGATTCTGGACACAGAACAGGCAAAGGTATTCTTGCCTCCGGCCAAGTTGCTGACACTGCAAGCGGCGGTGCGAACTCTGCTGTCAAGCCGGTGGTCCTCCTTACGATTCTGTCTGCGGGTGTTGGGGCTCATGGTTTCAGCCTTCGAGGTGGTACCTTATGCCCAGAGTCACACTCGGCTCCTTCAGCGAGCGATTCTGTCACGGTAGGACAAGTCTCCGCTGTCCCTGGACCAGCTGATCAGATTGGATCATCAGACTAGAGGATCATTGGCCTGGTGGCTTCAGGCCCCGGCTCTAACCTTGGGGAAGTCATTTCTCCCCCTGAATTGGTTGATAGTCACAACGGACGCCAGCCTATCGGGCTGGGGGAGTCCTGGGGCAGCTGTCTGCTCAGGGCCGCTGGTCGGCACAAGAATACCATCTTCCGATCAATGTGCTGGAGTTGAGGGCGATCAGGCTCTGCCTCTCCCACTGGACGGTAAGGTTGCGCGGCCTCCCGGTTCGGGTCCAGTCGGACAACGCCACAGCCGTGGCGTATGTGAACCATCAGGGCGGAACGAGGAGCTCGGCAGCGGCTGCGGAAGCGGCTCTCATTCTGCAATGGGCAGAACTCCACGTGCCGGCAATCTCCGCCATTTACATCCCGGGCGTAGAGAATTGGCAGGCGGACTTTCTCAGTTGCCAGACCCTGGATCAGGGGGAATGGTCCTTACATCCAGAAGTGTTCCGCCAGATTTGCCACAAGTGGGGCACGCCAGACGTGGACCTCATGGCGTCTCGGTTCAGTCACAAGGTGAAAACCTTTGTGTGCAGGACGAGAGACCCGCTGGCGGCCGCCACGGACGCGCTGGTAGCGCCTTGGAGTCGGTATCGGCTCCTGTATGCCTTTCCTCCCATCAAGCTTCTACCGCGGCTACTGCGCAGGGTAGAAGTGGAGGGGATTCCGACAATCCTGGTAGCTCCGGATTGGCCTCGGCGCCCTTGGTACGCTGACGTGGTGCGAATGGTGGCAGATGTTCTCTGGTGTCTTCCGCTGCGCGAAGATCTGCTGTCTCAGGGACTCATCTTGCACCCTGCTTTACCCTCACTGGCTTTGACGGCTTGGCTATTGAGTCCCAGGTGTTGAGGGATAGGGGTGTCGCTGACTCCGTGATCCCTACCATGCTTAAAGCACGCAAGTGTACTTCGCGCAAGATTTATCATCGCACCTGGAAGGCCTATATTGCCTGGTGTGAGGCGGGGGATTGGAACCCCCGCTCTTACGTTGTGTCCCGGGTCCTAGCCTTTTGGCAGCAGGGCCTGGATAAAAAATTGGCACTGAGTACTCTCAACGGTCAGATTTCGGCTCTGGCGATTCTATTTCAACAGCCTTTGGCGTCACATTCTTTGATTCGTACATTTGTACAGGGTGTACGCCATGTGGCTCCTCAGGTATGGTCGCCTTTGGCGCCGTGGGATTTGAATTTGGTGCTTTCTGTACTGCAGAAACCGCCATATGAGAAGATCAAGGATATTCCCTTACAATTGCTGTTGCAGAAAGTGGTGTTCTTGGTGGCTATTACATCCGCTAGGCGGGTGTATGAGTTGGCAGCGTTGTCCTGCAAGTCGCCTTACCTAGTCCTTCATAAGGACAAGGCGGTCTTGCGCCCTTCTCCTTCGTTTCTTCCGAAGGTGGTTTCTTCTTTTCACATTAATGAAGATATTGTTCTTCCTTCATTATGTCCGCACCCGTCGCATCCGAAGGAATTTGAGTTACATTCCTTGGATGTCGTGAGGGCTTTGCGGGTGTACTTGGCGGCTACCACTTCCTTTCGGAAGTCTGATGCGTTGTTTGTGCTGATGGACGGTCCGCGCAAGGGATTGGCTGCCTCGTCGGCCACTATTTCTCATTGGATCAGGCAGACCGTGACTCATGCGTATTCTGTTCGGGGCAAGGTGCCCCCTTTTCCGGTCACGGCTCATTCCACCAGGGCAGTTAGCACTTCCTGGGCTTCCAGACACCAAGCTTCGGTGTCACAGGTGTGCAAGGCGGCTAGTTGGACCTCGGTGCACACGTTTACTAAGTTTTACAAAGTTGATGTGTCAGCATCCGTGGATGCTGCTTTTGGCTGCAAAGTTTTGCAGGTGGTGGTCTAGGCGCGGCTGGCGCCTCCTGAGAGGTATCTGTTGGGTACAGTTGTTGTTTTTTTACCCACCCCTCTTGACTGACACAGCTTTGGGACATCCCCACTTGTCAATGAAGGGCTGCGTCTGTCAGTGAGCGTAAGAGAAAAAGGGATTTTATTAAAACTTGCCGTAAAATCCTTTTCTCTGAGTTCACTGACAGACGCAGCACTCGCCCCTCTGTGTTGCGTTTGTACGGCTTGTTACCAACTGATATGCTATACAGAGCCAGGGGGTTATATGAGAGAGAGAGGACAGCCCCCTGGGAGGGGTCAGCTTGCTTTCTTTCTATTTGCCTAGTCAACTCCTGGTAGGATGTGCAAATAACCCCACTTGTCAATGAAGGGCTGCGTCTGTCAGTGAACTCAGAGAAAAGGATTTTAAGGTAAGTTTTAATAAAATCCTTTTTTTCGTCCGTGCACATGTCTAAGAATTATTGCAACATTTTTATTCCTAGATTTGGTTTTAATTGGTATTGGCCAATCTCATGCCACCCTTTGCCATCCAGATATTCTTACCAATACACTTGATTCCACCATTATTCCTTGTAGGTAAAAGGTCAGATAGCATTGTGATCCATAGGCCCCCCATGTGAGGGTTGTGCAAGCAACCGCACATTTCCTCATTCTGAGTTGCTTGTTTTGTCCAGTTGAAGTATTTTAACCACTTACCGACCACCTAACTGTAAATGTACCTCATTACTTTAATGCTAAATATCGGGGTTATGGCAGCAGCTAGCTGCCATAGGTGCAACTCCCGCCCCTTCGCAGTCAATTCTGAGCTTAACAGACCTGTCGGTAGGCCCGGAACCGATCCGATACAGCGATGGCTAGGCAGGAAGCCGAGTGAGGACAAGAGAGCCCCCACTCAGCTCTATACCCTTGGAGGACCGGAGCGACCTCCGACCTCACTTCCGGCCCGCAGGCAGATTGACAGGATTTTTTTTTTCTTAAAGGCAAAATTATTTTTTTTTTTTTTTGCTTTTAACTATAACTGAGAGATTTGGGGGTCTTTTTGACCCCAGATCTCTCAATAAAGAGGACCCATCATGCTTATTTCTATTACTGTTTACATTCCTTGTAATATGAATAAAAGTGATTAAAAAAATTAAATGTACAGCGTAAAAATAAAAAGTAAAATAAATAAGAAAAAAAAAAGTAACGCGCCCCATCCCTCCGTGCTCACGCGCAGCAGCGAATGCATACTTTAGTGGCACACGCATATGTAACCAGTATTCAAACCACACATGTGAGGCATTGCCGAGAACATTAGAGTGAGAGCAATAATTCTAGCGCTAGACCTCCTCTACAAAGGCAAGTGTGTCTTCCCTACAGTCAAGCATGGTGGTGGGATTGTCATGGTCTGGGGCTGCATGAGTGCTGCTGGCACTGGGGAGCTACAGTTCATTGAGGGAACCATGAATGCCAACATGTATTGTGACATACTGAAGCAGAGCATGAGAGACTGGGCCGCAGGGCAATATTCCTACATTATAGGGACTCCAAACACACCTCCAAGATGACCACTGCATTGCTAAAGAAGCTGAGGGTAAAGGTGGTAGACTGGCCAAGCATGTCTCCATACCTAAACCCTATTGAGTGTTTTTGGGACCATCCTCAAACGGAAGGTGGAGGAGCGCAAGGTCTCTAACATCCACCAGCTCTGTGATGTCGTCATGGAGGAGTGGAAGAGGACTCCAGTGGCAACCTTTGAAACTCTGGTGAACTCCATGCCCAAGAGGGTTAAGGCAGTGCTGGAAAATAATGGTGGCCAAACAAAATATTGATACCTTGGCCCAATTTGGACATTTTCACTTAGGGGTGCACTCACTTTTGTTACCAGCGGTTTAGACATTAATGGCTGTGTGTTGAGTTATTTTGAGGGGACAGCAAATTTACACTGTTATACAAGCTGTACACTCACTACTTTACATTGTAGCAAAGTGTCATTTCTTCAGTGTTGTCTCATGAAAAGATAGAATAAATGAAAGTCCCTTAATCTATCCCATAGTTTGTAGACGCGATAACTTTTGCGCAAAACAATCAATGTACGCTTATTGCAATTTTTTTTACCAAAAATATGTAGAAGAATATATATCGGCCTAAACCGATGAATAAATTAGTTTTTTTATAATTTTTTTGGATATCTATTATAGCAAAAAACGCAGAGGTTATCAAATACCACCAAAAGAAAGCTCTATTTGTGGGGAAAAAGGACATCAATTTTGTTTGGGTACAACGTCGCATGACTGCGCAATTATCAGATAAAACGATAAAGGGGCCCCCAGATCCCGACCCCCCCCAATGTGAATAGGTATTGGGTACATTATACCCCTACCCATTCACCAAAAAAGGAGTGTAGTGGTAAAAAAACAAGAGGCAGTTTTTGACAAGTCCTTTATTGTGTAAAATAGCTCTTTTCTTCTTTCTTCCTCCATCTTCTCCTGGCCTGGTCCTTCTTCTGGTCTTCTGCTTATTCTTTTAGTCTTCTTGCTTCCTCTCTTCGTCTTCAGTCTTCATCATCTTCTTCTTTCTTCTTTCACCGCCGCCGCTCTCTCCACTGATGCAACCCGGCGCCTGCGCGTCTCCCTGAATCGGCGGTCTTCATAATGACACTTCTTTTATAAGAAGGGGCGGGGCTGCCCAGTGACGTAACCAAGTGAACCCGCCCCTTCTGACGTCATGAGCTGTCAGAGGGGGCAGGTCACCCATTTATGTCACTGGGTGGCCCCGCCCCTTCTTATAAAAGAACTGTCATTGTGAAGACCGCCCATTCTGCGAGACGCGCAGGGGCCGGGCTGCAGCAGCAGGGAGAGTGGCGGCGGTGAAAGAAGAAGAAGATGAAGATTGAAGAAGAAGAGAGGAAGCAAGAAGACTGAAATAATAAGCAAAAGAAGGACCGGGACAGGAGAAGATGGAGGAAGACCGGAGGAAGAAAGAAGAAAGAAGAAAAGAGCTATTTTACACAATAAAGGACTTGTCAAAAACTGCCTCTTGTTTTTGTACCACTACACTCCTTTTTTGGTGAATGGGTAGGGGTACAATGTACCCCATACCTATTCATATGGGGGGCGGGACCTGGGGGCTCCCTTATTAAAGGGGGCTTCCAGATTCCGATAAGCCTCCCCGAACGCAGACCCCCCACAAGCACCGGCCAGGCTTGTGGGGAAGAGGCTCTTGTCCCCCATCAACATGGGGACAAGGTGCTTTGAGGTGGGGGGGCAGAGCCCCCTCCCCCAAAACACTCATACTCCCCATGTTGAGGGCATGTAGCCTGGTACGGTTCATGGGGGGCGGCGCTCGCCCGTCCCCCCCATCCTAACCGGACCGGGCTGCATGCTCGGATAAGGTACTGGTTCTGATTTTAGGGGGAACCCCACGTCAATTTTTTTTAAATTTGGTGCGAGGTTTTCCTTAATATCCAAAGCAGACCAAACAGCTGGTTTGGACTGGGGATGGACCCCACGCGCTTTTTTTCTGTGATTTTTTGTATATTGCCAGGAACCGACAATACATTACAGTCGTGATTTTAAATTCCAATTTTTCCTATGGAAATGCCATTTTGCTTTGGCTGTGTTCTACACCTCACAGAGATGCGCCCTTTTACACACTGACTAAGGACACCCCCTCGGGCACAATATTTAAAGGAATTTTTCTTTTTTTTTTTCACTTTAAGCATTATTAAAATCACTGCTCCTGAAAAAACTATTGATTTAAAAACTTTTTTTTCATTGATATATGTCCCCTAGGGCAGGACCCGGGTCCCCATACACTTTTTAGGGCAATAACATTGCATAAAAGCCTTTAACCACTTCCCAACCACCCTATAGACAAAAGACGTCCACAGGGCGGTTGCATTATTCTGGGAGGACGTCCTCCCAGAATCACGCTTCCCGCGCGCCCCCTGGGGCGCGCACACGGGAACGTCCGTGACCATCGGGTCCGGGGGACCCAACTGATCACGGATCGCGGTGAATGGCCGCTGTGAGTCATTGGATGGCGCGATCACATGTCAACAAGCCAGCGCTTCCGCCAGCTTTTCTCTCTCCTCTCCGCACTGATCGGTGCATTGTGAGAGGAGAGAGGGGGGAGGAAAGACGTGTGCAGTGCTGTGGGTGATGTGTAATGCCCACAGCACTGCTAAATGACAGTTAGCAACCCCCACCAGCCATCAATCACCCACCCAGCCATCCACCGCATCCATCCACACCCCCCCATTCTTAGCCCATCCATGCTCAGCCACCCATCCATCAATCCATCCATCCTCACACAGCCATGCTCACCCATTCATCCATGCGCACCCATCCATCCATCCATGCTCACCCATCCATCCATCCATCTATGCTCACCCATCCAGCCGTACTCACCTAGCCATCCATCCATGCTCACCCATCCATCCATCCATGCTCACCCAGCCATCCATCCATGCTCACCCATCCATCCATGCTCACCCATCCATCCATCCAAGCTCACCCACCCAGCCGTACTCACCTAGCCATCCATCCATGCT
>BLSH010515542.1:69802-82528 GCA_018402905.1 Glandirana rugosa
AACTTGCCACTACAGTGCCCACCCGTGCCACTACACTGCCCACCCATGCCACTACACTGCCCACCCGTGCCACTACACTGCTCATCCGTGCCACTACACTGCCCATCTGTGCCACAACAGTGCCTATCCATGCCACCACAGTGCCTCACAATAGTGTAAAAGGCAGTCAAATTAGATTTGAAATGTAGGCCCCTAGAAAACCTGACGGTGCTCCCTGCATGTTGGGCCTCTGTATGTGGTCAGGCTGTGTAAAAGTGTCACACATGTGGTATCGCCATACTCGGGAGAAGTAGCAGAATATATTTTGGGGTGTCATTTTTGCTAGGTACATGTGGTGTGTTAGAAATATTGTATAAATGGACAACTTTGTGTTAATGCGTTTTCATTTTCTTTCCACATTTTCCAAAAACTTGTGGAAAAAATGACATGTTCAAAAGACCCATCATGCCTCCTAGAATATACGTTGGGGTGTTTACTTTGCAAAATGGGGTCATTTTTTGGGCATTTCCATTGTCCTGGTGCTCCAGGACCTTCAAAAGTGCAAGAAGTAGTCACAAAATTATGTGTGTAATTTATGCTCCTAGAACGCCTGATGGTGCTCCCTGCATATTGGGCTTCTGTATGTGGCCAGGCTGTGTAAAAGTGTCACACATGTGGTATCGCCATACTCAGGAGGAGTAGTAGAATGTGTTTTGGGGTGTAATTTGTGGTATGCATATGCTGGGTGTGAGAAATAACCTGTTAACATATGACAATTTTGTGAAAAAAAAAACAAACAAAAAAAAACTTCATTTTGCAAATTGTGGGAAAAAATCACAACTTAAAAAAATTTACCATGCCTCTTACTAAATACCTTGGGATGTCTACTTTCCAAAAAGGGGTAATTTGGGGGTATTTGTACTTTCCTGGCTTGTTAGGGTCTCAAGAAATGAGATCGGCCGTCAGTAGATCAGGTGTGATCAATATTCAGTGATTGGCACCATAACTTGTAGACTCTATAACTTTCACAAAGACCAAATAATATACACAAAATTGTTTTTTTTTACCAAAGATATATAGCAGTATAAATTTTGGCCAAAATTTATGAAGAAAAATTACTAATTTGCAAAATTTTATAACAGAAACAAAGAAAAATAATTTCTTTTACAAAATTTTCGGTCTTTTTTTAATTATAGCGCAAAAAATAAAAAACCCAACAGTGATTAAATACCACCAAAAGAAAGCTCTATTTGTGTGAAAATAAGGACGCAAATTTCATATGGGTACAATGTTGCATGACTGAGTAATTGTCATTCAAAATGTGAGAGCGCTGAAAGCTGAAAATTGGTCTGGTTAGGAAGGGGGTTTAAGTGTCCAGTGGTCAAGTGGTTAAAATGATTTTGATTTTTCATGTTCGGTCCCATCGAGTTTAATGGTGTTCGAATGTTCGCGCAAACTTTTTGTGTGTTCGCATGTTCTGGTGCGAACCGAACTGGGGGGGTGTTTGGCTCATCCCTAGTCACAAGGAATGTAAACATCCTTGTGACAGCAATAGGCATGTGACAGGTACTCTTAATGGTGAGATCTATAAGACCCCAAATCCCTCTTCTGTCCTTAAAAGCATTAGATTACACAAAGATCTGGGTTTTGTGTTCTCAAATTCTTTTGATTTTTGAAAATGGCGCCGTTGACATCCGAGTAGATCAGAAGTAATCTCAGGGCATCCCTTCCGGGTTACCATAGCCGAAAGCCAATCCGGGTGGACGGGAGAACCCAAGAAAGCCACAGAAGGGGCGGGGAGGGAATCCTCCCATTGCTTGTAAAAGCAATTCCTCAGCTAGTTAGCAGCTAGGATTGCTTTTTCTCCCAAAGCCAGCTATAAAAAAATCATTACCAGGATGCTGCTCGCAGTTGCAGGCACCATCCTGGTATAACCACTTGAAGTCCAGAGACGTACGGTTATATTGCCAGTCCGCAAGTGGACATTACTTCAGTTCTTCACTGTGAGTAGGCCGGCTTTTTATTGCAGAATAGACGTGCCATGGCTCTTCTGCAATAAAATATGAGGTGTGACAATTTAACCCTTTTGCTGCCAGGTCCATAAATTGTAACTGGCACACAGAAAAAGATGCCGGCGAGGGGCAGGAATGTTGGAGGAAAGGTGAATATCGCTCCCATTAGTTCTGCTTTAACACTTCTTACATATCCTATGAAACCAAGAAAGAGCATGCTATTGTTGTTAGTGGCATTTGTTTGGGGTGTAGGAGGTCCAGAGCGTTCAAGATTAAGAAATGCTGCTGAAAGAGAGAAACAATATTGTGTGAGGACACAGAGAGAGGATCTCGTTTGCAGGACAAATCTATATGTCTATGTATGTCCCCCTCCAATTCACATGTCAGTGCTGTAGAATAATTTCCATTGTGTTTGTTGCATTTGATGCTTCAGAACATCTGTTTCACCTTTGATTGTCTGTTGCAGGTTCAACGAAATGGATCTCCTTTGGATGACAGCATTTATTCTTTTGTTAACAGAAATGTTTCTGCTTGCAGTCCTGTGTTTTCTATGGATATTCTCCACAAGGTACACCATTCTCACATGTTCCTAAAGTCACCGGGGGTAAATTGAGCAAAAGTGGAGCTGAGAAAACCTGAAGCAGTTGTGCATGGTGGTCCAATCAGATTCTATCTTTAGTTGTTCAGTTAAGCTTTGAAAATGAAAGATAGAAGCTGATTGGTTGCCTTGCACAACTGCTATAGATTCTGGCTGCTCCGGTTTTGATAAATGATACCCCTATGTGTTTGTACTGAGAGAATATGGAGTAGAGCTCAGCCGTCCTCCCATATCCTCTTTAACCAAAATTTGAAAGAGGTGGGCTACTGTCCTTTAAAAGGCACACTTCTAAGATGGAAACATTGCTGACCACCCAAGAAGACCAGTTGTCTTGTGTCCAAATACCTTGGCCAGCCCTCAAAATTTGGAGCTGGTCCGCTCCGGGCAGCTCAGTGGGCCAGCTTGGAACGGTTGGGGAGCCGAGTTGGCAACCATTTCCATCCTATGTAAGCATGTATAGGCTTTCCATGGGCAGTCATCAAAGATGAATCATAATCCACCAATTCCATCCTGACAGTCTCTCATTCATCTCTTGGTTGTAGCAACATTACATTGGCTGGGCTTATGCTGGGTGATCTCTATAGATCATCTCTGGCTGTTTTGCACCTCCTATAACAAGGGCTTCATAATCCACACCTCTTTAGGGTATAGGGACCAAAAAATGGATTATGGGACTTGATCTCTATAAAATGTCAATGGAAACAGGATGCTCCTTATTACTAAACCTGACATCAAATTAGAGAAATCGCTACTCTAGAAGTATCTCAATTCCATGTTCGGATTGTGCAAACAAAACATTCTCAATAGGTGTAGCTAGCTTGTGTACTTGATTTGTCATTTTTATATAAATAAATGTTATAAAATGATTATTATTTTCTTTTAGCTGTTCATTTCCTAGGTGTACATATGTAAAGTTTTACCAAGTCATTGCCATCTTTAAAGTCATACAGGTTCCTAATAGAACTGAAGGAGATGATTTTCATAGTCTAGCGGAGGTGGTATGGGGAAATCTTGGTCAGTCCATTGTAGATCTGTAATTATATAAAGATTAAGAACCCTAGCGCTACACTGCATAGATGTTGCTAGATCATGGCCCATGGGGCACATGATCCAACTTTACTGCCTGGTACCCAGGTCTAGCGAAACCTTTCTTTGCCCAGAATAATCCTGACTGCTCTGAGTTCTCTGAGTTCCTGGCACTAACTGTGTCTCTTTATTATAATGTATTTTATAGATTGGTTTTTAAACAATCTTTAAAAAAGCATTGTGGAATAGAGCATGAGTCAGTTAGTCAGTTAGCTTGGCACCTCTCCATCTTTCCTCATGCAATTATCAATGAGCACCAATGATTTGTCTTTCCAAGCAACCATTGGCCATCCATGGAGGAGGCAGTTACTACTGAACATTGATGTTTGCAGGGGACACTTATCAATTATGCTGCAGAGGATACTGACCACCATACTGTGGGGGGCACTGACCATTAATGCTGCATGGGGCACAGACCACCAATGCTGCAGAAGGCAATGCCAAACATCAATATTGTAGGGAGTGCCCACCACCATTTAAGTTAGCGAGGACCGACCACCACCTTTTAAGGGGACACTCCATACTGAATACCAACAATTCCTTTTACCCCTCAACCCTGCACTCGGTACATAGTGCACTCCTCAACCCTTCACTCGGTATGTAGTGCACCCTTCAACCCTGCACTCGGTATGTAGTGCCCTCCTCAACCCTGCTGTCACGCACTTGGTGGTGGAGTCTGTCTTGTGCAGGAAGCAACCACTTTTACGACTCTGGTTCGGGAACCCCTGATAGAGCAGACAGAGGGTTCCAGAGCACAGGGGGGCATGAAGGCTGGACAGGAACACTGATGGTGAGATGGGTCCATCAGTGGCTCATGCAATCCGTAGAGTAGTGAGGCAGGCTGAAGTCGGGAACTGGCTGGCAAGCGGTACAGAAGGTGCAGGCTGAAGAATCGTCAGGTACAGTCAGGGTCCTTAACAGGCAGGCAGTGAGGTACAAAGGGCTCAGGCAGAAGAGTCGTCGTGGGCAAGCTGGGGGTCGGTGCAGGCGGAGGTCAATCAAGGTCAGACAAGCCAGGTCACAGGAACAGATCAGGATACAGGTTCAAAGTACAGGTTGCTCTCAGGCACACACTAACGCTGTAGAATGGACAGCACTGGCTGCTGGGTTTTGCAGGTTTATATAGGGCCGCACAAGCACGGAAGTCTGTAAAGGGCACCAATTTCCCCTACAGCTGACAGCCTGGGATGCCGAGAGCCGGTTGAGCCAGCAAGGGACCGTCTAATCTGTGTCAGCCGATCCTCCTGGGACAATAGGAAATTTCGTGATGGAAGGATGGTATCTGGAGGAGCACAGTTGCCGGGATCACTGAACATTCTCAAGAGGGCATCAGGTTTAACGTTCTTTGACCCTGGCTTGTAAGTTAAGTAGAGAAGAAAACTGCCCAACGGGCTTGACGTGGTTTCAGCCTTTTGGCCGTTCTCAGATATTCTAGATTCTTGTGGTCTGTATATATCAAAATAGGGTGTGTGGCCCCTAGGGGTCAGGCAGAAGAGTCGTCGTGGGAAAGCTGGGGGTCGGTGCAGGTGGAGGTCAATCAAGGTCAGACAAGCCGGGTCACAGGAACAGATCAGGATACAGGTTCAAAGTACAGGTTGCTCTCAGGAACACACTAACGCTGTAGAATGGACAGCACTGGCTGCTGGGTCTTGCAGGTTCAAATAGGGCCGCTTGGCGCGCGCACAAGCGCAGAAGTCTGTAAAGGGCACCAATTTCCCCTAACATTGCCCTCCCAAGGGGCAGCCTCCGGATGCCTTGTCAGGCACCAACTTCCAGGCGGTTTCTCTTAAAGGTTCGGATCAGCTCGGCAGCATGGATATTGGACTCCGGTTCCCAAGAACTTTCCCTGGGGACGTAACCTTTCCACTTCACCAAGTACTGGGTTACGTTACTCCTCTTCCGGCAATCCAAGATGGCCTCAACCTTGAACTCCTCCTCTCCATTTACAAGAACTGGTTCCGGTGGGCCCTTTTTCCATCCCGGGAAGGGATCTGGAGGGACTGGTTTGAGTAAAGACACATGGAAAACCGGGTGCACCCGTAAGGAAGAAGGTAGGACCAGTTCATACTTCACCCTGTTTACTCTTCTCTTTACTGGGAAGGGTCCGACAAATCTGGGTCCCTGCTTCCTTGAGGGACAAGCAAGTTTCAGATTTTTGGTGGCCAACCAGACCAAGTCACCTGGCTTAAGTTCCAGCTCTCCCTGTCTTTTCCTGTCAAAAGCTTGTTTAGTAAGTTTTGTGATTCTGGAAAGTGTGTCCTGCAGGAGTTGGATATTTTCTCTGAAGAAATTCAAGGTTTCCTGTACTGCCGGTACTGTACTTTCAGAAGCCAAGCCAGGTAGAAAGGTTGGGTGGAAGCCGTAATTCGCCCAGAACGGGGACTGTTTGGTGGCCGAGTGGACGGTGTTATTGAAGGCGTCATCTTGAAGGCGTCATCTTGAGAGAAGGAGGAGAAACACCGCAGATATTGTTCCAGAGTCTGGTTCGTTCTCTCAGTTTGGCCATTCATCTGGGGATGGTAGGCCGAAGACAGGGACAGTTCAATTTCCAACGCTGAACACAGGGCCCTCCAGAATCTGGAGGTGAACTGGACCCCACAGTCTGACACAAAACGAAGTGGTATCCCGTGGAGTCGGACAATCTTCCGGACGAAGATTTCCGCTGTCTCTGCAGCCGTGGGTGTGCCCTTCTTGGGCAAAAAATGGGCCATCTTGGTCATGTGATCCATGACCACATAGATGGTAGTAAAGCCTTTGGACAGGGGTAGTTCCACAATAAAGTCCATAGCAATCCAGGTCCATGGACGCTCAGGTACAGGGAGTGGATTCAAAATACCCCAAGCCTTAGCTTTGTCTGTTTTGTTTTGCGCACAAATAGCGAACATGCTCACATATTTCCCACCAGAAAGAGCATGAGAGCAGCTCCAAAGTTTTACGGGCTCCAAAGTGCCCCGCCAGCTTGTGGTCATGGCATAGTTCCAAGACAGTGGGGCGTTGCTCCGCCAGAATGAAGACTCGCTGTCCATACCACCATAGCCCGTCCTTCACTGACAGCCTGGGATCCCGAGAGCAGGTTGAGCCAGCAAGGGACCGTCTAATCTGTGCCAGCCGATCCTCCTGGGACAATAGGAAATTTTGTGATGGAAGGATGGTATCTGGAGGAGCACAGTTGCCGGGATCACTGAACATTCTCAAGAGGGCATCAGGTTTAACGTTCTTTGACCCTGGCCTGTAAGTTAAGTGAAACAGGAACCTAGAGAAAAAAACTGCCCAACGGGCTTGACGTGGTTTCAGCCTTTTGGCTGTTCTCAGATATTGTAGATTCTTGTGGTCTGTATATATCAAAATAGGGTGTGTGGCCCCTTTGAGCAAGTATCGCCATTCTTCAAGTGCTGATTTGATGGCTAAGAGTTTTCTATCCCCTACATCTTAATTATTCTCCGGAGATGATAATTTCCGAGAGAAGGACGTGACGGGATGGAGCAGAGTCTTGGAGCCCTGTCTCTGGGAGAGAACTGCCTCCACAGCGGTCTCTGAAGCATCCACCTCCAGGACGTAAGGCAAGGCTGGACCAGGATGCTTTAAGATGGGCGCCGCCATGAACAGCCCTTTTAGAGTCTGAAAAACCGTTTCTGCCTCGGTGGTCCACTGAAAACGGGTGTTTTGTTTCATGATTGGAGCAATGGTGGTGGGAAACCCCTTTATGAATTTTCTGTAAATGTTTGCGAAGCCCACAAAAATTGGACCCCTTTCCTGTCTGTAGGTGCCGGCCAGTCAAGGATAGTAGAGACCTTCTGAGGGTCCATTGTGATACCGGTCACTGAGAGAACTAGTCCCAGGAAGTGAATGCTGGTTTGCTCAAAAGCACACTTCTCCGCTTTGGCATAGAACCCATGCTGCCGGAGGCGGTTCAGGACCTTGATGACATGTTCTCGGTGTTCCTCAAGGGAGGAAGAGAAGATCAGGATATTGTCTAGATATATGATGATGAACAGATCTAAAAAGTCCCGGAAGATGTCATTCACAAAGGGCTGGAACGTGGCGGTGGCATTGCACAGGCCGAAGGGCATAACCAAATATTCGTAATGCCCAAAGCGAGTACGGAAGGCGGTTTTCCATTCATCGCCTTCTCGGATGCGGGCCAGGTTATAGGCACCCCGTAAATTAAGCTTGGTGAAGACGATGGCAGACCCCAGTCTTTGGAATAGTTCAGGAACCAGAGGTAGGGGGAAACGGTTATTGACCGTTATCCGGTTTAATTCCCGGTAGTCCATGCAGGGACGTAAAGAATGGTCCTTTTTCTCTACGAAAAATATGCCCGCCCCTGCAGGGGACATGGAGGATCGGATGAATCCTTTTTCTAGATTGTCGTCTAGATAGGCCTTGAGGGCCGCCAACTCAAGTTCTGACAAGGGGTAAATCCTCCCAAAGGGCACTTCAGCTCCCGGTAGAAGCTCAATTGGGCAGTCATATGGACGGTGAGGTGGGAGTTTCTCAGCCCCCTTTTTACTAAACACGTCCAAGTATCCATGGTAGACAGGTGGAACAGACAGACAGGTTTCAGGATCTGAGTCCATGTCCAGACAGCCCAATGTGGGCGCAACTTCCTCGACCCGTTTTAGGCAATGCTGCCAGCAATATGGGGATCGGAACTTGATGGTCCCGGTGGTCCAGTCTATATTAGGGCTGTGTGCCGGAGCCAGGGCAGGCCCAGGATGATGGGGAACAGAGGGGATGCTATGTCATCCAGCAGAAGAAGTTCCTGGTGGCCGTCGGTTGTGGTGGCAGGTAGTGGGACCGTCTCATGAGTCACCACACCCAACTTAATGGGGGATCTGTCGGCCAGGCGGATGACGAACTTATGGGTCTTCGGGCGAGGAGGTATTTGTTGGGAATCTGCGAAACTCTCGTCCATAAAGCAGCTACAAGCTCCAGAATCAATTATAGCTGCCACTTGAATAATCCTTCCTGGAAGCGGCAGGGACAGAGAAAGCACAAAGTGAGAGACTTGGTGGAGAAAACTGGACACATCACTGATGGAGGCTGATACACACTTACCACACTTGGCGGGGCAGGATCTCACCATATGTCCGGGTTCCACGCAGTACAAACATAAATTCAAAGCCAACCACCGCTGTCTCTCCTCAGTGGTGAGAAAAGGACGTAGGAGCCATATTTGCATAGGCTCAGAGGTATCTGGAGGAGAGGAGGAGGAGGTTGCAGAGGCAAAGAAAGTCGGTCTAGGATAGACAGGGACTCGGGGTAACATCCAGGTGGGACGTGAAGATCACGGAGTCCTTTCAGCATGGCGCTCACGGAAGTGCCGGTCAGTCTGGATTGCCAGGTTGATAATTGCATCCAGCGTTGAAGGTACCCCCACACGAGCCAGCTCATCCTTGAGGGGTTCTGATGCGGAACTGATAGCAGAGTGCGGTGTCATTCCAAGCTGTATCTGCACCCCAACGCCTAAACTCTGCTACGTATTCCTCTGCATAGCGGCAGCCTTGCTGACGGGTGTGTAATGCAGCTTCCTCAGTGGCCGTCTGGTGGTGGTCTTCATACAAATGAGCCATGGCTTGAAAGAGCAGAGCCAAGGTGGAGACTTCTGGGGCTCTCTGCTCCCATAGACAGTGGGCCCATGCTTGGGGCTCTTCCTGTAGCAAGAAGGTGTAGGGCTGGAGGCCAAAGTAAATCTTGCAGGAGTTGCGGAAGGCCCGGAACTTGTGACGGTCCCCAGAAAACTTGTCCGGTAGGGGAACCTTGGGCTTCGATGGTAGGGCCACAATGGTGCATCCAGCAGCCTCGCTGTATCCAGGAGCCGTGAGTACAGAGTGTCAGGTCTGCTAACTGAACACACAGTTCATCCATTGCAGAGGGTGCTCTGACATGGCTGTCTGTTGCTGTCACGCACCTGGTGGTGGAGTCTGTCTTGTGCAGGAAGCAACCACTCTTACAACCGTGGTTCGGGAACCCCTGATAGAGCAGACAGAGGGTTCCAGAGCACAAGGGGGCAGGAGGGCTGGACAGGAACACTGATGGTGAGATCGGTCCATCAGTGGCTCATGCAATCCGCAGAGTAGTGAGGCAGGCTGAAGTCGGCAACTGGCTGGCAAGCGGTACAGAAGATGCAGGCTGAAGAATCCTCAGGTACAGGCAGGGTGGTTAACAGGCAGGTAGCAAGGTACAAAGGGGTATCTACAAAATGCAGATCGCATTGCAATACATACATCCCTTCCTGGCTATGCTAGCCAGGGAAAGTAACAGGGTGACCCGGAAGTGATGTCACTTTCCGGGTCACAGCAAGATGGGGAGAATGTCCCCTCTTCTACCTCCCCTCCACCCGCCGTGTCGGTCCCAGGCCCACAGATAGGCAGGTGGAGCCTGGAATGCATGCCGCTGGTACCGGGGGGGGGGGGGGTGTGTGGAGGCAATCGGGCGGTAGCACAGCCACCTGAATGCATCCATCTGACAGGCAGGAGTGTGCCTGCAGCCTCTGGATTATGTGTGAAACCCCCCCACTGTGAAGTCCAGTGGCGGCTGGTGTATGAGGGGCGCTTGGGCGTTGCCTCCCAGTCGGCTTAAAAAAAAAAAGTCAGCCCCGCCCCCCTGCAGGTACATTGACTTTATTTTATTTATTTTTTTCGGCTCCTTGGCTGTCACCTGACAGTCAAGTTGTGAGCCTATAGGTCAGCCATTATAAGCTATGTGGGTGCGCTGAACAGCCTCACACGCATAGCTTGATTGGCTGCCCTGAGCCTCCGGCTCAGTGTGATTGAATGCTGTGGCCGGGGGCGGGTCACTGTGGCAGTGGACGTGACTCCTGCTCCACAGAGACCCTGACTGCCCGGTGACTGCCCGACCATGAGGGACAGCCGCTTTCCGCATGCCGATCTCTGCAAAAATCCTGCCTGCTGCCTGCCTATTGTATGGGGTAAGTGCGGGACTTGTCCCGACCTCGGGGGGGGGTCTCTGCAATGTACCCCACCTGTGTCACTGGCTACAAACCGCCCCCACCTGTGTCACTAACTGCAAACTGCCCCCACCTGTGCCACTGGCTGCAAACTGTCCCCACCTGTGTCACTGGCTGCAAACTGCCCCCACCTGTGTCACTGGCTGCAAACTGCCCCCACCTGTGTCACTGGCTGCAAGCTGCCCCCACCTGTGTCACTGGTGATGCTGAGCTGTATACAGTGTCCTGTGATGCTGAGCTGTATACTATGCCCTGTGATGCTGAGCTGTATACTGTATCCTGTGATGCTGAGCTGTATACAGTGTCCTGTGATGCTGAGCTGTATACTGTGTCCTGTGATGCTGAGCTGTATACTGTGTCCTGTGATGCTGAGCTGTATACTGTGCCCTGTGATGCTGAGCTGTATACTGTGTCCTGTGATGCTGATCTGTATACTGTGCCCTATGATGCTGAGCTGTATACTGTGTCCTGTGATGCTGAGCTGTATACTGTGCCCTGTGATGCTGAGCTATATACTGTGCCCTGTGATGCTGAGCTGTATACTGTGTCCTGTGATGCTGAGCTGTATACTGTGTCCTGTGATGCTGAGCTGTATACTGTGTCCTGTGATGCTGATCTGTGTACTCCTGACACAATATGTGGAATACAGGTGACGGAGTGGGTGGATTCTATAAAGGGGTGGGGCTTATTAGAAGTAGGAGGGGTCAAAAGGGAAGGGCGGGGCCTGGCGCCCCCCCCATCCTAAAATTTCACCAGCCGCCACTGGTGGGGTCCATGGCAGCGAAATGGTTAAAAATCCTGTCTGTTTGCCTTTCTTTTCCCTAATGTTCCACTATAATTATATGGATATGTAGTACCAACAATTTACATACAGCCCCCAAGGAGCTTACAATCTAAGGTCCATATCTCACATACTAAGGACACTTTAGACCAGGGTTTCTCAACCAGGGTTCCTCCAGAGGTTGCAAGGGGTTCCTTGAGCAATGGTCAATTTCTACCTCTCAGACAAATTCCCAATGACATCATTGATCTTTTTAGCTATCTGTAAGGGGCTAATTGTTCCTAATGACCACAAGTGTAAGGAGCATTCTTCCCATTGACCATCACACTAATGTATCATGAGTTGTAGATTTTTAATTTTTAGCAGGGGTTGTTCCCCCGAGATAAAATAATAATTTCTAGGGTTCCCCAGCGTTGAAAAGGTTGAGAAAGGTTGCTTTAGACAGATGGCAATTAACCTATCATCACGTCTTTGGAAACCCGCACAGGAAGAATATGCAAAATTGCAGCTGGTGTTCTGACTGGGATTTGAACCAGGGACCCTTGAACCACAAGGGTAGAAGTGCTAACCACTAAGCCACCATACTGGTTGTGTCGGACAGTCTTTAGACTAGGCTTGCTAAGCAAGTGAAATCACTTGATCGCAGAGAAAACAAACTCCTTGCACTAAATTCTGTGTCCTGACTAGAGTTGAGTGGACACCTGGATGTTCGGGTTCGGCGGGTCCGGCCAACCTTCGCGAAGAAGTTGGGGTTCGGTACCGAACTTGACCCGAACTTGACCCCAGACCCCGAACACCATTGAAGTCAATGGGGACCCAAACTTTTCGGCACAAAAATGGCTGCAAAAAAGTCTTGGCAAGTGCTAGAGGGCTGCAAAAGGAATTAAAATGGGGGTAAGAGTAGGACAAGTGCCCTACAAAAAATGGGGATAGGGAAAATAACTTAAAATCAAATAAAAAAAATATGAGAATGGGGGTAAAATTAAGGAAAACGTCGGGAGATCGTGAACGGTTCTGAAAAAACGTCGGTAAAAACACGGCTTTTCAAACCCAGGGGTAACTGAAGTTACCACAAGCCCCAGACCCCAGTTCAAGCCCAGTTCAAGCCATGGCTTGGGGTTGAAGAAGCGCTTCCAACCGGCCTGGGCGGCTTGGGCTTGTAGGTCCACAGGTGAGTTGAGATCAGTCCTGTGTCTTAAATCACGTTCCTCAAACAAAAGAGACGCTAGTTCACTAAAGTGAACGAATCGTTCGGATCAGATTTCTGACAGGCTGTGTTGGTCATACCACCGAATCACCA